>NNCF01131004.1:6968-53624 GCA_002313205.1 Laupala kohalensis | reverse complement strand
TTTATAACTACCGTAAATATGAAGAGCGAGGAATACGACTTATATTTTCGGAACCGTAATAATATTTGTAGTATTATGACATTAATCATTTTTTCGAACCCTCTTTGGACCACAAGGCGAAATTTGGCCAAATATAGACTTATTTTGAAGTTCACACCAACAAAGTTACACTCCCAAGTCTAACAGAAACCGTAAATATGAAGAGCGAAGAATACGGCTTATTTTTTCGAACCCTTGTTGGACCAACTGCTAAAGTTTGGCCGAAATGAAGAGAGTATATTGTCGATATCAAGTGTATAAACCAGCATCTGATAATATTTTGGCTGAATAAAGAGCTATATTGGATAATATCACCAGAATGATAACAGTACTTTAACCAAATACAGCTAAATGCCAAAAGAGTGACTTTTGTTAACATGTACTTTTTCTGTTAAGTTTTGAATTTGATTCTTTCTGTAATTTTTACCTTTTAAGAAGTTTGTTGTTCCAACAAAGAGAAAACACCTTCATTAATTGATTGATGCATGAGAGTAAAGTAACTTTCTTTCACATGGACATTTTCAGTTTTTAACTGCTTTAGACATTAAAATTTGTAAATGTGTTAACAAGTGGTAAGTGGTCTTCCAATAACACAAAGTATTACCTTTTCTGGATTTGTCTTTTCATGGTCTACCTCAAGAGAGTTAGCATTCAAATTG
Organism: Laupala kohalensis; assembly: GCA_002313205.1. Lineage (NCBI taxonomy): Eukaryota > Metazoa > Arthropoda > Insecta > Orthoptera > Trigonidiidae > Laupala > Laupala kohalensis. Next base: position 52,926 of record NNCF01131004.1, on the reverse strand, counting down.
TCCAATCAGAAAAATCAATGAGAGAAACACAGAAAGGACCTACAGCAGAGTCCCTTCAACTAAGTATTTGATTCTCAAGAGGCCTTGCTCCTGTCTACAATGATCCCCTGGGGGCAATCAGATAGATAAGTGTTGCACCAAAATTAGTAATTTTTTATTCTAATCCGTAATTTAAATGCAGCAAGTTGAGGTTTTACCTTTTACAAAATACTAGTCAAACACGGCTCTGTCCAAAATGCTAGAAAGCAGGGTAGCAAGAACAGTTAGTTTAGTTTAGTTAGCGAGGGCAATGTATGTCCAGCACATTGCGACCAGTGTTTGATCTCTTGTGCTTCCCTAGGGTGAATGATGATGAGTGAATGTTGTGGTGGAATGAAAGGCAGGGGAAACAGGAGTAGCTTGAGAAAACCTGCCATCAACCCCATTTTATCCGCCACCATGAATCCTTCTTGGATCAGACAGGATTTGTACCGGCCTAATCGGAAGTAGGAGGCAAGTTCACGAGGCACTACGCCATGGGTAGTCAGAAAGTGGTCTTAGTTTTTCATATAGGCCACCAGAAGGAGGAAACTATTACACCTTTTTAGAGGGGAAATACCAGAGGGCTAATGTGAGGAATTGGTCATATCTGCATAGAATGATGAGGCTATGAGGTTCGGACAATGTACCAGAGAAAGGCTTATTAGGAAAAGGTTTTAGCTCCAGCTCTTCCTGAACCAGGCACCAAGGATGCTCCACCATACACCATATGGATGAAGAAAAAATGGAAATCTTCCTTATTTCCGTAGTCCATTCTTGTTGATCCACTTATCTTAAATTAAGTGCTTTAGTCAAAACACTTGTAGTAGTTGCAAGTAAAATAGAGCAATAAATAAAGTAGTAATGTGGTACGAAATAAAACATGTTATCAGGAATAAAACAGCTTTATTCTTCATTTCTTTGCATGTTTGAGAGCCTAGAAGAAAGTGTTCAAAAGCAGCATCAATTATGAATTATGAAAGTAGTGATTTCCATACATTTGATGTCTGGAAAGTCACCTATATTCATCAATTTACTTTTCTACAATACAGCTTCAATGAATATTAATGTTATTTGATCATATTGTACTGAGCAATTAAAATTGATCAATATGGAATTTTTGAACATCATAAATTCAGGTTGGGAACAAATTCAATTTATAAGTTAGGCCATGAAGATACCACTCAACAACATACAAAACACTGAAAAGAAAGTTCTAATTTCTATCAATAGGATTATACATAATCAGAGTCATAATCATTAAAAGGATGCCATGTCGTGAACTCCTGCTCCAACTAGGACCCTTCATACATACATGAAGATTTAAAGAGTAAGGATTTAGAGAATAAAAAAATTTATAAATTTCTACTGCTAGTACTCTGTCTTATGCTTTACATGACTAGAATAAGATTAACATAATATTAACAACAGTAATATGAAAATAATTCAAAATAGCGTATGTGTGCACAGGCTCAAAGTGAAATTAACAATAACAAAAGAAAACAATTATTTAGCAATAAAGAGCCTGAAACCTTTTCTAGTATTGTCAACAATTTACAGTGTATTTAGACAGTAGCACCAAACCTTGAACAACATACATTATATACAATAAAATATATTTAAAAGTACGAGAAATGATTAGAAGTCACATATCTTGCACATGATTATATAAAATGTTTTTGTATTTTATGGAAAAAGTGCATTTCTCAAAAGAATAACAGCTTCTCTATTTCTTCCATTTAATTTTTCCACAGTAAGATATTACTCAGTAATTCCTGGTTATGAGTCATCATAAAAAAAATTCAGAAGAAATTGAGAAGAAACTGTTTAAATGCTCAAATTTTAAGGGAAATTAGTGGAATTAGTGGAATCCCATTAATGACAGTCTGATCAGCTGATGGCAATTTAGAAAACAAAATAAGATATATTTTTCATGATAAAATAAGCATGTAACTAAAAAAAAAAAAATGAATTATAGCATTAGCACCATTTGATTTTAATTTTTAAATAACAGATATTGTAATACCATATTCTAATGGAAAACTCGTAATTGTGCCAGATTGCATATTAAAAAATAATTTTGTAAAACATTGCAGTATAGGATATAGTTCTATTTTATACATACCTTACAAAATTGTCTTTTGCTTTTTTACACACATGAAACATATTGGAACTAAAGGACAGGTATTTTTCTCATACCGTGTATTGTAAGTCAAGACACTACCCACGATACAGAAAATTAAAGATTTAGTTCTATAAGAGAATCTATATCAGATTAACTTCTAGAGCTTCTCAATGTCTTGCTTTGTGTTTTCCTAAACTACATAAGACAACAAAAAAATTGCTCTCAATATTGCTGAGTACTACAAGAATCTACAAAGATCACAGAACTTAAATGAAGGAATTATATCAGTGACTCCATTTACAAAAGTTTCTTCACTATGAATATGGCAAAATTACTGCCTTAGGACAAAAATAGATATTGACTCCATGTCTTGTTTGACACCTAGTGCTCCAGCACCCACCTTTTAGCATCACACTGATCACAACACCACGACACATTGAAGCAGCGGTCATCTCCATGTTAACTCATTTTCCCACGATTTCTTAGGTTCCAAGGCATTTCAGGGTTATTTTGGAACTTTCAGTCAATTTCTAAAAAATACATATTAAAACCACACTGTTATATTGATGATTCAAGATGAGTACCAATTTTTTCTATCGCTGTACTTAAAGCATCAAAGAGATGCAATTGAGCAGATAGATTTACAGTTAATTTCCTCTAGTGCTGTATCACCTTAAAAATCATTTTCAAAAGCAAACTTCCTTTAGCTGGCTTGTACCAAGGAATTCATTCTTTAAGAATAAGGAAATGAGTTAACATGGTGTAAAATGAGAATTTGACACAAGCTATGAGGAGTATGTTCAAAGCGCCAAATATTGCATCACTTCCATTCGCACCCCATTCTGAAAGATTTGACATTGAATGGAAAATCAAAATATATTCAAGACCTCTGAAGAAGGTTCAAACATACACTCATAACAACAAAAAAAGAAGTAAATATTCACAAAAAATGTAGAGTACTTCTCTAGACAATTTGTTTCTCTGAAACAAAAAAAGGCAGCACTCACACACTTAAAGTACTGTCTTCATTGCACTTCGTAATGAGCAGATCCAATTCAATTCATAAAATGCTGCATTCAGTTCCTAAGTCTTGGAGTACACATAGCATATTTGTTCGTCTACTCTTTACTAAATGCTCAGACAACTCATAGCAATCTTAGTTGATGTAATTCAAATAGGACCATCATCTCTACCAACTTATCTTGGTGCCGGTGTGTTCACAAATGTCCTTAGATTATCTTCCAGAAATGTACTTTGGACAACGGGTGAAAAGTTCTTTGCACAAAAACATTCCCAGAAGTATACGGTGGCTAATTAATGTGTTATTTCATACTCATTGCAGCTCCAAGTTCATTTTAAAATTGGGAGAACAGACTGTGGTTGTGTCCGAGAGTTCTTTCTTTTGGTATCTCCATTCCACACTTTCCGACTCTGGTAACAAGTGAAGTGTCTTTCAGCACAACTGTAGTTCTCCGTTGCACTAGCACAACTATCTCGCAATGCGAGTCATGTTGATACACATTTGATGGTCACGTAAATCACCCCAACCTCCGTTGCCCTTACGAAGTTTCTGTTTCTTAGTGGTGGTGGTGACGGTGAGTGTAAGTTGAACAGGGTATAAATGCCTGGATGCGTACTTCAAGACGTGTTGCACTTTACTGATGACGGCTGTGCTTTCACAGTTGGCTTTCTTGTGATGAACACCGCTGCACAAAATTATATAAAAAAGTTATTACTTCATTTTCATTCAGTACATATGAAGAACAAAATATAATAAAAAAGTTATCAGTAGAGATCCCCTCAAACAACTTTAAATAATTTTTTTTTAAACTGCCCATTACTATAAAAAGGTATTTGTGTCTAAGAAGGAAGGGGAAACAAGTGTCAGTAAAATTGTAAACTGATAATCTGGCAGAATAACGATAATGTGTTCATGAAATTAATCAATGATGAATGCTCAATGACTTTTTCCATTGAGCTGTGTCATGGGGACACAGGGTAATGGAACCAGCACAAATCCAATATTACTTTTGCTTTAACCAGTAGCTGGATGTGAAAGAATTTTCTTTTCACCAAAATGAATTAAATTAAACCCATCAAATAGAGATTAATAAATTAATAAATAAATGGTGTGGAGAGGTTGACAGTTCTAAGAAATGCAGAGTGGTAAGGAATCAAGAGAATACATATCGATTCTCCCATACCCATACTTACACACCACCTCTTATATTTTATTCTGTGTGATACGAGATTTTACACAGCACAGGAGTAACAAAGGAATCACCAGCAACACATTTTAGGAAACATTACTTAACGGCAAGGAATACGATTTCTTACCATTCACCAATATGGAAGACTCTTGGCCCCTTCATGACAATTGCGTGCAATCGGTGAGCAAGGCAGCCTTGAGAAATATGCTGCAGGCTCCAATCCCAATTGTAATCGTCATAAGTACAGAAGAAATCTTGACAACGGCGAATATCTTCCCACGTCGATTTATTGAAAGCCATACCCATATTGTGCTTGGAACTAATCCAAGGGGTCACTTCCGCCTGAAATCATTATAAATCAAGGTCAAATCCATAATTTAATCGAACTATAATGGAATACTATTCTCAAAACAGGAAACTACTCAAATGTAAGAAAATAATGTTCTTTGGTCAGTGAAAACTTTACATGTAATAAATCAATTTAAGACTTAATCAAACATTATTAAAAACTTTGCACATTACTGAAAAACAGAGCCACATAGTTTTTTCAGAACACTTTAAAAGAAATCTGATGATGAAAGCACAAGGACTGAAGAAGAAGATGGCTCACATATAAGGGGACAGTCCTTCCTGTCAGATCACGTACATAAAATACAAGAAACAAATCCAACTGTAGTCTTCCAGAAACAAAATACCTTTTTTAATTGCTAACTTTTTAGACACTGATCACTGAACTCATCAAAAACAGAAAGCAATTCTTTCTTCAAATGCATGGCTAGGCAAATACCAGAGACTAGACCTTGTTCCATCAGGAAGTCATAAACCAAAGAGTCATCTCTCACCACAATCACGGTCCCATCAACAAACTATTAAACCAGCAATCATTATTCATGCAGCACAATTCCAGGGAAAATCAATTAAATACATGCAAGTTAGGTACAGTAGAACCTCATTGACCTGGCATTCTTGGGACCTTAGGGATTTTTCCAGAATACAGAAGTGTTTTTATTTAACAATGAATGAATAGAGTCTATTATCATTATATTTTGTATTACAAAATAAAATATTTATCATGTACATTAAATAAGAAAAACTGGTTGTTATAGACCAAAAACAAAAGTATTATTTTCTTAATTAAAAAACTAATATCCATTTAGTATCTCATGTCATATTATTGTTAATTCAATAACTTATAATAATGAAGGTAACAGTCATGAATACCAACAAAAATGAAGGACTTGTATGAAACTTAATTAAACACAGTAATCTTTTAAATTAACAGTCATTGCTAAAGATCACAGATTATAGAATGCTAGATTAAAGAGGTTTTACAGTAAAAAGCCAAAGCAGTAGTTGTTTCAGAAACAACAATTATAGCCCAATAACAAAATATCCAGCAGAACAACAATGGAAATGCTTTATAATAGTTTATCTTCTAATGTTTCTGAAATGTACAGCTTTCCATATTCACTGTTCCCAATCCAAAAGCCACAGAAAAACCAACCTAAGTGACGAATTATTTCTAGTGAAACTAACAACCTGTGCGTCCATGCAAACAGGTATTTTTCAAGAGAAAGAGATCTGGGTACTACACTAAATGGTGAGACCAGCTGGTTCGTGCGGTCTAACAAGATCTGATTTAAATCACCAGGCAGGGATATCGGTAGCAAAGGCATAGGCTTCTCCAGAGTCAGCCCGAGCTTAGTAAGATTTGGTCAACTAAACCACCAGAGAGTGCTAATCCCTTCCACATGCATCGTATTTCACATATTCAACCCCTTCTCTCATACAACTAGTTTCATTTCAAATTATACTGAAGAGAGCTCTATTCACAAAGGAAGAAATGATTCTTAATGAATATATGAAATACAGCAGAGCATAGATTAACTGGACCATTTATTGTCAGAAATGGTCTACATCCTCACAATCCAGATACTTGAAATTTTCTAAAAATTGATGTTACATGTTATTTTTGTAGAAAATATGTTTTACAAAAGGGAACTTACAAGGGTTATTTACACTGAAACCATAAAATTAAAGTGATTAATTGCACGCATCCCATTAATTAGGGCATACCTAAGAATAAGGAATGAAGCAGATTGAAAAAAGATGCGATTCTTGTCTGAGAGGACTTATACTGACCCTTCTAATGTATTATCTGATTCCTACAACAGAGACATTTATGGTGGCAAAAGTACTTATTTTGTTTTCAGTCTTACTCTCGCATTCATGTGGTTCTTTTGAAATGCACTTCTGTGTACAATAACTTTGAGCTTCATATAAAAATCCTTAACCAAACAGGATCAAATGCAATGGAAAGGATAAGTAGTGACAAGTAATGTAAATCCCGGTGATGTTAACTAGGAACAGTTAACTAGATATTGTAAATCAAAAATATTTAACAAGTTGAACACACTATATTTTCAAGTTGAACACACTACAAAGTCAAGTCAAATGCTGGTGGGGGGACGATCACCCCATCGATCTCCCTTGGATCCGCCACTGTATGGACTTCTTTGAGTTAATCTCGTAAGGCAGAAGTCGGCATTTCTCTCTGCCATATAAATAGAAAACTCTATTAACATCTTTCCATTATCTAAACATACTTTTTCATCTGAGAGCATGATAAGGGGTGTACTTAAAAATAATTCTGTTGTCTTCATAGTTACTAACAATGGAGATGTCTCTTAATTGTCTAGACCATTCAAGCCCCATTAATCAACACTCCACTGTAATTTATATATATATATATATAGATACCTTGAGTAAAAACCAACCACATTAAGACGGAAAACAACGCAGAATGAAAGAAGTTAAACAAAAAATAATGAGGTTGGTCCCGTATTACACCCTAAATCCCTTGAATCAGAGCAATAACTACAGAAGACATATCCCCGTTTCCATCTCCCCTCGAGCTGGCTCTCAATGCGTGGGGCAAGGGAACGGGGGCTCAGGCAGGCTACCTTCTGGTAGTGCTGGTACAAAGTGGGGAGGACCTGGAAGCCCCAGGAGGCCTGCATGTTGCTGCCACTGCCCGTACGCCTGCCTACCGCTTTCTGAGCCACTGCGTGACTCCCGTCCTTCTGCAACCAACAAAAGTGCAAGTATTGGTAGCAGTCGATCGGGGCGGCATTGGCTGTCGGTCTGTTTGTCTGTCAGTGCAAAGAATGCACCTGTCCATGCAAAGATGCATCCCTCAACAACAACAACATTACTCTCTTGCTACCTATTCTCTTGAGACGACAAGTCCGGCTGATTTCCAAACAGACTAAGAAGAGCTGAAAAATACTGAACATACAACCTACACACAACCATTTACACAATGACTACTAGACACCATAAAATACATCCATCATTCACAGACAACAAAAATGCTTGGTCAGGACATGTATGTACAATAAATACAGTGCACAGTGCAATTTCTGGACTGTCCCGTAAGTAAGCAAAGGCACGTACGAAAGAAGTACACTCAAACAATGCAGTTATTTGATTAAAGAGTGGGAGAGTAAGTTGTTGCAAGTCAACGGCAGCGGCGACCATCATTCACTCTTTCGTTCTCTCTTCCAACAAATCTGACAAGGGCCAAAAAAGTGTCCCTGTTGCCCTTCAGGATTTTAGATATAGCCATCGCCTATTTTGACACATTTTGGGCACCAATTCTGCCATTGAAATGGTATTTAATTAAGAGGAAACTTTCCCATTCAAACAATTTCACACTTCTCACAAATTCAAACAATTTCACACTTACTATTCCCATCAACATTGACACACACCATACATTACCCCATTATACATTCAATGGCAAAAGTTCTCATTTAATAAGAAACTGTAACAATGACCACGATATACCCATGAACTTCAATTTCGAGGGAGGATAACTCTGCTCTTCCACCGTCATATAAATAGCAGTTCATTTTCACAATAATAATTGTTCCTCACTCCAACAACAAATGTTCAAGCATGGAAAATAAAAGAACATAAACAACTTATGTTTTAATTAGCTTTAATTTTGTGGGTAAAATTTACCACAAAATGTCATGAGATATTTTTGTTTTCTTTTATTCCATACAGTAATAAGCAAAATAAAATGAAATACCTAAAACTCATGAAGCATTAACTAGTAAACAAACACAGAAAAAGACAGTCTTCAAAAGGTTAAACACAGATTAATTAATACCAACAAGCAGCTATCCAAGCATTAAAATACAAGATTGAAAAGCAATAGAACATACCTTTTTGGAGTCTGCGTAATAGTTATAAGTCTTTAAGTATGAGCCCAAGGAAAGTATATTGCACTGCGGGCACGAGTTTCTTGCCGACTGCTGCATCAATCGCAGCACATGAATGAAATCCTCAGCGACATAATGATCCTCTTCAAGAAATAAAACCAAACCTGTACAGACCACAATAACTGTACAGGTTTACACTAACACTTATTTAAATGTTTGGTAATAATAGAACTTTGTCATAATTTATTTTTAAATGAACCCAGTATTTGCATGGTTGTATACATTTTATTTATAGCTCCATCCCACTGACAATTTTTTTCACCTTTCCCTTGAATACCACGATTAAATAGATGGGAAGGTTAGTGGTGTAGTTACGGGGGAGGAAGAGAGGACATCTGTACCTGGGCAAAGCATCTCTGGGTGCAAAAATAAATTTGAGAATGAAATGATTTCCAGATTCACTCTGGATGGCAAGTACTTTTGGCGAGGTTAATGAAGCAGAAAAATTTCAAATTATTTCACATGCACAAAATTATATAACCAATATTAGTTATTAATTTTGTATTTTCCATCTAAGATGTGCAAAGTCTAGCAAAATGCTGACTGAATTTTAAAAAGTGAGAAATATTATGTGAATATCAGTTGAGAATATAACAAGAAACACATTACACGACTTACGAAATAGAAGATATGTACACCAGAACAAAAGATTCAAGATGTCCAGATTTAGATTAAATAGAAAAGGATTCGATTAAAAGGTTCATCAAATTCTGAAGATGATTTTGATGAATTACCTCATCCACTTCAATAAACCAGACATCAGGAAAAGCAATTGTGTAAGAAATGCACTTTGCATAGGGATAGAGAAGAGAAATTTGATTTATTTCCAGAATAAAGCAGGGTCTTATGCACAAAACATCTTCGTACCTTAATTTCCAACACTACGAGTTCATAAATACAAATGTGTTACCCCAATACTTTTCATTTTCTTAGTCAATTTTGTTTTCTACAAAGTTGTCATATTTATATTTTACATAAATTCAGTATTCGATCCTCATGATTTTATTGAAGCTTCTGTCAAGTGAAGTGATAAGTTGTGTTTCTTATACCCCATGTCCAATGAAGTTGGATAATTTGAGTGTTAGATTTGGTCTTGCTCCCTTAATATTGTACAAAGGTTCCAATAAATAGTGCTAGGAACACCTATTAGCATATTTACTAATCAATTAACCCTACACTATTAAGAGAACAATAATTGTTCTTATATTAAACAATATCATGGAATAGGTACGTATAGAGTAAAGTTTTTCTTGGGAGCGGCTAAAAGAATTTTATGAAATTCGTAGAATAGATGAACAATAGATTCAATGAAAAACTGACCTAACATTGTCTCACTTCTGAATAGGGTTATTTCAGTGCTTTTAAAAAAAATTGAAAAACAAATTGTGGATACCAATTGATTACATTGCACTCAAAGCCTCCTGAAGTATTAATAAATGGAGCAAAAATTGATAATGCCTCAGAAACAAAAATTAAAAAACATGAGATGCCCAATTCAAATTACAGGAATAGATTTGTTAATTAAAAATCATGTCTTCATTTTGTTTTAGTTATACATCATTCATTCATTATTATTGGTGTGAGTATTGTCCTTAACAAAACGACCAATCTCTCAGGCAACACCCGATTTATTCAGCTAAAAATGTAATAATTACCAGTGTAGTTCCTAGTGACCTCCAATTGGTTAAACACACGATTGGCCTTCCACCACCAATGGTGTTTTGTTTGTGTAAACTTTGCTTCCCGGTAATGGCCATAAAGGTCTGGATACAATGCATTGTTGCACATCATTTTCCTTGCTCTGAAAACATCAAAAGCATACCAAATATTTAGATGTTAATCAAAAACAAGGGAGTCCAAATTATTTTAAAAAAAAAAAAAAAAAAATAGTGTCACAAAAGCAGTATGACCACGTCGAGGACAATAAACTAATTTACTCTCCAGAAGCAAGAAAGGGACCATCCCATCAATTCCCATCAACGACTCTAAGACAAAGGCAGATTGTCTCACTCCTTAGATGAGAATAAAGAGTTAGCTACATGTTATCATATCATCAGAATACCCACATATTTGCATTTAATAAAATACACACACAAAAATATTTCAAGTACATATTATTATCAAAATATAGATTATTCAGAATATATTGTTTATGATAATAATAATAAGTCACAACTATTAAAATAACTTCAAATTCTTGATTAATTATTACAATGGACAGCTGGGGTCCCTATGCAAGAGACTAGAGACTGTATATAAAATCTGCCTCTACCTGAGCAAAAAAAAAAAAAAAAATTCTTTACAATACCAGCATTTAAGTCAATGTACTGCAATACCTTCTCAGGTTTAACATGGCACATTTTATCATTGTACTAAGAGAATATTAACTTTTAAATATCAGGAAGAGAATATCAGCTTTTTAAAGTAAACAGAAGAGCATCAAGTAGTTACTTGTTCAATAACAGTACTATAACTCATGCTGTTAACGTACTTCAGTGCTGCTTGATGGATATTAACGTGCGTCTAGAACAGCACTGTCCAACAAGCAGCCTATGAGTCATATGCGATCTGAGAAGTTTTTCTATGGCTAAAGAGTAATAGTATATTTTCCATAAATCTTTCATCAAATGTTGGGAGTATAAATCTATACTGTCAGAATTAGTATTTGATGGGGCGTGTTGATGAGAAAAAATACAAAATTTATTATCGGAATTATCCCATCATACATTACAATATGAGAACATTTTATTATAATTCTAAATAATAAAAATACTTTTAAAAAATTAATAAATATACTATTTGATTTTTTAGCTTGAAACAATATACGTTTATTAATGACAATCAAAATATCACATTGCAAATAAATTAATATGACCTACTAGTTTTATTTGTCAGGTAACATTTTGCCAAATCCCATTCCATCCCATCCCAGTCTAATCAATTGAAAGTGTACAGAAAATGACCTGCGAGCTAAAATAGGTCGGACAGTGTTGATGTAGATAAAAGATGTTAGTAAAATGTTCAGTGGCCTCCAACATATATTCTTGTGTTTTTTCTTTGAAAGCAAAATGTGGATTATTTTTTAATATAATAATGATTTAATGTTGAACTGGTATGTTTAATTGATTAAATTGTTATATGACTAATATGACTATAATCTGTGTGATGTTTTCCTCATGACAGAAAATGGGAAAAGCAAACAACACCAAACAGGAAGAGTGAACAAACTTTGGGGACTTAAGTCTTTTTTATTTATTTCCAAACTAAAAAGATATGAACGTTTCTGTCATTAGCCAGCAAACTTTTCAAAGAGATGATTACATGTCTGTGTCACAAAAGACAAAATATATGTTGTACGGCCAAGAGAAAACTGCTTTTCCAGCACTTTTCCTTCCAAAAACTTATGAAGAGCTACTAACTTAATCTCATGAAAAATATAGACTCAAAATTTTTCAACATTTCTTCATGCCAACAATTTTAAACTAATGGGCACAGAATGCATTCAAGCTTATGCTTATTTTGTACATTTCAATCACACTTCGTTATTTACACAAGTAAAAAGAAACCCTACATAATGCAAGAAGGAATATATATATATTATTTCTATGGATGGTGAAATATTTGTTGACTATAATTTGGAAAACGTAAAAGTAGACATTTTAACCAATGGGTATGTTTTATCCTAAGTAGGTTTTATTAACTTTAATGTCATCTGCTGTGGTTCTAGAAACAGTAGAGAAAAATATACAATATAATCCTAGAAGGAATAAAGAAAAAAAAAGAAGATTAATAATAAAAAATTGAAATAGTAATGTTGAACAAATTGTATGAAGGAGTCAAAAAGAACAGACAATATGTAACAATTGGAAATAAATACATATGCATGAGGCATTTTTAGAGGTCCCTAATAACACAAACTTCATACAAATAGTAAAACTTAATTATCATACAAAAAAAGTAAATAAACTTTAAGTAAAGATAAATAAATACAAAACTTCAATTTGTCGAGGAAGTGAAAAACAAAAAATCAAACTATCGTAAGTAAATTTGAAGTCTTTCAAAGCAAATACAAGCAATACAATAAAATAAGAATTTTTATGCGTTTCATTAGAAAAAAGAAACAGGAAATTATGAATGACTGCATAAACTAAATTAACTTCAATATAAAAAAAATTGATATATTGTTACAAAATAATTGTGATGTAAAAAGAAGAAATAAGGAGTAGGACAGATGAAACGGAAGATAATAAAAAATGTTTGTGACTTTTCTGCAAAGCTGTGCCATAATTGTACCATAATTGATGGTTGGTACATTTTCAATCAGGATGACACACATACTCCTGTGTACTCATATGTGAATATTTGTGGCTTCCAGTAATAATTTGATAAATCTATTTTTTGTTTTCTTGAGTTACAAGTGTTCAAAGAAATGTTTCGAATACACTTATCTGTTATAACCTTGGCACGTAACTTTGATACAATGTTCCATTATAATACATCGTAGCTAAGATGAAAAACTATGTTTTTACATAATTAACTTAAAAAATTAATGATGTTTTATATAATTAAAAAATGAAGAAAAAGTAGTAACCTAGTTACCTTAAGTTCATCAAGTTTTCATTATTTTACCCTATTTATCTAAATTCTCAAGTTTGTATTCATGTATCTGTAAGTAACTTGCTAAGGGCTCTAATGACCAAGACATTGGCAAGCCCTAAAACCCCAATAAAAGAAAAGTGACTTGAGTTTTCTTTTTCCAGAAAATTTATTTATTCCTCTTAAATTTGTAATTAACTGGTTATAACTGTGTTTGTAGAATTTGTATGAAAAATTTTTATTATTCACTTTGAGAAGAATGTACATTTTTGAACTGTTCAGATTAATTTAGCAAAAACAAACATTTTTGACAGATTATCTCATTTTCTCTCTCCAAAAAGCGCAGTTATCCTGTAATTACTACAAGCCACAGATACAAATAGATGTGCATTATTATATTGTATATGTATATTGTGTGCGAAAATATATACAAATACGCAGAGAAAAACAAAGAGGACAATATACGAAGCCCTGCCACCAACCGCTTTCCTCTCACCTGTCTTTCTTGGCGTTGCGTGGGCAGTCGCCGGGCGACTCTCCCGGGAACTCGTTGGGGTGCGTCTGGATGCTATGAGGGTAGAAGATCTGCATCACTTTGCAGAAGTCGACGCTCTGCACCAACTCGTTGAGCTCCTCGCTGTACACGTCGTGGCTGATCACCAGCAGCACCGTCTCCACGTAGCGCGCCTGCGCCAGGCTCACGATCAGGTGACGCAGGTAGACGATGCGCGTGTGCACCTGCAAATACAAAAAGCATCGCTCATTATATACACGGCATAATTATAATGAGAAAGTTCTTGGAACTACGACAAGATGAAAATGGTATCTGTACCCCCATGCCTTCGTTTATTTCATCAGACGAAACGGGTGGCGCGTTGGATAGCGCCTACGCGGGCGGAAAAGGAAGTCCCGGGTTCGCACTCCACTCTTTAGCCATTTTCACTCGAATGAAGCTACTACATCCTTCCCACACGAAACGTTTTCTCCTGCCAGTGAATGTAATGCAATGGAATATATACACAATATCAATCAAACAAGTGTAATATTTATTTCTCATCCATGAAAGAAATACCGTCTATGGTAATCTTTGACATTTCACCACGAAAGAAATACAAGAAATAAAGAATAAATCAAAATATTCAAATTTCCAAAATCCAAATATTATTATCAATTGATATAATATTGATAGTAATTGTATTAGGTACATTAAAAATATGAATTTTGTTGATGAAATTGAAACACTTAACTTCTTAGCTTCAAATCGAATCATCTGAATTTTGATGGCTCATGCGAATTGGCCCAATCCCCAATTGATTAGAAAAATATGGATTCATACTTTAATCATAATCAAACAGTCCGGTTCATGACAAAATAAGTACATGAGGGTTTTTTTTTTTGTTTTTTTTCGGGTATGAGGCTTCTGTTTTACCACTTCATTAGGACAAAATAAAGAATAAAGTACAAAAAAATAAATATGGGAATATTCTGTAATAACAGAGTAGATTTGACAACTGAATTCAAAGCCAATATAAAACATAATACATGCTGTATCATTTATCTAAAAACAATATATCTTACACAATATTTATTGCACATGGGTATTTTTGGTGACGCTACTTGCATGTTCTTCTATTTTCTATTTATTTTTTTGTTACTTTATTTTCTTTAAAGTGTCCTCATATCTTTCTGCTGTTCTTCCAAATCCAAAAAGGTGTTCCAGATGATAAAAATTGGGGCAACTTGGTTTTCTTGGTGTCTTGTCAACTCGTTTATAAAATTTGTTCTGTACAGTTTGTTGGGCATTGTATCAAAAGTTAAATTTTGTAACAATTTTTTTACCATTCCAATATCATTTAACAAACGCTAAAAGTAACAAATTGCAAAGCAATAGAAATACCAAAGCTTATTTTGGTGGGGGACCACATCTTTTAAAATCATCAAATGGAAATTTTTGTTTCCTTCTGTTTTTTCACAGCAGTATTTGTAAAAAAGGAAATGCGGCTTAATGTTATCTACGTGGAGCGATAGGAGGTGGGAGTTGAGAAGTAGGGCTATTGTTAGCTGGTTTTACCAACCACTTGGCCCGCGTGGAGGAATTGGAAGAAGTGGTTAGTAATAGATAGTTATAGGTGCTAGCAGGACGTGGACAGAGGAAGGAGGGATCTCTTTCAGTATGAACCGGGACATTATTAATGTGAAAAGCTATAATTTTTTTTTGAACCCGGGATGACTTGGTGAAGAGCAAGAACGCTACCACCTGAGCCATCAGAGGGCTTAAATGTATAAAGAGCAATTTATGGTGGTTTAGAACACGAGAGTAGGCGGTGAACGAAATAGTCTGCTTTACAACTAATATAGTTTATTTCATTTAAATAAACTATAAAAGAAATGCTTTAAAAAATGAATTGAATATCTAACATTATTAGCTTAAATAATTGTTAATATTGTCAACTAATATTATCAAAATTGTTTCGCTGTGTTTGTATAAATTCGATATTTAAAATCTGGAAGACTTAATCAGGATTAACTATGATTAATTGCCATTTCTTTTTTTTTTTTATATATATTAAAAAAGTCAGTACGCCCTCTACAAAGTGCCAGATCTCTCACGGACCACCAGCCACCACGTTACTATCTCGTGCAATTCAAGCCAAATAATCCGGTTGTGAAGATAACAGTTGATAAGCAGCAATTTGTACATCAAACACGTGCCGTGTACAGAGAGCCCTGCAGCCTTATTTACAATTCTTTTATTCACGATTCTTAAAAATCGGTTTAACAAAAGTGTATTTGCACTACTTCGCCTCGTTGATGAGTGACACAAGACTCGACGGCGGCGGTTCGACTTCTGCTCAGTGCATCGAGAGTTGTTATCTCAAAATTTAAAACACAGAATTTTCGACAGAACATCTTAAAAAAATTAACGCCATTATACCAACAAAGCAAAGATGAACGGTTTTACATCCAAAACCCAGTAAGTTAATCAGTTACATGAAATATCGTTTCTTAAATTTTTGATTCCAAGTCCCAACAGTCCCCAAAATTCGCGAAACAATTTTTTTTTCGGGAAATATATCATCCGCATGACATAAGAATAAATAAATATAAATAAATAATTTTTTTGTAAAAATAAAAAAAAACAGAAATAACTGCGTATGACCTCGTGGAGGACTATAAACTAATTTAAGACGTACAGAACTTTCCATGGCCATCTCCAGATTCTAATTTATCAGTCAAAGAAAAAAAGATGACGTTTCATACGAAGAGACTTTGGAAGAAGAAACGACAGGCGTAGGTCTATTACGTTGAACATTCAAAGCAAGTAATGCAATTTTAAGGTTTCATTTTGCTTCTTAAACAAACGCACAAACACTTTGTAATCAATCTTTGACATGAAATTATTAAACAAAATCAGAGATTCTCTTCTACATACATTTTTTCTTGGTAACTTTCTGCATTTGTTGTAAAATTTACATAATGCCTAAGGCAAAAAATATTATTAAAATAGTAATTTCATTACTTAAAAAATCTATATTGTCAAAAAAAGCAGTTGCGAAGTGCGTATGACCACGTCGGAGGCAATAAAAATATTTACTCTCCGGAAACAAGCAAGGGACCATCCCATCAATTCCGATCAAGGGCCCAAGGGCAGTGATGGGATTCAATACTTATAAACATATTTAATAAAATGTATACTGTTATCCATTTATTATTATTCCAAAATGAATATTAATTTAGTGCTCATATTAATTTAGTTTTATGTGTACTCAACTTTGGCACGGTTGTGTACATAAATTCTGTAGCCCCATCCTGGCCCGGGTTTTTCTCCGTTTTTCCTTCGGGTAGATGCGGATTTCTTATACAGGTTCTCTAGGCTTTGTCTAGGGGCGAAGTGTTTATTGTAACAATAAATCGTGAATTTAGTGTTTTTTCAACTCTTATGATTTTTTAAACACTATACTCGGAATAATCTATAGTTCGATAATAACTTGTACATGTAAATTTACGAACATATTTGCGTTAAATTACAAACATATTGACATTATATATGTATTATAACTCGCAGCTAACTTTTTATCATATCTAGGAACTTGTGCAAAAAAATTTTGAATCCGCCTCTGCCCTTAGGGCCCTTGATCGGAATTGATGGAATACGTCCCTTGCTTGCTTCCGGAGAGTAAATTAGTTTATTGTCCTCCACGTGGTCATACGCAGTTATTTCTGTTTTTTGACAATAAATTTATTATTATTATTAATTGTAGATATAAGGTGCAGAGAAAATTCGATATGAATACATTAAATACGTTTAATGAGCAATGAATAGAGTGTCATTGCTTTTCCTCACATCTTTCATTTATACCTCCGTACTCTTTGAGGTGAAAAACCAGAGTCCGATTGTCGCCACATGTTTGTTGTCCTTCCTTGCGGTGAAGATCCGTAGCATCGCTTCCGGGGTTTCTTCGTCAGATCGCTTTGCAGCGCAGAATGGACGCTAGAAACCGTGGATGTGCAACCAACGCTTGGAACTTGTATCAGGGGGTTAGTTTCTCTTCCGCTACGCCGACGCAGGCAGGATACGAGGGTATACGAAGGTGGCAACCACATTTCAAAAATTTAATCAACTCTTTAAAACTATTTCTCAAGTTTTTCGTATCAGCAGGGAATCAAAAGTGGGTGGGGCAAAACAAATATTGACCATTTTCATTAACATGACATTTTCTGCACATTTCCGCTATGTATAATTTAAATGAATAATGAAATAAATTAATTAAATTTAATACTATTGGTGATTACCACATCAAGAATGCTGTAAATTTTTTATAACTCCCAGTTTTAGACGGTTAAAATGAAATTTTTATCTTAAAAAAGTGGCGGGGCGACTGCCCCCCTCCCCCACGTTCCCCCCCCCCTAATCACCCCACCCATTGTTTCGTACTGTTTTTGAACTGTGTACTAGTTTCAGGGATGCTGCCAATAGTGTACATTCACATCAATTCGTAATTCGAAGCCGAGACGGACTCCCGCTTCACACGAAACACTAAAATCCCATTTCCTCTTTCACAAAAACAACGTCAATCGAACCCGCGCGAATTACGAGCAAAAATTTAAAATACTGGGTAAAAAAAAAAAAAATCTCACACGATATCACAAAGTTTGATGGATATCGACAATACAGTGGAACACTTCACTAAAGCGGACAAATTTTAAGGTCTCATGAATGTCAATTTCAAAGAAGTTTCACTGTATTTGCAACACCCAATCATCTTTGTAAATAGAGTGACCGATTGTAACATTTAACGCATTCCAGCAGCGGGTAAAGCAAGTGATCGACTTCTTCGCTAAATAGGTCACATCGAAACTTAAAAACTCGTACACTTATGTACGTCCATCATTATTCTATTATTAGAGTATGTAATACGTCGCAAAAGTTAATAATTTAAAACTTTGAAGCTCAGGAGCTAAACTGTAAATAAACAAATAATCAAAACACAAAAGTCGTACGTTGATTATACTTTGTTGTTAATTTAATTGAAATTTCTTGGAATTATGTCGAAAATTTGTATTATATACACACACATACATACATTGTTCATTAATGAATAAATTATAAACAAAATATTGTGCAGTTGATGTACTTGTCGTGTACATTGTTATTTTATTCTAACATTAATGACATTAAAGGAAAATGTATAAAAACATTTTCCATTAATGTCATCAGGGTCAGAATAAAATAATAATGTGAAAATACACAANAATATATATATATATATTATATATATATATATATATATATATATATATATATATATATATATATATATATATATATATATATATATATAGTATATTTAGCGTTTTGTATTTTCGCATTATACTATAATTGTAGCCCTGACGTATATAACGAAACGTTTGCACGTTCGAAGAGAATTTTAAATCTTTTCACAATTGCGACCCGATCCCAAGCAACGTGTCGGAAATAAAACGAACTCCTCCTGCCTCTGTACGATACAAAGTGCGCTCGTACTCTTTAGATGAGATGTGATTCGAGGTTAGTTCATTACCGTAACAATGAGTCTTCCGTCATTTCACTTTCCTTCGAAGTGCAAGTGGTGGCAGTACGCCTCCGTGCCATGTTGTCTCCTCCCGCCCCAGAACAACACTCACTCACTCACTCACTCACTCAGCGAGGGAACGAACGAGCGGCGGCAGGTTTTCTCTTCCTTCTCGTCAAATACGCGCTCTATTCTTCGTTCAACTACGGGGGAACCGTCACGCGTGAAAGTGCCCTCTCGTTTAGAGAACTTCATTTAAGAGATAACCGCCTCGGGCGAAAATCTAATGCGGAATTTCTCATGTTTCTGAAAAATATCACGCGCAGTTTCTCGTAGTGGAGTCAATCGTTTTTTTTTCTTCTCTTTTCCGTCTATTTTCTCTCTTGTCGCGTTCACTGAACTTTCTTCGTCCTCTTAACTTTTTAGTCCCGCCTTAATTCTGTATATCCCAGCTACATATTCCTGAAAACATTGATACCGTTGCTCAGTATTTATCATTTCCGATCCTATCCGACATATGTGGTTAGATGTTGTTCTCATCTTCCGCATGTCGGTACCTGCCCCCGTTCTGCTCCAAAGCGAGTTTGGTTTTCTTCGTCTTCTCCACAATCACACGATGCGTCTGCCAATATCTGGAAACGTTTTGAATATGTCTCAATATCTCCACGTCCTGTTAACATTTCTGTCATTTCATGGGGGTTGGCACAAACCATTTTTTATGCTTTTCAGCAAATCGTACATCGGGTATCAATGCGTAAAGATCACGCGGCCCTTTCTGTGACTTATCCCACCCTATTTGCCACATTTGCAAAAGTGTGTCCGTTAAATATTTAGTCTAACCTTTATCCTCCGCCTCCTTTAGTGTTTTCCCATCTATTTAGTTGGGACAATCAGTTACAGTTCGTCACATAATTGTGTCGTATTCTTTCCTTTCTACCAATAGTAGGCGAGAACCGAGTGACGACTGCCGCCAAAAAGAGGATATGAGAATTTGTGCGTAGTAAATATAGCTGTTATGAGAAATTACGCGCTCCAAAGTTGTGGACACAGCTGACTCTTCTCTCTTAAATTTGGGTTTCTACTTTCTTTCATCCTGCTTCGAACAGGACGGTGTAGTCTGTATTTCGTATATACGAATTCCTACCTTGAAAACATCGTTCTCTGCTGAACCTTAATCTGCCAAAATTCTCCCTCAGCTGAAATCTATTCAGACGTCACAGAGCGGCGCCCTAGCAACTGGGAAATGACTCAGTCTAATCATCTAATAGTCATCGGTTGCGAGTGTTGTGCATTGCTTCAGCGTAAAAACATTCCACAGAGGAGTCACACGCCCAACAGAAATACCTCAGACAGAAGGATCTGCGGCGTGTAAATACATCTTTGCAATCAAATACTTTGTTCTGAAACTTCATATGTGAAATATGTAATGTGTTTTATCTTTCAGCATACGCTACATAATTGTTACCAGATCTCGCAGTTTACTTTCTGACTTTAAATTAATTTATTGTCCTGCACGTGACCATAAGCAGTTTGTGACTTTTGCTTTTTTGACAATAAATTTATATTCTACTATTCTTCTAGGTCTCAAATCACTATCGTTTAATAAATTAACATATTTATGTGATCCCAAACGAAAGTGATATTTGAATAATTAATAGATTTTTTTACTATCCAATTATGCAGCATGTTTAAGAATAGTATAGTACTCGGCCGAAAAGAAAATTCGGGACCTCTTCAGATCTATACGAATTGGCTCCAAGGAGAGTCTATTTTCAAATTACTTTATTGTCTTTAAAAGTTTAAAAATGTAAATTTAATGAATTGTGTCTAAATAGTAATTGAATTACCTTTGCTAATGGGAAAATATTTGTTTAAAATTATTTTAACCAAACATAATGTGTTTGCTAATTCTCATTTGAGACATGCGACAGTAAATAGATTAAAACAGACAACGAAGCTGAATCCGAGCACCAGCGTCAAATGAGCTAAGCACCTCATTTCAATGATAAAAATCTTAAGTGTTGCACAGGCTTTTAAGATAAGTTCAAGATAAGAATTCCAATGAACATTTCATTCCCGATTCACGACACAGTGAACAAGGAAAATAGTACTATTCAAAGTGTCTTGAGAGTAATGCGAGTCTCACGAAAATAGTTGTTTGAACATTTATCGTAAAACATGATCGAGGTATCGAGGTAATGTATTACAAGATACCAATTTCAAGAGAAGGGGAACAAAAATAATAAAATACTTTACGCACAATCAATAAAATGTAAATACACCTGAAATGTAATATTTATGTGGAGCACATCAAAAAATTTGTCAAGGTCGTATAAAGCATTTCGTGGACGCCTACATCGTAGCATGCAGCTACTAAGTCACTTGGCATAATAATAAATTTATTGTCTTTTTGATAGCAGTTACAAACTGCCATATATGACAACGTGGAGAACAATAAACTAATTTACTCTTCAAAAGCAAGCAAGGGACCATATTCCATCAATTCCGATCAAGAGCCCTAAGACAGAGGCAGATTTAACATTTCAGCACACTCCTAAGATACGAAAGAAAATAATTAGCTACCTGTTATAATATCAACAGAATACTAACAAATTAAATTAATTTAATAAAACACAAATACGTATTATTATCGAACTATAATAGATTTTTCGGAATTAGTTGCATATAAATCGTAAACATAAGAATAATTCTAAATACGAGATTAATTATTACAATACACGCGCGTCCCTATGCAAGAGACTACAGAGCCTGCATAAAATCCAAATCCTCAAGAACAATCCTGGTATATCGTAATACTGGACAATATTTTTTTGAAACCATTCAAATGTTCGTAATTTCAGGAAATGCACAAAAAACAAAAACAAAAAACCGGAGGGAGAGTGAGAGAGTAATTGTTTTTGTTTCCGCACATCTAAGACGATTTCGTTGTAGAACACAATGGAGTTCCGCATGTCCGGAGTGTAACACGTCTTGAACGAGGAACTGCGCGGTGACTGTCTTCTTATTGTTCGCTAAATTTCTCATAACTCTCCAAACACAAAGAAGATGAACTCACCCAACCTTACCCGGAAGTTTTAAACTGTCTCTTCCCTGCCATTTTACGAAGATTAACCTATAATTCACGAATAATAATGCAAGCAATTAATTAATTATGTTATGTTGAATGAAAACGGAAGACGGGACCGAGATTCGAACTCGGGACCTAGACCTTAGCGCGCTCATGCGGGGCCGGGAGGCGAACGGGGGTGGCGCAGTTGGAAAGCGCATGAGCGCGCTAAGAACAAGGTCCCGAGTTCGAATCTCGTTTCCCGTCTCCCATTTTCATTCAACATAACATAATTAATCTGTTACCTGACGGTGAGGTTCACCGCAATTTAAAAGATTTCTTTATGCTAGAATTAAACACAAAAATCCATTTTCTGGTCTCTCGTATCATTCACAAGACATTATCTATTCCGTAACTTCAATACATAACTTCAGAGGAAATTCAAAGCTCTCATATGATTCTACCAAGTCCTAGACACAATTGATTTCGACTCGGACAAAAAGTAACCCAAGAAGAAAAAAGCAACAACATATTATGTTTATTAGTTTATTTAAAGTAGTAGCAGTAAAGCGGTTGTGGTTCTCGAAGGCAGTTTGTAACAGTTTGTGCTCCCTCGGCACTAAAGTATCAATGAATTTGTATATCGCCAGAGTGTAACCGACTTGATGTTGAGTCCAGGGCTTATACACATAAAACGTAGCCAACGCTTTTAATTTCGCCAAAACATCGATTCCATTCACTCGATGGCGCTGTTACTGTTCTCTCTGCGAAGTGTGGAACGAATATTAATTACCTTTTGTGTCTCAGTTTATTGTATTATTAACTTTTTCTTTCGGCTAATAGTCGCATTTGTAACAACTATTAATATTTATTCGGATATAACTTCAATTCGTAGAAATTGCCAAATCGTGCGAGGCAAATAAATAGCATTATTTTTTGGTGAAGTAACAAGAATTCGAATATAACATTTTTCATTTTTAGAAACAACTTCCTCTCATCGTGTGTCCTTTCGGCAATAAATACCTCGAATTTAGAATAAATAATTCGTGTAGTGGATGAAAGGATGTAAGGTAGGAAACACTACACGTAATATCTCCGCGACAATACACTTACTATCTCCATGTGCAGAAGTGGCGAGTTGACCCGGTGAGNAAGAGACAGATACGCACCTTGCGTCGCGTGCAATTAGTGACAGGGGCAGGGAGAGGTGGTCGATGCGGTTAAAAAGGGGGGAACGAATGGGAAGGGAAGGGGAGTTGTCGGTCGTATGCCAAGTGTGACAAAGCGAGCTATCTTAGAGAGTGAAGTATACGGTTTAGAGTCTTCGTAAGCAAAAATAAAAGTAACGAGGTGTAACCGATGCGGAGGGTGGCGGAGGGGCGGTTAGCGTAGCTCCTCCCATTGCAGACGGCGTCACTCGGCTGCTAAAACCCGTGGGAAAATGTTAGCTTCAGGCGCTGTTCTTTCGGCCAAAGGATAAAATTCAAGCTCTCTGTTCGTCACAGTTGGCGTATCAGTTAGTGACGGTTCTATGTAGGTCGATTTATGTAGGCGGCAGCATCTGAACTCACGAAGATTCTGGAGACACGTGTCAAACGCCCACCTCGTCTACAGCGAGAGAAAGAGTCGAAAATCTCGCAATACATTTAGGTCTTTACGATTTCTCATTTGTTGCGTTTCCTTTCGCTGCGACCACTGTCAAACAGTTCTTTATTTATTTATTTTTAATATAAAGTATTAGGCAACTGTCGTCAGTTCTCTCCTAGACGTTGGCGACTCCTAAAGCCCCCCCCCCTCAAGAAAAAATCCAACCGTCCAACAAAGCGATTCATTATGATTATCCAATATGGGGGAATGAGCGAAGAACGATTCGTTCCTTCGACTGAACGAAATGTCGAATTACTATGATCGGAAACGGGAGCCATAACCATCACGTGATTGCAATCGGGGTCCTATCGATATTCACCTCTGTCGGCTCTCTTCAAATATTGTCAGAACCTTATCTATATACGACCTTGCCTTATCGTAAGCACGATTATCACTACCACTGCTCTTGCGATAGGTCTCGGTCCACATCCGAATATCACAAAAGTTATCCCCTTCGTATTTGGTGTCATGTCGCTCGGCGCTTTCTGGCTGAAACACAGAGAATCTTCGACCTCTCACCTAAACGCGATGACTAACGCCCAAGAACCTGGAATCGAAGCCGAATTCTCCTGTTTGGGGAGCAGAGGGGCGCAAATCCATCTACGAGGGTGGAAGTGTAAGGCGACCGGGCGGTCGGTCCCCCTGCGATCGTCATATTCACCAGGCTGCAGTTCATACAAGAGAATCCTTTAACCATTTTACACATGAACTACTTTAAACGGAGCTTAAACGCTTAATAGTTGTAGAAGATACAACCAGCAGAGAGACATAAGGAGAAATATGTGGGAGTCCTTTCAAATTTAATGGGACAGTTAACTACGAAATAAAATTATTGTGTCTGGATCTAACGAGACGTGAAATAAATTAAAAATAACGATGTTTCGAAGAATAAACGGACATTTTTCTTTCTGCTCGACTCATAAAGACCGGTTTTCTTAAGTTTACTATTTATGATTATATTGATGAACAAGATCTAAATGCGGGGGAGGGGGGATGAGATAGGAAATAAAAAATAAATGTACATCACTCACAAAAAAGTAATTAAACAATTAAGATTTGATGTACAATTATTTGAATAAAATAAATAATTTAATGAATGACTCGATGAAAATAGTGAGTGCTGCGAATAATATCGTTATCTCTAAAAGCGGGAGTGTGAATATTCACTCGTATCGAGTGAATTCCCGCTTGGTCGGCGATTGAAAATACATTTTACTTTTACGAGTGAAATTTCACTCGCCATTCGTTAAGAGCAAACTCTCACTCTGAGATACGACGAGTGGTGTGGAAGAAAATTGTAATTTTACTCCCTGTCTGTCTTTATTTCATACGTAGAGAGACAGAGACAGAGAGAGAGAGAGGGGGGAAAGCCACCAAACGCGAGTATTTTTCCTCACTCGAAGCGTGAAGAGAGAGATCGATCCACTCGATTAGAGCGAAACGCTTACCTGCACGACGATGACGAGCGAGTCGTTGGTGAGGGGTCCGAACGCGTCCTCGTTGAGGACAGTCTGCTGCTCGTTGTAGCGTTCGATGTTGCGTCGGATGTCGGACATGTTGAGAGGCGCTCTCGCTCCTCC
The DNA here is from genome assembly GCA_002313205.1 of Laupala kohalensis. Taxonomy (NCBI): domain Eukaryota; kingdom Metazoa; phylum Arthropoda; class Insecta; order Orthoptera; family Trigonidiidae; genus Laupala; species Laupala kohalensis. Next base: position 27,341 of record NNCF01131004.1, on the reverse strand, counting down.
GCTCGTACCGCCGCCCCCGCCTCCGCCCCCAGCGTCACTCGCGTTGGCGCCGGCGGACGCGTTGCGGGGGCGGGGCGTAAGGTACTTGTGCAGCCCCTGGAGCAAAATCAAGGGAAAATGCAGTTACGCACTAGGGAGAGCCAACATGATTCAACCCTAGCCACTATTAAACCCTCCTGATCTACAACACACCAAAAACATATCTCACAACATGCATCAAATGGAGGGGGGCTACAATGAGGGGGGCATATAACATGAGGGGGACAAAAAATGAAGGGTAGGACAAAAAATGAGAAGAATGAGGAAAATGAAAGAAACCCTAGCCCTAATAGCGTCGGGATCGAAAAGAACAAGAGGTGACCGAGGAAGGTCAGGAAAGAGAAAGGAAGGAGCCTTGCATAAGTAAGTGGAAGTAATGCCAGACTCAGCTCGGGGCCCCGTGTTCGCCAAACACGTACTTACTAGATGTTAGTCGCCTGGGGGGTCAAGGGAATTGTTATGCCTTAGATAGATAATTAAATATTTATAACGTCTAAAGTTCGAGTGAATGGATGTAAATATACAGGTTGCTCCAAAACGCCGGGTAAAACAATTGGAGGGATGAGGAACAAAAAAATAACCATGATTCACGTGTCCCCGAATGTCTTTAAGAGGATATTATAAGGCAACAATAGATAGAACACGAGACAAAAAGTTGTGTAAAGTGCTTCATTAGGGGATGTGAGGAAGTGTTATAGGTGTTCGTAGTTGAAAAACTACTAATTACAAGAGATGCTCAAAATTCCAGCCATTAGCAGTGATACAGAACTGACGCAAGGTAGAACATACTCTCGCCAACACACGTGACGTCTGTGTGAGACGACTTCCCCAAACAAAACGCTTTATCATCCTCTTCGTCTCGACTTATTCCTCTGTCTCAGTGTTATTTTATCTCCTTAGATATCACACATTCGGGAATATGTGAACCTTGACGGTTTTTCTTCTACTCTCCCTCCAATTTTATGTGGAGCTTTGGGACACGCTATATAAACGCCAATATCGATTTTAGCTTTTATACCTTACCTACAGGCCATTTCATTACTATACAGATAATTCAATGTTTGGATGAAATGTGTAGAAAACTTTGTTCTCCAAAATAAATTATTTTCCGAATATTTTACGCGGAGGAAAGTTTTAAGATCTATTGTCCAATTCTGTATCACTTAGCGTTAATAAAAAATCAATCAACTTACAAGATATTTCAAATAATTCAAATTAATCTTATAGATAATACAATTTTGCGGTTTAGGAGTACACGCAGGAAAGTTTGGAAATCGAACGAATAGTTTGTTTTTATTTATGACATAACACCTCGGAAATATGTTCTCGGGTTTCTTCATTTCCCATCTCAAATTTTCTTACATCCACATCATCTTGGAATAATAAACGGATAACGGTACGTTATTAAATAATTTATTTTACAAATAGTAAATCCGCTTCTGCCCTTTTGGGACTTCGATCGGAATTGATAGTATAGTCTCTTGCATTTCTGGAGAGTAACTCAGTTCACGATCCCTAACGTAGTCATACGCAGTGTGCAACTAATAAAGTTTATTTATTTATTTGTTTGTTTGTCAAACAAGAAAAGCCTGAGCCCGTTTCTCAGACTACAGCAGCGAGCGCAAAAGGCGAAGGTGTGACGTCACCGCAAGGACGTGCCTCACTGCGGAACAAAAAGGACGTACTCGCCTCGTGTTCGAAGATTAACACCAATTCACGATACTTACTTCAATTTACAAACTGCAAAAAGAATCTCACACGCGTGACTTCATTTCTATTCTTGCCTAAGGTAAAAAATATATTTCTCTATTATCACATTTTCTCCTTTTTTATCGTATGGAACATACTGAAGAAAAGGGTGATATTTTACAAATATTGCATTCTGACGGACGGTTCTTGCGTTCTTCACGTCGAATGGCTCAATTCATTCGGAAGTTCTTTTTCAGTCATAATTTAATTTTTAACATTCTGAAAATCGAAATATTGTAACTATTAAGTGGGTAGCAGCAACTGTAAGTATGTATTTATTACAATATGTACACTTGTGGATTTTTCTCACGAATGGCTCTAAAGTTTCTGATGAAATTCGCTAAAAATCTGTGTTTTAGGAAGAAAAAGATTTCTAATATGGTCTCATTTCGGACGAAGTTCGTTTCAGTAACTCGACTGCTATTCAATCGTTCGCATCGGGGCGGCGTCTAATGCGATAATTAATCTCGAATTGAGACATATTTTAAAAGTTACGCTTTATAAATAATACATTCTGTTGATAATAGTACGTACTTGTAAATTAGTTGGTATTCTGTTAATATTATAACACGTGGCTAACTTTTTATCTGATCTACAAAAGTGTGCTGAACGTTTCAATCCGCCTCTGCCTTAGGATCCTTGACCGGAATTGATGGGATGGTTCCGGTGAGTAAACCAGTTTATTGTCACTATATTTTCATCATAAATGTATTATTATTATTATTATATACAAAAGCAAACAGCCGCGGTATATCGCGATTAATGCACGACGTTACCACAAGATCCATGGTTCGAGTCCCGGGTGGAAATTTTATTATTTGAATTCATTTAGCTCTCTCTCTCTCTTTTTTGTGGGGCTTTACGGCTCATGTCGACATCAAAGGTCATTAGAGCCCTAATATTCAGTACAGGTAGGGAAAATGCAGTTACGCACTAGGGAGAGCCAACATGACTCGTCGAATGATTCAACCCTACCCACTAAAAACCCTCCTGATCTACAACACACCAAAAACATATCTCACAACATACATCAAATGGAGGGGGGGCTAAAATGAAGGGGGACAAAAAATTAGGGTTAAGACAAAAAATGAGAGGAACGAGGAAAATGAGAGATACCCTAGCCCTAATGGCGTCGGGATCGAAAAGAACAAGAGGTGACCAAGAGAGGTCAGCAAAGAGAAAGGAAGGAGCATGGCACAAGTAAGTGGAAGTAATGCCAGACTCAGCTCTGGGTCCCGTGTTCGCCAAACACGCACTTACTCGATGTAAGTCCCCTTGGGGAAGCTCTATCTCGTTGTACAGATTTTACATTTTGTACGATTAATTTAAGACACGAATTTATCACGTATTTTCACAGTCTTCAGAGAAAAGTTCACTCATCCAGATATTGAGATACAAATGTTCTCAAGAAGGTGGAAAAGTTTTAAAATCTAAAACACTGTTCGCGAAAGAGATGTCGGTCTATGACTCATCGTCGAGCGAGTCAGAGTTCGCCCACGTGCGCTAATGAAGCTAATCAGAACCCCTCGAGGGTTGTCTGAAGGTACTTTGCTTCAAGAAGAAAAACATTTCTCAGATCCCACGGAGACACTTAGTAGCCGTCATCTGTGACACGATATCGAGTTACTTACACGGCAATATACGAGGAAGAGCTGAAGGAAAAATGTAATTCCTATGACCACATTACAAACAACACGATTGTGATGGCAAACACAGAAGAATAGATTGTGGGTATGAAAGAGTCATTTAGTCAGTATGTAATAATTTGTTGTAATCTCTATATTTTTTCTATTTGTATATTCATAGTTATATTGTACTGTGGGTGCTGCATTTAACCCACGTTCGGCACTGAGCCGCCATCCTGATTGTGGTTTTGCTGGGTTTTACTCAATCGCTTAAGGTTTTACCGGGATAGTCCCTAGTACTGCTTCCTAGTTTTAAATGTGAATACGACCCTCCCAATTTTCATCTTGTATTTAAAATGTAAAACTTTTAAAATGGTTAGAGGGAAGAGCAGACCTTAAGGTCAGAGTCTCGCCAAAATAAATGCACTTTTATTATTATTATTATTATTATTATTATTATTATTTAGCATCTTCTCTTGTCCGAGTGCAGTAAAACCCCTTTTAGCCGGTCTGGTCAGGACCGCTAAATACGAGGGTACCGTGAAAAATCCACTTTCGTTTAGAAAGAGCCTACAATTTCATTAGGTCATCACGAATAAACAAGCAAATGATACGTCAATGCAACTCATTTTATTGTACTGTATTTTATTGTACAATGGAGATACGTTAAAAAACATCCTGGCCTGGGTTTTTCTCCGGTTTTCCTTCGGGTAGAGGCGGATTTCTTATACAGGTTCTCTAGGTTTTGTCTAGGGGCAAAGTGTTTATTGTAACAATAAATCGTGAATTTAGTGTTCTTTTTCAACTCTTATGATTTTTAAACACTATACTCAGAATAATCTATAGTTCGATAATAACTTGTACATGTAAATTTACAAACATATTTGCGTTAAATTACAAACATATTGACATTATATATGTATTATAACTCGCAGCTAACTTTTTATCTTATCTAGGAATTTTTGAATCGGCCTCTGCCTTAGGGCCCTTGATCGGAATTGATGGAATACGTCCCTTGGTTGCTTCCGGAGAGTAAATTAGTTTATTGTCCTGCACGTGGTGATACGCAGTTTGTACTGTTTTTTGACAATAAATTTATTAAAATTTAAACATTAAAAAATTGATTCATATAGCAAAATAGACACGGAAGCAAGAGGGGAATCCCACTGGCCAACTCCCACCTCGCTTCCCTTCCCCGTTCTGCCCGTCACAACACAAACCCATCGCACACCTAACGTTGCGCCACACAGTTTTACTTTCCGGGAACTTTCCAGTAAAGACCCATAAAATAATCAATGTTTGAGTCATTATCTCTCAACTATTATACGCTGAAAGCGAGAGAAAAATAAATATATTCCTCGGGATAGACCGGTTAATTTGAGGGCCGTACGATCCGAGGTCGGTTAAGAGGCGTTCTACTCTACGATCATTTTAGCATAAACTTTTTTACATTAGACAATACTTTGCATAGGTTATGAATCCCGGAGAACAGATACATTTATTGTTTATGATCTAGAATGAAGAATTCAGTGAAGACAAGCCAAAGAGGCTATGAAGATAAATGAGTTGCATCGCGCATTTGCAGACAAATCGATGAGACGTTGAATCATTCCTTTGAGCTCTGAAACCTCGTTGGGGTCAACTTAGAATAATTCATTCAACACATTCAACGAATGAAATCTTGAAGACCACGTCGATCGGCTCATCTACAAACAAATGTTATTTCTCGCCGAAGACTCACGGGAGTCGTAAAATTACTGTTTCTAATATTTCTCTACTTTTAACCAAAAAAAAAAAAAAAACAACAAAAAACAACCACAACAAAAACAAAAAAAGTCATTTTACAATTAAATATAAATAAATTCTATTTTGGTTTCTTGTTACGTATTTCTATTTTTTTTGTTCTTTGTGTCAAACTGTTATCGTGCTTATTTTAACTCATAAAAATTCAAATGTCAATCAAAAATTTACTTTATCAAAATAGACAAGTAAATGATGATTTAATTTTCGTAAATCCTTAAGAAAGAACTATAAAACCGTTAATTATTTTAATAAAACATAATTTTCCTTTCGCATTCAAGAAATAAAAAATAATACAACACTGTTTGTTCTCGTAATCCTTGCTTATAGACGAAACACACGTGGAAATAGTTCATTTGACATCTAAGAAAAGGAATTGTGTGACTAATAAGGCCGCGTTCCTCCTAATTTTTAGTAAATAGGCACCATATGGTCCCTAGCACTCATGATGTCAACTTCTCAATTTCATGCAGAGATAGCGTTGTAATATTATCTCAAAGATTGGATTACATTGATGAAATCTATGACGCAATGAAGAAGTGATGTTTATCTTGACGTTAAAACAGATGTTGAAAGAAACACTTGTCTGAAATGACGTCAGAACCCCCCACCCCTGTTGTCGCCATGTATCCTTTANAAAACTGTGAAGATTTACAAAAAAAAAAAAAAAAAAAAAAAAAAAAAAAAAAAAAAAGAAATTCATCAACGGAAACTGCGTTTATTAGTTTCTTGTGTATCAGTCGCAGCTCTCTTCACTATACATTATTGTCACTCTAACTGGCTTTATGTTGGTACACAACTTGTGCTCAATGTAACCAACGATTTTACTTCGCCATCGTCCATAAGACTAATAATATTTGTTCCTCGCGTTATGTTGGCAAGACATTGGAATTTCTGAACACTTAAATCCGTCGCCAACCTCTAATACTTGAAGGCTCTTGTGGCTGTTGCTGTTGTGTTCTTCCTTCTGCATCGAACGTGTGGAACAAATATTACCTTGCGTCTTAGTTTTTTGTATTATTAAGTATAATTACTTAACAGCAAATAGTGGTTTTGTGATTACTAATAATATTTATTTGGATATAATTTGAATTCGTAGAAGTTGGCAGTTCCTGTTAGGTAGCCATATTGCATAATTTTCGCTAGTTATGAGACTTGGAGTGTAGTCGGTAACACATGTCAAGCACAGCCAACGATTATCAATTGGAGATCTAAAGAAACTTGGCCGTAACAAAATGCCACTTCGTTCTAACTCACATCATATCTTAATGTTCCCTCATATTCCACTTTCTATAGTGAATACCCCACTACAGGTACCGTCCCACGAGAATGAGCTGACCTGCAGTGTCGGAAATTAAACAAGAAACATTCGCTTCATAACATAAGAAATTATTAGGTTGCATTTACTCGCCGCAGACCCTCCTGTCTGCAGTATTTCCACTCTCCTACAGGTCAGGACATTTGACTCTTCTGTGGAATGTTTCACGCTAAAGGTTAAGGGTCAGCAGAGGGCGGATTTTGCAAGTGAGTAATGTACCTAGAGTGCATGCCCAGTCTGCAGCATCCTTTTCAAGGTGGGAAATGGAAAAGTATTTCTAGTGGGACGGTCTCTGTAGTTGAGTTGGTCGCTCCTGTGCCACTTCATACAATCGCTTGCGCCCATTGAATACCTATTTCCCGTGTAAGTCTTTTACGAAAATCTCGTAAATGTCTATTCTCGAAAGACATGTAGGAAGTAATAATATTCAACTTTCACCTCTCGATTAGTAGAATTTATCGTTTCATACATTTTTCACCAGGCATGAGAGATAGAGAGAGATAGACCCATCGAGTAGCATAGATTTGCATACCAGTGAAGTCATGAATATTAACCTATATTATAAGTAAAATTTGTGTAGTTCTCTTCGTGCTATCCTTGATAATATCGTGTAGACACAATTTAGAATAATCACGATTGACTTAAACGTGATTTGGTAATTTAATCACGATTAGAAATGTATGCGTTTTACCACGCGAAACTAATCGTCGATTATGTTAATGGATGTTTCTGAAGAACTCTCTAGGTTAGTAGTAGCTTTGCAGCGCATTATAGGTAACACGAAGACAACTGAAAGGTGAAAAACGCATCTTGTTGCTCACTAGCGCCACTGCCTGGCACCGGAGGCACGAAAGTATCGATACTTCAGCCTTCGATACTCCATACTGAATACTTGATACTAATGGGGATTTCCAGTTCCAAGGCTAACTGCTGACTGTAGTCGACTACAGTCAACATTGCGAGCATTTTTTCCATTCGTGAAAACTTTTTCAGTCAACTTTTTCCATTCTTGAAAAAAGTTGACTGAAGGCAACTTCCCTTGACTTCCCTGAGGAGGAGAGTTGCGTGAAGTCAGAATAATGGATAGTATCATAAAGACTCAGAAGAATCGCGCTGGGCTGAGGATGAGAGTTGAGTCCAGTCAGACGATTCGAATTAGAAGAATCGCCAACTAATCCCTTGTTTATTAAGCATTTAGTGACCGTTTACCTCACAAAAAGCGTTTGAGTAACCCAACGCGCGTGCGCCAACCCACAAGTCGACTTCTGCCACCACTTTTGCATTCCATTCGCGTTTCCGAGCGAAGTTCACTACAATCAGCCGAGAGTTGAGTACAGTCAACTTTTCTGGTTGTGATTTTGGAAAGCCCCATCAGGGTCGTGGTATCGAGTAGGTATCGATACTTTTGGTTTCGATACCCGATACTTTGCGCTTTATGTAAAAAGACAATAAAAATTGAAATTTAAAAAAATTGAAAAAAGAAATTCCGGTTTGTCGGTGATGATGCACCACAATGGATCCAAGGAAAAATGCACATACAATAAGGTTTCGTTTCTACATACAATAACAACACATATGCAGAATGTCACGCCAGATATGTCTGACTGAGACTTGCTGCCGACGCATCATCGCAACTGTCGCTTTTTTTGGTGGGGCTTTACGGCTCATGTCGACATGACAAAGGTCATTGGAGCCCGAAAAACTTGTACAGGTAGGGAAAATGCAGTTACGCACTAGGGAGAGCCAACATGACTCTCCCCGCGTGTGGGACTCAACCATATACCCACTAAAAACCCTCCTGATCTACAACACACCAAAAACATATCTCACAACATACATCAAATGGAGAGGGGCACATAACATGAGGGGGGACAAAAAATTAGGGTTAAGACAAAAAATGAGAGGAATGAGGAAAATGGAAGATATCCTAGCCTTAATAGCGTCGGGATCGAAAAGAACAAGAGGTGACCAAGGGAGGTCAGGAAAGAGAAAGGAAGGAGTCTTGCACAAGTAAGTGTCGCCTTCCCCAAATCCTTTTCTAAAGGGAACGTGTACAAAATAGAATGTCAGCGGCGACCCTCGAGTTTAAAAGCGAGTCGACAACTGTAGGCGTCCACACAGTCCACGTGGTAAATACATTCAGCAGTTCATAAAATAGTTGGACAAGAGGGGACCACAACCGTGTTGAATGACAGCGATTCAGAGAGAAAAACGGAAAGGAAACTGGTAGAGCATTTTTAATAATTAAAAAAAGTTTATTTATTATTTGCGTGCTTCCGAAAGTATTGGACTACTACAATAATTTTCAGGATTATTGTATACTTCATATTATTAAATGAATTAAATAAATATCCCGCAAAATACGTGCCGTCTGGAAATTTTGTCAAAGTTAAATAAGGGCGAAGCAAGATGCAGATTATGTTTCAAGCATTTAGGTCATCAGCAAAAACCAAATTTGCGGAAGCTCGTAAAGAGTAATCAACAAGTAGTAATCGAAAATCATAAAAGCAATACCAAGAACATTCAACTTCACACAAAGGTTAACCACAATTTTATTGTAATATACGAGAATTCAATAAAAAGATCAGTATTTATGCGTATCTCTAATATACAAATTATTTATAAAAAATTATCTTACTTCATTCGTAACGATACTACTCGTCCGATATTAATCACTTTCGGAATCGGAATTATTTTTCCTACAATATAAACATTTGAATTGGTATTTATCAGCCGGTACCTATTCGATACTATGTACATTTACGCAAAATATTTGTATTAAATCATCGTTAATTAATTCTTATCAGTATTTATCGGCCTATACCGATACGATATCAAGTACTTTCGGTATCGGGAGTTACCTCGTAAAATATTAGTATTTCAATCATTTTGACAAATGGACCTTATTCAAAACGCTATTTGGAACAGACCTATCTATTAAAATAATATTTACTTAACTCTAACCAGTATTCATCAGCCGATACGAAGTTCTGATTAAGTTCATTAAGATGAACAATCTTAGCTACTAAAATTTTCACTATCTTATTCGGGACGATACTTATCAGCGGATACCAATTCTATGCTGAGTAATTTCGATAGGGGTATTTTTAAAAATTGATTCATTTGTTTTGATACTTTTGAATCGATTGCAAAATATTTTTATGTATTTCATTTTTTATTTATCTAAATATGTCTATGTTTATTGTAATGCGAGGAATTCATATTCAAAATGCTATTTACTGAAGTACTCGATACCAAGTAGTATCGATACTTTAGGGGTATCGATACTTTTGTGCTGATACCAAGCGAGTACTCGAAATCGATACTCTAGTCGATACTTGGAACCCTAGCAGCAGCAGGTCTCGTGCCACTGACCATAACATATACACTATTGAATAAAAGATGATTTTTTTTGAAAATCTGGACAAAAATCCTACAGACACGAAGCTTGGCAGAAAGTTAGGTTTCGGGGTTACTTTAATGGGAAAAGGAAATTGGACACTCCAGGGGCCCCCTGGGGGACAAAAAGGGGCACAAAACGTATTTTGTAAATATCTAAAAAACTACGCAAGATATCAAAAGCTAGACAATAAAAGTCGTTATAAAAAAAAAGGAAATATTTTTCGAATATTTACTTTAAATTCAGTGTTTCTGTGCATTTACTGCGTTCTAATCAATATAGGGCACGTTGTCTCGAAGGCAGGCTTCCGACAGAGGGTTGGCCAATAGTCTGTATATCCTATAGACGGACGGATGATCCTGTGACGTTTTGTGCGATGAAAACAGAGCAAATGCTCTTTGTGTTCACTATCTGTGTGTGAAACATTATGTGACTAATTAAGAAGAGTACAACCAAGCGTTAACTAAAATGCGCAATGCATTTTTATTTTTGTTTCTTTGTCATGATTTTCGTTGCTCATTTCCCGTTCTGATATTCTACTGCTTTAAACTGATTTCGTTCATCACCAAAACTGAAACATATTGCCTTTGCCATCAAAATTTTCTTTGACGCTTCCCATCAGAGTGACATTACAAATAATTCACTTTTATTAGCCTGATTTTTTTTTGTGGGGGTGGCTTTAAGGCTCATGTCGACATCAAAGGTCGTTGGAGCCCGAAAAACTTGTACAGGTAGGGAAAATGCAGTTACGCACTAGGGAGAGCCAACATGACTCTCCCCGCGTGTGATGAATGAATCAACCCTACCCACTAAAAACCCCCCTGATCTACAACATACCAAAACATCTCACAACATACATCAAATGGAGGGGGGGGCTAAAATGAGGGGGGACAAAGAATAAGGGGTAGGACAAAAATATGAGAGGAATGAGGAAAATGAAAGATATCCTAGCCCTAATGGCGTCGGGATCGAAAAGAACAAGAGGTGACCAAGGGAGGTGAGGAAAGAGAAAGGAAGGACCATGGCACAAGTAAGTGGAAGTAATGCCAGACTCAGCTCGGGGCTCCGTGTTCGCCAAACACGTACTTACTAGATGTAAGTCCTCCCCTGGGGGGTTATTAGCCTGATGATGTTGCACTTGGAGGGTTAAAAGCTCCTCTCGGGGTCCGAGCGCTACAAGGGTCGTGGTCGAAGGCGAAGAGCGCTACACCTCACGTGCGCATCTTCCGGAAACAAGGAAGGGCTTTGATCCCGAAGCACAACGCGTAGCATCGGTAACAGGTTGAGGTCGTAGATTTCAATTTATGTACAAGGAGAATCATTCTCGAAATGAAGTCGTCTTTAATACACGCGAAAGGGGGAGGGGAGGGCTGACCGGGGAGCATTTTTGTTTAAAATTTATGATTTTACAAATATTACTTTTAAATAAAATACATCAAATAAATAATTAACAACCCGGTATTATTAATAAAAATAACGATTATTTATTAAAGTTGTTAATATGGAAATATTAATTTTATTAATCTGGTATTAATTTTGTACGCGAGCGAAATTAATTTTATTAATATGGTATTACTAATAACAATAACAATTTATACCTAATAAATATTACAACTAATAACAATAATTAATCTGGTAACACATCCAAAAAGTATGCCATTTATCAACTTCAATTTTATCTGTTAAGNGGGGGGGGGTTTTAGCCTTTTTTGCCCCCCCCCCCCCCCCCCGTTAGATCCGCCACTGATGGTATGTAGTCTATAATTATTCCAGATTAAGGACAAAATGAGCACTGATTTCCAAGACATTTGCAAGCTCGCAATCGAATAAAAACAATGCGAAATTAGATAAATGTGTTGTTCCCAGCTGAAATTGCACTCCGGATATCTGATTGGATATCGTTACACTAGAAGAGTAAAAATAAAACACAGATAGAGGGTCTTTCAGCCCCTGGTCGGAATTGATGGGATGGTCCCTTGCTTACTTCCGGAGAGGAAATGAATTCATTGTTCTACACAGTTTTCTACCGCACAAGGAATTTAGTTTAAATAAATTGAATAAGCTAAATGCATTAAATAATACACGTGATATTTTCAAACTTGATTCTAAAAATGTTCCCGCACTCTGTTGGATTCGTCTATAGAGCCCTAGTCGTATGTGATTTTGAAATTAATTAAGTAGCGATTTTACTGCGGAAATTTCTTGGAGTCAATGATAAAAAAAGACCTCTCATCTTTAGTTTAATCAAGAATTGCTCCAGCCATACTTTTGTTTAAACAAAAAATTCGAAAAAGAAGTTTCTTCTATCTATTTAAAAAATATCGATCGTAGAGAAAGGTGAAGCACAGAGGATTTGTGCGCAATAAAAATATAATTTGATACTTCTTAAATGGAAATAGATTAACAAATGAAAAAGTTATTGAAAAAAAAATCGACCATTTTTTGTTCTTGTTATAATTCTGCAAGTCATTATTAAAAATAGGTGAAACTCCCCTTAAGACGCAAGATTAGTGATGCTTAGAGAATGTATAAAAGATGAGTGCTGTAGGTGAAATAGTAATTGCAAAAATCCTATTTATTTATCTCGTCAGGAATGAAAACCGCCATCATTGCACGGCTGTACAGCTACCAATTGTTAATTTAAACAAAGGTTTGGCCAATTGGATTTTAACGATAAAGACCTTAACTAACAATCGGTGAAAATTCATGATCAGGCTTCATTCAGGAGAAATAATTTCAGTCTTTTTCCCTATATATGGCCCGAGCTAATACTACTTAGAACAATTGAACCAACGAATCTAAATTGGTATCTTGCGGGCTGTTTCATCCAGTTTCAATAAATCTGATTCAATTAATATCAGACAAATATTAAATTTAAGGAATCATACAGCATATACGTATTTATAACGTAACATATTACCTGACAAGTAATTTTCTGAAGATTACGGTAAATTTTTTAAGTAAATCGATTAAAAATATTTTTTTGGATGTCCTCTCTACGAAACAACCCTTCCACCTTCACGCCTCCCCTGGCGCTCTCTACATCCATGAAATGGTATTTCCCACTTGGTGCTTTCACGAGAAATATGTGAACTCAATACTTGGCTCTGTTCGACTCTGACATTCGCCCTGAAGACAAAAGTCCGCAGCAGCAGCAGCAGCGGGACGCTTCTGTGTCTGTCCCGGGACAACCAAAAGTGCGCACACGAACTGAAGTTAGCGAGTGATGCGTAAAATTGTTAAATGGTGTATGGTCTCATGAATGAGTTTGAATATATGTGTATTATGTCCCTGTGGACTTAAGTCTAGTTGCCAACTTATCACGAAACTTAGAAATATTGAACAAAAGGTGTTCTAATTAATTAATAATTCGCAGTCTTGATTTTTAATGTTGGAGAGGACAATTAGTTTGAGATTTTACAACTTCATAATAAATTTAGATTGTCGTTTGTCTTTTTTTTTTTGACAATGGTCGCACTGCCTTCAGTCACGTGATGCGGCTNTTTTCCCCGTTTTTTTTTTTTTTTTTTTGTGAACTATTCTTGTAAATGCCCCGTAAGGTATAAAAATCTTAACGTCATTGCATCGTGTCTATTTACATTTTGCTATGTTTTAGTAGTAGGTTTTTCTTCGCTATGTGAAGCCGGTACTTTTACCAGAATATCTATAAATCATAAGGTCGCGAAAGTTTCTACATGTAAGCCCGTAGTACATTAAAGTCAGATAATTTTAAAAGATGGGAATGGTTCGTACTATCATTTGAAATATTCTTTCGGGGGTATTTAAGTCTGGTCGCTTTGACGGATGTAATACATTCAATTAGCGGTTGCCAACTTGTCTCGATGGCCCACAAAAAAAAGAGAGGACTTTTATTGCATATTTTTATCTTTTTTTTTTTTTTGAAGAAAAAAAAAAGTTTACTACGACGTTATATTTCCTTGAATCACTTTCTTATTTGCGGTAGGACGTCAACGGAAGTCGAATTCAAATGAAACTTTTGTTTTGACGTATCGGAGATGGAGACAATAAACGGAGACGATATGTCAAAAGAAATTCTTGGAAACAGGAAAGAACCAGCATAAAGACGAACATTTATCTGACGTAATTGATGTAAAATGAGGCGTTGAACAAGATCCTCATCTTAGACAAGGTACACACAACAACCCCTAGAGATTCTATTTCGTTAATTGAATAAACATGTTTCTTATTTTATTAGTATTTATAAATTGTTATACGCGAAATGTTATCTGGTTTTCATACATTAAATTGGTGCATGTCATATTTGAAAGAAATTGACATTTCTGTATCTATTTGTTTACTAACTCACTCCTCATTTATTTTGTTGTTCCCAAAGTTACGAAAATCGAATTCAGTTGTCTCTGCGTCGTCCAAAATATTAGTTGGCGAGTTTTGTATTCAATGGTGCAAATTAGCTTTGATGCGACAAACAAACTTGAATTATTTCTTAATAATTGAATGGAAATAACATTTTGTACGATAAAATGAATATTTACTTTCATAAATAGCAAGATAATTTTATTTACTTTGCTAATATGGCAGATACATTTACTAGTAGTAGGCAAGTTTAACCCGGCTTCTTACTTAGTATTAATAATGTTAAGCATAATGGAGCACGATGTAACCTAGGAATATTGTTTATACCAGTGTAGTGAGAATCGTGAGAGCTGTCATCGCCAAAAGGATTCAAATAGTCAAGAAACGTCCTTTTCCAAATAAAGGAGTGAAGTAGCTTCTTCGGTGCGATTTTAAATGCTGTTATTTCGGAAAGGGAAATGAGAAAATGAAATGATAGGAAATGGCGGACACATCTTTTAACGCTTTATGGTACTAAGATACTTGAGTTGTGTTCTTTGGTCCGCTCGGATTCGAGAAAAGCAACTACAGTAGAACGCCTCTTAACCGGTCTTGTGAAGACCGACACCCGTTGGGCCGGTTAATAAGAGCTCCCCGTGAATAACAGATTTTTGCTCAAAAAGAGCTCACAATTTCGTCAGTTTACCGCCAACACACAAGCAATTGGGACGTCATCGCAACTCAATTTATTTTGTACTGTACGTACACAAACGAACAGAAAAATGTTGATTCATAGGGAAATAGATATATTACGTTCATTTTGATTCATAGAAAAATACAATCGGAAGTGAGAGGGGAGATAAACTGGCTCCCCCTCCTCCTAAAGCCGCCTCACCTCCTTTTACTTTTGAGCGAAGGCCCGAGTTTGAGCCACTACCTTCCACATATTATAGGAAATTGTTTTGTTTTTTTGTGGGGCTTTAAGGCTCATGTCGACATCAAAGGTCGTTGGAGCCCTAACATTCAGTACAGGTAGGGAAAATGCAGTTACGCACTAGGGAGAGCCAACATGACTCAACCCTACCCACTATTAAACCCTCCTGATCTACAACACACCAAAACATATCTCACAACATACATCAAATGGAGGGGGGGGGGTCAAAAAATGAGGGGTAGGACAAAAAATGAGAGGAATGAGGAAAATGAAAGATACCCTAGCCTTAATAATAGCGTCGGGATCGAAAAGAACAAGAGGTGACCAAGGGAGGTCAGGAAAGAGAAAGGAAGGAGCATGGCACAAGTAAGTGGAAGTAATGCCAGACTCACCTGCGGCACCATGCTGAGCACTGCGGCCACCGAGTCGTTGGCGGAAGGGTCAGGGGCGTCGGCCGCTTGTCGCCCTCCCAGCGAAGCCACGTGCAGCTGCAGCCACACGAACGTCACGAGGAAGAGCAGCAGCGCGGTGCGCATGCAGGAGGTGGTGCGGCGGCGGCCCAGCGCCGGGGCGCCCATCGCCCGCAGACCCCGCGACGACGCTGCAAACGAGCAGCGGCACATTAACGCTCACCAACGATCCCGTTCCACAATGACTTATACTTGGTCGGGAATCTTCATCTAAACACTGTCCCAGCATTTCACAATCCTGGTTTATCGTGCTCAATTTTATTCTGGCTTCCATTTCCCAGATTCGTTCCTAGATTTTACTTCACTAAGGCCCAATTTCACCAAATGCAGAATAATCGCGATTTCCTTAAACGTGATTAGGTAAATCGAATCGCGATTACATTTTATGCGTTTCACCAAGCAAATCTAATCGTCGATTAAGTTGATCAATGTTTCTTAAGAATTCTCTGGGTCGGTAGTAGTTTTACAATGCATTATGGGTAATTTGAAGACAAATGACGAGAGGAAAACGCATCATGTTGCTCACTAACGGACACCGTAGGCAGTAGCGGGCCTCCCTCGTGCCACTGAACATAATCTATAAACCGAGCCACGAGCAAACAAACAAAATGGACGCCATATTTCATGCAGTGCTGAAGAAAATCGCGATTTGTGCTGGTAATCGAAGGGTCCCCTTATAAGCGTTTACGTGTAAATCGCGATTTTCTCGTAAATCGAAGTTGGTGGAACGCGCATTTTGATAATCACGATTTACTGCACTGAAAATCTCGTTTAAGACATTAAACAAACTTGGTGAAATTGGGCCTAAGACGTGAGTGGTTGTGTTCTTCCTCTAGGGCTCTTATACTACGACAGTCAGCACTGTTTTATGTAAACAAGTGTTCCTCCCTCCACATACAGGTGTCTCAAAATTCCACTTCAAATTGGGGGGGGGGAGGGGGACTACTAGAGCACATTAATGGGAACCAGAATCACAAAGCAACATCTCTGGAAATGTCGTCAGAATGAGATAAAATGACATCAAAACATGGTAAGAACGCAAGGCAAAAAAAAAAAAAAATGTGTATAGTGCTTTATTTAAGAAGAACTTTCAATATATGTTGCACTTTATCTCATTCTGACGACATTTTCGGATTCTCGATCCCATGAAAGTGCTTTGTCATTGCTCCAATTTTCTACGCTGACTTTAGAAACACTCTGTACATACACAGGTAATAATCTCACACAGTGTTTGCTCTGGGAGAAAAAGAACACTAGCTGTAAATAATTTCTTCGATGATACATTCCATAAAATTTCTTGGAGATAAATCTAATTGGTTATAATTAAGGAATTCATTGGTGACTTTTGTAAATGTTATGCATCGAAAAATACTCAACTATAGAAAGTGACATTAATAGTATAATGTATCCGTGGCTGAATGTGGATACAGCAAGTGCGATTGACTTCGACATTCTGTAGTTAAACGTTCAAGTGATACGACGACTGCTTTGGAACGTAGATCACCGATAAGATAAGACAATCCAATGCTAATCCTCTAAACGGTTACAATGCCTTCTCGGCGAAATTTCATAATTTTAATCTCATTTCGACTTACATTCCTATAATTGTTATTCTGGTAATTATTATCTAACTTCCCTGAAAGTCAAATTGACTATTCAGAGAAGTGCATATGCTTTTAATTCATGCCCGTTAACCAATCGCTGTAAACAGATTGTGTAAACAGATCATACTAACCAAGTCAACCAAAATTTTTTTCCCGAATACATTAGTCAAATCCATTTACTGCTCTAGAGTGAATCAGCCCTTAGCACATATATCGTTTAATGCAAAAAAGCACGGTTCAGTGACCGTCAACCACTGATTCGAAGAGAGACAGAGCGAGACACGCACTCGTATAATATTCAAGAAAGCTTTTTAAAAAGAGAGAGAGAGAGAGATAAAAAACACTCCACTTGACCAAAGTACTCTAAATTCGAAAAAAGTATAAAGATAAAAATATTATTATTATAAATCACAAAAACAAGATGAAAATTTATGTTTCAATTATTGGCGTTCAAAATTAATCCAAAATTAATGTCATTAAGAAACTAATTAAAATTCTTGAGAAAAAAACAAAAAACAACAAAAACCTCTTAGAGTACCTAGACAGAAATGGTGAACATTAATTTCCAGTAAACTGTGCATCATACCGTCACTAAGTAGGCATTCTTCGACCAAATTCGAAATTAGACAAAGTCCTTATTCACATAGTAATTTCAAATACAGACTAGAATATGATTTTCCACAAGATATCGCAGAAAAAAAATCATAATTACTTGGAATGTAATATTGAAAAACATTCAAAACAATACCTACTAGTTAACACCAGCATTCAATTCATGTCAATCCAAAATCTCGCCGCACAGCACGGGAGTCAAAATCCCTCAACTTGGCAACAGGGCCGAGATGACGTGTTGTCGTAGGGTGAGATGGGAAAAACCCTTCTCTTCCCTTGAGGGCGAAAATCAACATATCAACTGACTCACCACGGTGGAGGTTTCGAATGCAATGATTGCACGGAGCATGCGCACGGATAGCTCTCCCGTTGACTTTACACTAATTATCTCTACACACTCCGCACTTATTATCTCCCTGTCGTGCGCGTGCGTGCGTGCGTGCGTTCGCAACGACGTTCAGCCGTCGACTGGCGAAGAGTTAGTTGAGCTGCTGCTGCGGCGGCGGCGGCGGGCGACGTACTCTCCGATTAGGAGAAAGTAAGCGGATAGCGGTTGGAGGGTGGGGGGGGGGCGTAGGGGGAGACGAAAAGGGGTGATCGGACAGAGGGTAGGGGGTGCTCGATTGAGAACATAGGTAGACGTATGAGAAACACGCGTTGCCATCCCATTCCATGCGTTCTACTGCACAATTGCTTCTACAATGTGAAAGAAATTACTGATTTTAATAGAAGTTCCAATTTAACAATAAATATTGATTTCCATACGATTTCGGATGATGTAAGTGATGTTAGTTTCTCTTATACATTGTCACGCCATTCTCATGCATGTTGTCTTAATCCTTTTTATTTATTATAGTTTATTTCTAATTGTTCGCAACCGTGGCACGGTTGTATACATTACTGTAGCCCCATTCTGGCCCGGGTTTTGCTCCGGTTTTCTTCTGGGTGGTGACGGATATTCCGTGGACGGGAATGTTATTTAAAACTTTTGTTATTATTAATCTCAAATTTTCCTACGATTTATTTTAGGATAATAAATGGATAACAGTTAATCGTAGCTTAAAAAGAAATTATGAGTATGCTAGTGACCTTGGGCCCATGCTTGGAATTGATGGGAGGGTCCCTTGCGTGTTTACGAAGAGTAACTTTATTTTCCCCCACGTGGTCAAACGCAGTTTGCAACTGCTATTTTGACAATTAAGTTTATTTATTTAGTCCAGTCATCAGGTACAAATTTGGAAGTAACAAGTAAATTCTCACATGTTTGTAAAAATATCCAGTTATTTGCGTTTCAGGAAGGTACACTCGCAATTGTTACAATTTTACAAGCGATTTTCTTGTAACCCACTGATATTGTTACGTAACTAACATACCAACCTTGTATTTGTTAATCGTAGCTTAACAAGTGTGATTTTATTACTATCCGCTCGTCAAGTCCTTCATCCGAAGATGATTCATTCAACTTTTATACTTTTATTACACACTTAGTTGTCATTGTTTTAGCTTAGTATGAAGTTTACAAAGTCATTGTCGATAAGTTTGAAATATTTTTGACAATATGCAAAAAGTTATCATCTTCTGTGCAATGCCATTACGTAACACAGAATCAATCGAGAAAAACTGGACTGTCCGCTTGTACTGATTAGCGAAATCTTATGAAACGATTGTAACTGACTGTAACTTGTTACTACAAATATTGTTTCTAACAACTTGTACTTTTGTGAAACCAGGTTGCGGAGTAAGTTTTCTCACTTGATCTTAATGTATTTTGAGGGGATGATTCCGAGTTTTAACTTTGCTGACACATACGGGTGAAAATTTTATATTTTATGAGTAAAATGCGCTAAATTTTGATATTTTTTTTTTTTTCAATATGCTGCGAGGCAGAAAATTAAAATTCGGATTCAGCAATCCAAAATACGCTAGGTACAAGTGAAGAACCTAACTCCGCAATATTTTCTTGGGTCATCCACTTTTCCACTCCTAATGCCTGTAGTATAAGTGGTTGTTACGTCGCTTTCTTGTCACATTCCTGTGTATGTTTTTACGAATATGTTACATCTCGTTACAGTGTTGCAAAGATCGATGTTCTCCATTTCATCAAATAGCGTTACATTCAAATATTGCATTTTCATATTTTTGCATTTGCTTCACACATTGCAAGTTAGATTCTACTATTTTACGGTATAGTACCAACAATTATGTAAAAAAAAATAATTTTCTTTTTAGTTGTAATCCTTTACTTTGGATGAAATAAAACTAAAAACGACACAAACTCAATCAGGCGAATTTCTTACAGTTTAGGATCTCTGAGATAATTTTTTTTTTTTTTTAATTTGTAATTTCTTAGAGTTGTTTACATTTTGAATAGTTTCAAAGGTTCGCCCGTGTTTCCTCTAGTCATAACGTACAGTTTATTAATTACCTGCTGAAGGTTCAACATTTAACCTTATTGTTAAATTCAAATTTCTCCTTCCTTTTGCTTTCGTAGATGCAATCAACACCTCC
>NNCF01131003.1:0-10988 GCA_002313205.1 Laupala kohalensis | reverse complement strand
AACATGTTAGATTTAAGTTTTAATAAATATAAATGTCACAACGATAATTTATGTGCAATTCGTATAGCAGAGAAACTTTCCGCAGGATGAATGTGTCAGGCGGAACAATATTTCAGTCTCGCAAATGGTTAATTCCTGAGGAATAAAACACAACTAAACGTGCCTATACGTATGTATATTAACATGTTAGATTTAAGAAAATTTTGTGTTAGTCATAAGCATAGGTGACAATCCTTAAATATAGGTTTCGATTTGTAATAATCATGTACAACGATTAATATGTTGAAGAAGAATGAATGTGTTTGAGCATAAACAGTATTTCTGCCCAACGCATGGTCAATTCCTACAAATATATGAACATGTAAAGAAAGTTTAATAAAGAGAAGCACGCATCCCCAGCCAAGGCTCCGCCGCATCTACTACCCCGGTCAATCACGGTCCACCTGGGTATCACTTAACGCAGGGGCAGTGGTGGATGGGTCACGTGATGATCGATTGCTAACGCTAGCAAACCGATTCACGCCCATCTGTGACCGGAACTCGTCCCCAGTAAGGGACGAGAAAATAAGTAATACGCCCTCCACGCTTCCAAATAAAGCTTCTGCCCTTACTGCTTGTACTGATTCAAGTCCCGTCCCTACTACTTCGTCAGCTTCTCCGTCCCATGCGATTACCAGTGGTGGTCGCAAGGGCGGAGAAATATTCATCGAAAATATTTCATCACCCAAAGACAAATTCAGAAATTCCACATTAACGGGCCGGAACACCCGGTCATATTTTATTGTTAAAGTACCCCATTTCCAGGTTATTAACCAACTCCGCAGTATGAAAACCGCCAATCCCGATACGAGTTTCTTCTCGCATAGGGTGACAGCGGAAGAGCGGCATCGCTTGGTAATTCGCCGGCTACCAACCAACGAACATCCCGAAGATATCGAAAAAGAACTCGAAGCATCCGGGTTTATTGTTTTCCATGTTGCGGAATTGCAACGAAAGTCCGATAACGTCAGGACCCACCTTGGTCTCTACGTTGTAAAAATTGAGCAGGCAAAAGTTAAATCCTTCAAAGAAAATATCCGTTACCTGTCTCAACTTAAGGTCTCGGTGGAGGAGTTCCATTCCAAAGAATGGATTACCCGTTGCACCCGCTGCTAGGTATTGGGGCACAGCCACAATTACTGTAGCAGGGAAATAGCTTGCCCGCTATGCGAGCAACCCCACACGCTGGAAAACTGCCCACATTCAGGTCGGCTGGTCTGTGTCAACTGCGCCGGAGAGAACGTGGATTCCTGGTCTGGCTGTCCGGTATTCGCACAAGCAAAACAGCGGCGCCAGGAGCAGCTCAGATCAGAAAAGTCCGCAACCTGCGCATCTCTCAAACCTCTGCGCGTCAAAACCAAACTCGACCCTCCTTCAATCTTCCCGCCTCACCACCCCCGCTACAAACATCATTCTCGCACGCCCTTCAACGCATAGTGCAATCCGAGAAAACCCAACCATCGCTTCCCCCATCAGTTCCATAATTAATACCAAACTTCCCATCCACTCCCCTCCAGACATTGACTCCGCCATCAACCACCTAACTTACCACTTAACCAAGTCCTATCAACGTACCACTACCTTTTCTCCCACTCCACATCCCCTAAAGACACTCCCCCAAGATCTGCTCGCACTAGTGCGTCAGCGCCAACGAGCACAGCGACTCTTCTACAGAACAAGAGATCCGACCGACAAGTCTTCCTTCCTCCGAATCCGTCGCACTGTTAATGAACGGCTCAAAATTTTCCGGGGCCAAACTTGGGATGCCTTCATCAGCAAGGCCAGCATCACCTCTTCCAATGACATCTGGAAGATCACAAAAATCCTTCGAAATCCTTCCCACTCCATCCCCCCGCTCATATATCCCACATCTGCCATCCCCACCTTTCATCCTGCCCAAAAAGTCAAAAGTTTTGCCAACCTTTTTGAAACCCGTTTCTCCTCTCCATTACTCCCCCCACTCACACCCCCAGCTCACCTTTCACCTCCCCACTTCCCGGAAGAACATATTCACTTCTGGAAAATCCCCCAAGAAGAGACAAAAGAGGCGCTGAAATCAGTAGATATCCGGAAAGCAGTTGGCTCCGTTAGGGTGCGAGGGTGCCAGCTACGACACTTGCCCAGGAACGCTATTACCCTCCTCACCCTCATCTTCAATGCCTTCGTCTACTGCAGGTATTTCCCCACGTCATGGAAAGCGGCAACTATGGTATTGATTCCCAAACCCGTGAATACCCATAAAGACCCCTTAAATTTTCGTCCCATAAGCCTCCTTCCCATCCTCAGAAAAAAAATTTGAGAGTCTCATTCACTCCCGACTTATAAAATTCCTCGAACCCAACAACGTCCTCCACCCCTCACTATTCGCCTTCCAATGAAATTGCTCAGCCACCCTCCAAACACTACGCCTCGTCCAATAACTAGCCCCCTTCCTCACAACACGACGCGCCGTCTCAGCCATATTTTTCGATTTCTCCCTAGCTTTCATAAATCCGTCTAAAACCCAGGCGGTGATCTCAAGGAAGCGCCAAAACAACAGGTGCTTCACATCCACTCAAGAGTTAGAGATAACTCCACAAAAATACCGTGGAAAAACACGGAAAAATATCTGAGTCTGACACTTGATAGGAAACTGTCATGGAAAACGCATATACTTGAGTTGAGGAAGAAACTACTCCAGCGCATGGCGCAACTATCACCAATCCTCCGCAGCAAGGTCATCCATCTCCAAACCAAACTACGGCTGTACAAAACATGTATCCGTAGTCTTGCTCTCTATGGCTGCGAAACTTGGGTCACAGCCCACAAAACATACCAACGTAAGCTCCTCTGCGCGAAAATAGGGTTCTCCGCATGGCAGTAAATCCGCTGCGAGGCACCACCAACATATCCATCCGCAAAACCACTAAAACAGAGCCCCTCCACATCGTGATTCATTCACAAGCCCGCTCGGCGGTTAAGAAAGCATTTGCTTTCGCACCGAGAAATTTATTCTATCATTTTCGGTCTCATCTCCTCCGCCCATGTCCTATAAAGGGCAAACGCTATTCTAGCGATATTCTCAAATTAACACCCCCCATCATCCCTCTTTCCTTATGTGTTTAACTGCACATATTTTTATTGCTGTCTATTTATTCAATTTGTCGTCTTTTAAAATATTTCTAATTGTTGTCATTTATTAATCTTCCCATCATATGTTAATTTTTTCCTAATAATATATTATGTTTTATGTACTTCCCACAAAATTTTCCATCCTGCTCCACGTGCTCCTCAGTCCACCCCAAAATGCACTTGAAAATGCCGCCCCACTGAAACGCTTCAACATGCTTGTGGTAATGTAGTGCTTAGAGGCATCAACGAACAAAAGCCACCACTCGCGGCAGACAAATAGCTGAAAACCAGCTGACTGTCTCCGCGACAAGTGAAGTAAAATGAAGTGCCAGTGAACAATGAAAAACATTGCGATCAAGTGCACGAAGAGTACGCTAAAGCGTGCATGCGTGAACTCTCAATATTCAAACTCACCACGACACCGTGGTGGCTGGGATGGTGGTGAAGGCTCAGTCGTTGTTCAGACGGGATAGCGTGAACAACAAAAATTCTTTTTTTTTTTGAGGGGGGGGAAATTACGGCTCGCCAACATCGAGAACATTAGAGCCGCAACATGTGCAATTGGTTTGTAAATACAGGTGTGGAAAATGCATTTACACACCATTGGGGGAAACAATGTTACTCTTTCAATTGTGTGAAACTCGCCGAATAACTTGATCATACGCAATAATAACAGTTCAATATCACTAAAATATGATAAATGTACTATCTGACCATTTACGTACAGAAACATAATCGAAGATGATATATTAAATGACGAAAGATATTGTAACTCGAGAGAAAGAAACAATAGTGATTGAAACTCTTGTAACTGTAACAGAAATACAGTTTCCGAATTTTGCCGAGATTGACGCTGTGACAAATTAGGCTCTCGTAATCCTTACTACCTCTGTACGTTCACAAACGAATGAATCTCGGTAAGACGAAAGAAATGGAGTAACGCATAAGTGTGAAACTGGCTCTTTCTCCTTTATGATCAAAATTATGCATCAAATATAATACTTAATGATAATGGATTTAAGGGCCCAATCACCTTCCACTTTCACGAATTTCGGATGATATTACAACAGCAATACATACACGGATCTTACTAAAGACGGCAGAAACATACGAGAAACACAATACACGAATCGTAAGTGAACCTTTTACTTTCTATAGAGTATCTGAGTCTCATGTAATCAACAGAATAAACGACAGGAGTGGGGACACCGCTACTCATGGACATCTTATTCGGCTGGCTTTCATTGGTCGTTCAGAAAAATTTGTAGCGCAATGGCAACGCGCCACATGAATTGAGTGATCAAGGAGAAAGTTCGTACGTATATAAATGTTCGTGCAATTAAAGGAAAAAACGCCAACGAATTTTTTTCGACTTACGTTAAATGGTGCGGATAAAATAGGATTTACAAATCAATTTAGAAAGCAGTACCCATTAAATAGAAAAAAATTATAAGTTACTTTCAAAAAAAGAAAATATAAGATTTTAGGATAGTTGCATATAAATAAGAGTCATTAAAGAAGTCGTTGTAAGGTGGTAGATCAAGACAAATTCAATGGGATGCCTCTTATATAATGCCGGAGGGAAAAGTCAGTGGGTATACCAATAATACTGTTATACAAACATTGGCAAAAACGCTTCAGGCACCTCCATTCGTTCGTCATTCGGTGAATCACAAGCAAACGCTCGCCGGATAGCGAATAGTGTGGATGGGTTGCTTGCTCTTTGCCGTATCACCAATACCGGTGTTCGCCCTACCCACAGCGTGTCGTAATTTGGGTACATCAAGTCGAGCAATGGCGAGAACTGGCGAGCGATGCTTGACTTTCGTGTTGCGCCGAATGAGAAATGCCTGGAGCCGCCGGAACACCTCACTCCGGCATTGTCTAGCTGAGGGTAACATTTTCATTTGGAAGAGCTTTCAACAACAAAAGAAAGAGCCAAGAAGAAGAAGAATATAAAGAAAAGAAGTTTTAATTATTATTTCTTTGTTAACTATGAACCAGACGGAACAAAAGCATCAAAACCTTGTAAAATAAGACTATAATATACCGAGATTTCGGATCGTTAAAGATCGCTTCATTGCCTAAGTTGGTTAAGGTACACAAACCAGTCCCGGGCAATTCTTGCAGATAAACACTTCCACACAATAAATTCACGTTATGAGTAGCGCGTATTATAAGCAACATATCCGTTAAAACTAAGATGTAAATCGAAAAAATTGGAAAATATTTTCTTCCAAATACTAGACAACAGTAATCACTCTCCCATTATAACAATAATATTGGTCTTCAATATTAATTAATTCCTTATTTCTATGTTATGTAAATTTTTCATCATGAAAAATGTATTCTCGTAAACGCAATAATACATCGATTATATTCCCGCGGTATCAATGGATAAAATGAATTTTATTTTTTGTGGGGCTTTAATGCTTGCCAACATCGAAGGTCATTAGAGCCCATGCAAGTAGGGAAAAATGTAGTTTCGCACCATAGAGAAGAGCCGTAGTGACTCTTCCCCGTGTGTGGGACTCGCTGAATATCTCGACCATACCCACTAAAAAACCCTCCTGAAATCAACAAATATCTAAATAGAAA
This sequence comes from Laupala kohalensis, assembly GCA_002313205.1. NCBI lineage: Eukaryota > Metazoa > Arthropoda > Insecta > Orthoptera > Trigonidiidae > Laupala > Laupala kohalensis. Next base: position 5,240 of record NNCF01131003.1, on the reverse strand, counting down.
GATGAAAGAAAAGATAAAAAACACAAAAAACACATTATATCACCAAAAAAAGGGAAAAATATTTTTAAATATTATATTTTCGAATTACAGAAACGAACGATGAAAACAAAGAAGACAGTAAAGATAAAAAGCGAATGAAAATTTAAAACCCTTCCGAGAACTTGTGGGAGGAGCCCCGATTTTCTCATAACATTAATAAGTTTATTAACATAAACCGTTTCGTTTCCGAGAATTATTGGTAAATCTGCAGCCAGACCAATTTGTCTCCGTATACTTGAGTATCTTCTGTAATCAGTTAGTAAGTGACGCACTGTCAGAGAACAGCTACACTCCTCACAAACGGGTTCATCATCAAGTAGTAGGAGATAACTATGAGAGAAAGGACAATGTCCTATGCGCAGGCGGGTCAGTAAAACCTCGTCGCGCCGGGCTGGCCTACAGGAACTGCTCCATGACTTAACAGATGATTTGATAAGTCGGAGCTTATTCCTTTCAACAGCTAACCACTCATTGCTCCATTCACTGAGAATCCTTATCTTGACGAAATTTAGTAGGTCTCGTTTTGGAATCGTGGAGAAATCCACGCGATTCCTGAGGCATGCCGCCTTTGCGGAAACGTCTGCTTTCTCATTTCCACTGATACCCACGTGTCCAGGAACCCAGCAAAACATTATGTTCTTTCCGTCACTTTGCAGTGTGAAAAGTACATCCTGGATGTTCTGGATCAGCTTATCAGCTGCATACATGTTCTGGATTGCTTGGAGGGCACTCAGAGAATCAGAAAAAATCAGGAAATGTGATCCGCGGGAGCACTTTGTAGTTCGCAATGCTCGCAATATGGCGTAGCACTCAGCAGTGTAAACACTGCACAAGTCGCCTAGACGGTAGCCACTGGTCTCACGGGGAAATACCACTGAGCAGCCGACACCATCAGCCTGCTTCGACCCGTCGGTAAACACAGGGATACTGACCCGGCGTTTGTAGAGAATTAGGTGAAAGTATACCCTCAACATCGGAGCTGGAGTGTTCTTCTTATCATGATGCACAAGATCGAAAATAATCTTCGGCTTGTGCAAAGCCCAAGGGGGAGACTTACTAAAACCTTGGAGTAAGACATTAGGTGTGCGTATATTTAAGGTTTCCAAAATTTGTTTGGAGCGATATCCAAAAGGTTTGGTTGCTCTCAGTCTGTTGTTGTAGAAACGGATAGAAGAAGAGGATGGATGAAAAACCGCGAGGTGCACTAGATTGTCGGGTATGGTTTGCAAGTGGCAAAAGTGTCGTAGCATGAGGATTTGCCGCCGGAGGGAAAGAGATGGTTCGCCACTCCCGACATACAAACTCGGAATGGGATTAGTGCGGTATGCTCCCGTAACTAGTCGAATCCCTGCATGGTGGACACTATCCAACTTCTTTAAATAGCTTGCACGAGCAGAGCTATATACAACGCAGCCATAATCGAGCCGAGATCTTATGAATGCTCGATAAAACTGGGGCAGGGAGTAGCGATCAGCGCCCCATTACCTGCTACTCAGGCACTTCAATAAATTAAGAGATTTTAATGTTCTTGCTCTTAGGTATGTTAGATGTTGAATCCCATTCAATCTCTGATCAAAGATTAGACCTAAGAATTTCACAAAAAATAACACAGGTAAAATAATCAATATATCAAGAATTCATTCACTAAAAAATGACTTTAATTGAATAAAAGCTAACGTTGCTCTGTTTCCAAGTAGAGTAATACTAAAAGTCACAAAAATATACACAACAAAAATGCACAATGATTTGTTGTTTTAATACATATTTAATAAAAATGTAATTAAATTAACAAATTTCATTAATTCATCGATTGTGTTATAAATTGTATGTAATGCAATTATTATAAATTTACGTAAAATATTTTTTAGAACGAAATTATCCGAACACAGATCGATCCTTTCATATCAATCATATTAAATGCGCAATAATCTCCTGACTGTAACAATACCTATGGTTCTGGTGGAGAAAGGGAGCTTAACATGACTAACATACTATCGTCGTTTTCTCTTCTGATCTAACAATACCTCTCATCTCAAAACACTCATCGTTAAAACTGTAACTTTCCACTCAAATTACTAAATAATATTTTGATACGTAGGATGAAAAAGGAAAATATACATTAATATTTTTAAAAAAAAAACAATAAATCAACGTTGAATAGTTTATAAAAAAAAGTAACATATCAACACCGTTTCAAAAAAAACCTTCACATGTTAAGACGAAAGAAAAGAAATTTAATCTCACTTTTAATTCCTTTACACATACTTTTACGACAAATCCGCTGCGAAAATAATCAGAAACTTTTTACAAATACAATAAGCCAAAAAACGGTAATAATTGCAATAATATTATTGGGGTATGCTAATCAGGTCTCGGATTGACATGCCTTCCAATTTCAAAATATGTACACTAACGTTTCGAAAATATGCGCAACTAATCCAATTAAATGCATATTCTGGAAACGTTAGTGCGCATATTTCGAACTCAGTCATATTTTTAAAAAATTAAAAAACATCTAACTTATGATTGACTACAGTAATTTAGCCTCAAAAATTACAGAGTTTAAACTAAAAATCTTTCTTTCTTTTTTTTTAATTACAATTATATGCACTATTAAATTAAACTCAAATGGCCCCACGAAGACAAATATGATACAAATATGCGCTAAATACACCAAAATATGCACTATAATACAATTAAAATGCACTTAAATATTCGAAATATTCAAAGAAAGTCAGCTGCAATAGAATATGCAAGATGTATATGTCCGAGCCCACATTACACCTATCTCTCACATCTTGATCGAAACGTCATTTGAATCGTAGGCAATGTTTAATTATAAATAATGTAATCTGGATAAATATTTTGAAGAAACTACGCCACAAAGAAATATACAGCCATTCCAAATATTATGTAACAGTCGTTTTACGTCCCCACGAAATGTAAAAATATTTCTACACACTATTTCAGTATAACTTTTCCTTCTGCAATACGAGTAGAGTAGATAATCATATGACATACTTCAATATTATTACAAGTTATATCGTGAGTGTTTAGCAGACTGAATTTGTTAAACATACGTCTGCTGACGAGTATACTTACAACACAATCTGAAAAATGTAGGAAAAAAACGGATTTTACATAAAGTACATTTCCTAATCTTGTGTAGGATTATCTTCACAACTTGGGTTGCCATCAGTAGCATCTGGGAGAAGGCGGAAAGGCCGCTGCTCCCGGGGTATCCTTATTTAAGAGGCCTCCAAAATGTTCACCAAATAAATTTTACTCGTAAATTTGAACAAAAATATACTAAAAAACTTTTTAAAAACCGTGAAACAAACAACAGTTCAGCTCTTTATAAAATAAATCTGAAATGAGAATATATTTGAATATATCAGAGCGTCGGATGTGTACGTGTAGGAGACACGCTAGTGTATCTCCGCTTAAAAAAAGTGTAGCTTCGCTCCTCAGACCTCTAAATACGTCCTTAAAAATCATAGAAATAGGTAAATTTGAACATAAACATATTCAAAAACTCTTTTATAATCCAAAAATAGAGAATTGGGATTATTGTAAAATAAATCTCAAGTTTTCATAATTTCTTTCGATGGAAAACTGGTGCTATCGATCTGAATGTCTTGTCAAGTCAAAACACTTTTAAGTGTGAGACTTCAAGACGAGGGGCGTCCAAACGAACTCCGAATCGTTTCTCTTTCGATGGCGGAGCGTTACTTGTTTCGGGGGTGTCCAACAAGTTTTCATGTAAAGGAACATAAAAAGAAATTTTTAGCGTAGGTCATAGAATTAAAGTAGATCTAGAGTTCATTGTTAACAAATTAAACTACTTTCACTCTGTGACCTATGCTAAAAAGATCCGTTCATGTTCCTTCCTTTACATGAAAACTTTCACACCATTTTCTTCGTTAAGTTATGCGTAAACCACAGTCTACTATCAGAGACATTATTTTACGAATTTTGCTCTTCAATTGAGTTTTCTCAGCGAATTACATTTGTTTACATGAAACATTAAGTATTGTAATAATTTTTGAAGCAATCGACCATAAAAAGAAGCAGGCGGAACACAAAATTCAAAAACAAAGACAACTTTATTATTAAATATTAAGTAAACAAGAAAGTTTGAAATTGTAATTAGAAAAATTAAGAGCTTGTTATATAATATCTCATTCTGTTACTAAATACAAATCTTTATTTGGACAAATATCTTACGTGCAATATGTGTTACGAACCAAACTTTCGTAAAGTGTTCATTTCTAGATTCTCATTCAACACGTACTTTATTTTTATTTGTGCTCCATGAGAATCGCAATATTTATTTATTCCATGTGTATAATTCTTCTATGTTCACATAGATGTTCTATGGTAGTTATGAACTACATGTCTATTTCAAGTTACATGCACGTTGTATCGATTTACGCATCCAACGTGCAAGTTCCTTGCGCTCGCAATTAGCTATGTTCTCCGTGTCAATTGCAAATTGCATGCACCTTATATCGATGCACGCATTCAGTGTGCATGTTCCTTGCATCCGGTGGAAGCTACAATCTCTATGTCAACTTCAATTTCCCTGACATGAATATTGAACGTACCCACTATGTACGTTCCGTGCACCGGCTATATAAAGAGCACTGCTCAAGCCACATTATCCAGTGCGCATTATCCAGTCGCCGCGTCGTGCGGTATCCAGTATAGATCCAGTCGTCGCGTCATGCAGTATCCAGTATAGATCCAGTCGCCGCGTCGAGCGGTATCCAGTACTCATCCAGTACTCAAGCGCCGCGTTTTACGGCGCTATCCAGACCCACACATCGGCATGCGACACGGCTAGTATGTGCCGCGTTGTATCGTTCCACGACTCAATAATCTGCAAGTTCTACTTCGGGGATCACATCGTGATGATACTCTGGGGACACATCGCCATGTTGTGCGACGTCTAGACATTTCGCTGCGTATAATGTTTTATACTCATCAGTCAACTTATTAATGTGTTCATGATGAACTTTTTGAAAATTGATTTCCTATGAGAAATCACTCAACTGCTGTACCATCAAAATATGGTGCAGCGCTCGTAGCAAAGCAACATTGAACATATTCGCTCATAATATTCTCTAGTTTCAGCCACTTGCTTATCAGCCACAAGGCCGAACTGGAGAAAACTCAACCACTCCGACAGAAGACCTCAG
>NNCF01130999.1:52598-74588 GCA_002313205.1 Laupala kohalensis | reverse complement strand
ATCCGATTGATCTAAGAAACATATCACCTTGTATAATATTTTTAGTATATTATTATTATTTATTTTTTTAAACGTAGTAGACTCTTTAAGGATCACGCGAAGTTTCTACCGGATCTTCCTGCGGGTCCATGAGGCCTTCATTTTTTCACTCATGGCCTTCTTTCTCTCTTCTGTCCACGTTGTGCCGATCTTCTTGGCTGTGGTATCTGGCTGAACCTGCCACTTAAATATTTTTTTCTTGTAAAGTTTGCGGTCTTGTATGTCTGCAGTGGTGAGATTGACGAGGGCAAGATCTCCTCTTACTTTTTCCGCCCACGGGATGCCTTTGAGATTTTCCGTAGCTTTTAGAATCTGGTGTGTTAAGTCTATTTTCAGGAAGTCGGTGTATGTGTCAGTAGAATTTAAGTCTTCTTTTCTTTATGTCTCCTGAGATGTTGGAGCGTTTCTCAGTAGTTTTGTTGGTTTGTAGTCTGTATCCGTCATCTGTTTTCCGGGGTCCTAGGATTTTCCCGATAATTTTCCGTTCTTTTTTAATGTTTTCTAGTAATGTTTTGTTGTGGAGAATCAGTGTTTCTGCTTCATAAAGCGATTCAGGTTTGACAACTGTATTGTAGTGCCTAATTTTTGCATGTTCGGATATGCATTTTTTGTTGTACAGTTGATGTGTTCGTCCATAGGCTCTCTTCAATTTTTGTTTTCGACTTTCCAATACCCTTTTTTCTAATGCTGGAAGTTCTAGGATTTCCCCTAAGAATTTGAAATGTGATACTCTCTTGATTTGTCCATAGTTAATATGGAGTATCTGTGTGTCTAAGAGAGTACATATGAATTCTGTTTTTCCAAAAGAGATTTTGAGGCCGATCTCTGTACACTCACTGAGTACCTCTATCTGTTCTATTTCATTTTGCTCAGAGAGTGTCAGTGTAGCTAAGTCATCGGCATAGGCCAGACTACTTCTACTTTTCTCCCAACCTTCACCGTTTTCCACTGGCCACGTTTTCTGAGTTCTTTTTCCCACTTGCTTATGACCTTGTCCAATATTATGTTAAATAGTAGTGTGGAAAGTCCGTCTCCTTGTCTCACTCCTGTTCTGATCTCAAAGCTTTCTGAAACTTCTTCCATGAATTTGACTTAAGAGGATGTGTCGGTGAGCGTTTCTTCAATAGGTCTTCGCGTTTTTATGTCCAGTCCAAGTTCTATTAATATATTGAACAGAGACTTGCGGTTAACCGAGTCATATGCCTTCTTAAAATCCACGAAAGTGCAAATTGTGAGCTTATGTCGGAGAGCTCTGTACTTCAGTGTGGTTTTTAGGTTGAAGATCTGTTCGGGGCAGGAGCGGTTAGGTCTAAAACCTGCCTGGTATTCCCCAATCTTGTGTTCCAGTTGTTCTTGGGTCCTCTTTCGTATGCAAGCAGAAAGGATCTTGTAGGTGACTGGTAGCAGTGAGATGCCTTGGTAGTTATTGACGTCCGTTCGGTCGCCCGTCTTGTGAAATGGGTGGATAAGGGCGCACTTCCAGTCAAGAGTTAATTTTTCCGTTCTTCACACTTCTTCAATGATATCTGTGAGCTCGTCGATTGACTTTGGACCGAGATTTTTAAGAATTTCTGCAACGATGTTGTCCTCCCTGCTGCCTTGTTATTTTTAAAGTGTTGGATATGTTTAATGATTTCCCCCCTAGAGGGAGGTGGTCAGCTTGTTTTGGTGTGTATAGGTTCAACGAGCGGGAATCTTTCTGCGGGTTCTGGACAGTTAAGCAAAGCTGAGAAATACATTGCGAGTTCTTTGCAATTTTCCTGATTGGTATAAGCTAGCTTCCCGTCTAGTTTTTTTAAGCATACGTTTTGTGGTGAGTACCCCTGGATCTTATTTGCAAATGTTTTGTAAAAATCTCTGGTGTTGTAATTTCTGAAATCACTTTCTAATTTTTCCAGCTGATGATTTAAGTATTTTCTCTTGATTTGTCTTATGGTGTTCGCCACTTGTTTCCGGATGTCAAGAAAGTTCTGATAAGTTTCAGGCGTTTTCTTGCACTATCTTTGAAAAGCCAGTTCACGTATATTAAGGGAGTTTTCACATTCATTATTCCACCAGGGATGTTTTTTCTTTTTTCTTAGCGGTATTAGTTCCTGTGCTTTCAACACGATCTTGTTTTTAAACTCATCCCATGTGGTCGCCTGTTCCTTCTCCAATTCCTCCTTTATGTTTGATTCATGTATATTGGTTAAATCAAATTTTCGTAAGTGTGTTTTCTTGGGATAAAATTTTCTTGGGGTAAATGTTAGTTTAATTCGAGTGAGGTAATGGTCCTAGTCAATATTAGCACCTCGTCGGACATGTACATCATGAATTTCTTTTTGCTGTGTGTGAGTTATTGCTACATGATCAATCTGATATTCTCCAATCTCTTGAATCGGTGAACGCCAGGTCTTTTGCATTTTAGGATTTTTTCTTAAGGACGTTGATATGATTTGTAGATTACACTGTTGACATAGCTCGACTAGTCGCATCCCATTTGTGTTGGTGAATTTGTGAACCGGATAGCTGCCTATGGTGTTTCTGTACTCCTTTTCTCTGCCTAGTTGTGCGTTGAAGTCACCTAGAAGTATTATAGTGTCCTCCTTCGGGATCTTTCCCATGGTCTTCTCTAGTTGATTCCAGAATTTTTCCGCTTCATTTGGGTTCTTTTTGTTGCTTATGTTGGTGGGTGCGTGAGCATTGACTAACTTGTAATTTCTATTTGCACACTGTAGACGTGCTGTCACGAGTCTGTTGCTGATGGGTGTGACTTCCTCGATGGAGTTTATAACCTTTTTATGTACCAGTAACGCCATGCCTAGCAGGGGTGCACCGTTGGCAATATGTTTATCGGTTTTGCTCTTAAAAATTAGTAGTTGCCATAGTCTGTAGTGTCTTCGTCGGTAAACCTTGTTTCTTGAAGGGTAATAATTATAATTTTCTGCTTGTCAAGTTCTGTAGTAAGGTTGTGTAGTTTTCCAGATTGAATAAGTGTGTTAATATTCAATGTACCAATAAATGTTGGTATTTTTTAGGGTAGTTTGCCAGAATGCTATAACTTTCTTTGAATTTGTGGTTGCCCGGGTCCCCCAGAATCTGAATGCCCGGTTGCCGTCTGTTGACGGGTGGATTGTTAACCACCTGGGGTAATATTTTTGTTACGATCACGAACCATAGTGCTTGTTATTAAGAGTAGACCCAGCTATGCTGGTTTATTATTATTATTATTATTATTATTATTATTATTATTATTATTATTATTATTATTATTATTATTATTATTGGAAAGTTGAGTGGGGCACACTCCAGATTTTATGTTTGTCATAATTATTTCTCAATGATCGTATAATGACTTTCACAACTTCTTTTAAATATAAAAAATCCTATAATGTTTTGAAATACTGGGTTTTATGAATATTCTGTACGTACCAAAAAACTATATAACTTTTATATGAAAATATATTGCATATTACATTAAATAATATAGAACGATGATAATATTGAACCCTAAAGCCCCCCACACACACACACACACACACAAAAGATACTATTGAATTCCCGACATCAATTCAAAATTACGTTAATTCTTATTTCAAATAACTTCCAATGTAAGTGTAAAACACGACGTTTCAGGATTTATATACGCGTCGGAAGATGTACCGGAAGGTAATTAAACTTCAAATATTCCATGAATCATGTAATAAGTAACAATTGTGTATTCACCATGAGTTTCTAAGTTCCTCAAAGATCTCACTAGACTAGACCTATAGGATATACCTATAGGACAATCTTTAATGAAAACATTCTCCCTTAACTGTGCCTACAATGTTGAATAAAATGTGTGGCTTATTTGTCTATCTTTGCCATGCGTCATACATACCATACACGCGTTAGACCTTATGTAATTTATCTTCAGTTCTTGATTATTTAACGTCATATTGTCATCATGTTTATCTGTCATGGTCATGATGTCTTTTAAATTTTTTATTTTCGTTATATAGTGTTTAAGAATATCAAATTCTTCCCTGGACTATACATTTATAACAATTTTCTTTTGTTTCTGCGTTCTCAACCTCTTTCTTTCTGATTTAAGGTGTCTTGATAACGATCATAGGCATTTCGGACAGCATTGAGAATGTCTGTTTCTTATTTATATAAGATCAACTAGTAAGAGAGAGACAAATTATCTCCAAAACCTTTTTTATGTGGAAATCTAAAAAAAGAATAAATAATAGTTTAATACACTTAATTGTGAGATATATGACATTGGAAAGTGTTTACTTGCAAATAAACATAGATAAAAGTTACTCCAAAACTTTGAATCTATATAGTTTTTAAATGGATAAAAGTGTACATCTTAAATTCTAACTTTGATATTATTTAGACAAAAAGAATTTCACAGAATTTTGTTATTTCCCTGACTGTGCAAATTTCCCTGAGTTCTCCCTAACCTGCAAAATTCCGTGACTTTTCCAGGTTTTCCAGACTTTTGAAAACATTTTCAGAATGTACTTTAATATAAATAGTTCATCAAATGAAAATCACGGATGAAAAAATTTCATAGCACGTACATCAACATCAAACATATGCTACGATAAATGCGAAATATGAATGAAATTGAGTCATCCGTTTAACCAGAATCGGTGCGCTCAAGATGGACAGACAGTCTGACCGACGTCATTATAAAAAAGTTTTCGGTCTAAATCTCGGATTTTTTCGTCTCGGATAAACGGATTTTTACGTCTAAATCTTGCGACCGATATCTTACCACGTATATGAGAAAGTAAAAAGAGTGTGCGATATTTATATTCATGGCACTGATAAAGGAAAAGTTCCAACGAGATTAAAATGCATGATTAGGACTGAAATGATATTTTAACTGCTAAAAATGAGGAACGTAGCAGAAAAGGGAGTTTAAATTTGTAATATTTCAAAGAGCTATATTCCAATTTAATGTTTATTCAGATTAATATGGACTAAATTTATATTTCCAGGTTTTTACATTTTATCAAATTACATCACTGAATTTCACCTCAGATACGTTACCCTTTTTCCACTCGTAGAATATAAAAAAAGAGAATGAGTCAATTAGGAGATTTGCCAGACACACAAGTCACTTGATTTTAAGAACCGTAGGTCAAGAAATTCCTCAAGAATAACGTCACATAATTTGTAAGAGTCTAGGAGCGCGCGAATTCACATGTTCGTGAACAAAATGTTTATTTAAATGGCCTTTACTGACAAACAATTTCAGTAACCATAGTTTTTACTACACCTCTGTTCTTACCTCAAACAACACACAGTAACACTTGACAATTTCTTTAAATATAGTTCCCAGGATTCACTGTGCTTTTTTTTTTTTTTGTGGGGCTTTAGGGCTCGTCAACATCGAAGGTCATTAGAGCCCATTCACTGTGCACTTCACTTAAATTATTTTTAACTCAATTGTAACATTATTTTCAAAATTGTAAGAATGCTTTTTGGTAATGTTCTGTCCATTTGTCATGTCGAACAGTTGCTTTGAAAATCATTACAATATAGGCATTTTTGTACAGTTTTTAAAAATGGTTCTGAAGAAAGGCAAAACCTTTGTCAAAATAATAAATTGGTTAATTTCAGTCAAATCGAGAAAAGCACAAAAACACGTAGGTTCATTAACAGTGAAACACGGGAAAAGAGAAGTTCAAAATTGAGCTCGGATCTCGATCACACACAATCAACTACAACATTGCAGGCAAAGCCATTAATATTTAGTGCCGAAGAAAAATGATACACGTTTTGTAGAATTGCCATTTGTTGTGTTATCATCCGTTAATGGTTGTGTACCATTGCAAGATAGACAGGCAGGTATCTGCTGTCACTTCTTTGATCACACGAAGGGGATGAGTCTTTTCATACAAGGTGACCTCTGGGTCCTTATCCCACGCTCGCCCCTTCTTATTCAGTGGTCTCCATAGATCTGTGCACGTCATGACTGTTTACGATTATAAATTTGAATGACCGTTACGAAAATGAATAGAAATTATTTATCATGTCAAATTGTCTGTGAAGTATTTAATTGAATTCGACATTATTATAACATTTATTTTAATATATGCTAGTTTTAAAGAATTCTCATTATTTAACTATTAAATATTTTAAACTCGCAACCAATCTTATTTTTCGAACCCGGATCAATCCATACGAAACGGTCCAAAAGTGGTCACTCGACCATTAAAAAATCACGCTTTCTGTATCCATTTTCGTATTATAGGGGAGTTCAAAACTGATGTTTTTAAAATATTGATCTCAAATCGTTCGTACACAAGTGACGAATTTTCGCGATTGTTGGCATTTATATTACCACTCATATCTCATGACCTTTTCATATTATAAAGCTAAAATGAAAACCACTGAAAATATCACATTTCATTGCATAAACTATGTAAAGTATACACTTTGTCTATTTATCTTGCTTGTATGAGAAAAATTCATCTAAACTTTATTATCAAAATCGAGCAAATTTCACTTTTTGCAAATTTATTCTGAAAAAATAAGCGCTATATACAGCCTTACAATTTTTGTAGCATTACGTAAATAAATATCAACGTTCTTTCTTTTATCCTATATTTTTATGAAGTTTTGAAAAGTGAAATTTGTCAAGTTTAGTATCTCCGATGGGGTTGACGATAAAATTCTGAAAATCTTGCAGTATTTTGTTTGATATTAATGAAAACCAGAACACATTGTTGTATAGTGAGCTTGTAAAACAATTACAGCACCTCAAATATGAAGAAAAACGCAACTGAAAGGAAGAACGATTTCTCATATTTCACGGTTGTACGGTTTTGACTTTGTGATTTCTATGATATTTTCTGTTCAGAATGAAGTTATCTGAGTTGAAAAACCATTGACTTACATTTTCACATTTAAAATATATTTTAAATCTTTTATTTATGTAATAAAAGTTATTACTAAAATGCTGTACCGAAATGAAAGGCCATTGAAAGTGGACAGCAATCAGAAATAGACCACAGATAAGTGACAATTAACCATAAATTATATATACTATTAAAATTTCCACAATACTAGTCATCTAATTAATTTCATTGATAAATAGTTTATAATTTTAATGCCTTTGCTTTTAATAGTTCACAAATTTTCTTAACAAAATAGTGGACATAACATTTGTTTATACAAGTAAAAATAATTATTTGTCTTAATTGACCAAATTTACGGGGTAAAATACTTTTTGTCAGGTTTCGCCTGAAAGTACTCCACCAACTCACTCCACAGCTTAAAAGTCAAAAGGTCAGCAACAGGTCCGAAGCGTAGAGCAACAGTTCGGAGGGTAAAGGGCAAATCGCAGAAGGTGCAGCTGATAAAGTCATCATATCGAACCAAATTAAAGAACTTTTTTATACGAATACTTGTCACTGTGAAGCAAAACAGAATAAGTAATGAGTGTGATGCAAACACTGGGAAGGGAGCAAGATCCAGTTGACAGTTGTGTTAAACGTATGCAGCAACGAACGTTCTAAGAGTAAATTATAATTGCAATTCAAACATTACGATGAAAAATTGTGTTCTGTCTTTTTCAGTCTGTGAAGCAAATATGCTTGAGCATTTGGCCAACTACACTTATTTCATTGATCAATCTAATAATTTTTGTCTATCTGCTTCAGAATTTGTGAAAAGGAAAATGTAGAAATACCTTATTCGCGTGACTTCTCTTCGAAGCCCACACAGCTATAAACCGCACATGATGTATTTACCAGAAAGACTCATCGTTTGTGACATTTGCTTTAAAGAATCCAAAATACGACTTTTCTCCTTCTGTGAGTGGAAGGACACCGCGTTCGGTCGCGACCGCTTTGAAGGCCGTCGTATCTGTATTCACAGAGGTGAATTAATACCTCTCTTCCAATTCCTTGACAAAAAATATGTTACAGCATATTAATGGAATAATCAAGGGAAAGTCAAGAAAACTATTTTCAAAGTTCAAATGCATACCAACTTTTTATACCATTGCTACCATTTTCCTTTTTTGCTTCCTTGTCGAGTACTATTGTGTGAGGATATTAATGGAACAAAATCAAAGTAATCTGTGAAAATTAATTTATTCGACTAAAAAAAATGGGCATAAATTATGCATAATTTCATGCAATATCACATAAAGTTTTCGTTTTTTGAACTCACGACAGACATATGCAGTTTAACGTCTTAGATAAGCAACATTTTGAAGTGAATGTAAGCAACATTTAAAAATAAATTAAACTTCGATTCAAATATAAATGTCCACCTTATTGTGTGTTTTCATCTCTCGACACTTATCTTTTTATCACACAATTTTTTTCATCTCTCATCACTTACCTATAAGAAAAGAATTTAAGGAATATTCCAATCGCTATATCTTATTTCTAAATGTTAACGTATTCTTAATATCCTATTTTCTCCCGACATCCTTAACCAATACAGGAAAATGAGGCAAGATGACAAATATTATTTTCTGGGCTAGTAATCTCACATTTTAACTTTGTATGTACTTCTATATAGTTCGTTGCAAAGTACAAATTAAATAGTGGTAAGTTCCTAATCTGTCTCCCAGATGACGGTACTTAACTCTCAATGTTTCAATGAAGACCGCACAAAATGGAGTTAATTCATTTACCCTTCTCACGGCATGATAAATTCTTTATCGCGTACCGCGTTACCCAGCGAAGTATAATGAACTTTTGTTTAAGCAGCTATAAGCCGTAGCAAACATTTCACCCTGTCAATTCTACGAGAACCTGAGTTAAAAGATACATCAAATAAAATATTAAACCCTGGAGAAGATGACAGAGTTTACCAAGACTGCACAACGAACGGGGTGACCTGTACATGTGAGAAACAGAAAAAAATGCCCGAAGTGCCGACCGTACGCAAAAAACGTGTAGTCCTCTGAGAAAAAAGTCATTATACCTACACACAGATACATACCAAGCGATCTCAAATTTTCGTGAGGTTCAAACTGAATGAAAGTAGGTATTTTATTGATATTGAAAGTAGGTCCTACTGATGACATTTTGTTCACAGCCAAACTAATGGAGCTGGGGAATTGAAACTTTTAACGGTCGTTTTAGACCACTTCAAATAATTGGTTAAAAGCCTGAAATTTGACCATTGATTTTTTGAGAAAAGAAATGATCTTTTTTTCACGTTACAAGACAAATGACATTTTACGAATCTACTTGCAAAAAGAATAAGAACTGTGTACAATAGAACCGTGAAGTCCAACAGTTTTGGGAGGAAGGATTCGAAAATTATGTCCGATAACTCAAATCTTTCATTCACCGGAAAATATAGTAAAAATTGAGTTACAAATCCGGAACTCCAGGAAAAAATAGAATTATTCTTTAAATGTGTACACTATTTATTACAAATTCATCCAACAATTTTGGTGTTTTTCTTTTTTATCAAAGGTCTTCCCACAGTCTGTGATACTTCGAGGAAAACAGATTGGGTTCGACACCGCTTAAAAATGACGTGGATGATTTAATAATATGACAGGTTAAGCATCTGCGTTTACTGTAACGTCTCGTTTCAGGAGGAGAGAAAGGCACATGAGTAAGTTTCTTTGATGATTTGCAGAGGTTCGAGGGTTTTTTTTATAGACATGCAGAGGGGGTTTATTGAACCGGGTTTTTGTGGCGTTGAAGGCTATGATCTAATATAAATATTTGAAAGTGGGTTCAATTTTGTCAATACATGAGTAAAATGTTCATAATCCAGAGGACTGAAGAGATTGGGTATTTAGTTGGTTTAGAAACATAATAAACATATAAACGTAATTAAAACATAATAAAAATAGGCTTAAACTTTAAGCTTAAATGCAAATTAATGAAACAAAACAAACAAGTTTTTTGCACAAAAAATAGGAGCATGATTTTACATTGTCCCATAATTTATGAGCTATTAAATCAATTACCAAGTATATTAAATCAAGTTTTAAATTTTCTGTAAATTCAAATTTCCTATTATACAGTTTTCCTAAAATGTTAGTTGTGCAAAAGAACTATGAACAATTTTTATAGAATAGTTCATAAAAATTATAATTTTTTTTCAACAAATATACATCATGTTTGTATTCAAAGGTTTTGAAACCAAGAAATGCATTGGCTTATTTCATAAACACAACTTCCTAACAGCGTATTTCGGTTAATTAAATTCCTCTCAATTATCAGTCTTAGAATATTCTAATATTATAAGTTTAAAGTCATGGTTTCGTGTATTTTACATTTAAACATTTAAGTTAGTTTACTTTCAAATCTAATTCAAGTTATCGAACACACGTTTTTTGAAAGTATAAAGAAGTATTCTATGACTTTATTTTAGGCGATATTATTTCAATTTTCAAGATTTATTCTAATCACCATTGCGTATTAAAGCTCTATTACACCTGAAATTTACGTCAATGTACTACGGATCTTGTGGTGTAGGAGAAAGGTGTTAGATCGGAAGGTCGAAGGTTCGAAACATTTTTGTTGATTTTTCTCTTCATAACATTTTAAGAAATAATACGTTACTTTCAATTTAAAAATTACTTTTGCCTTTCTTTCAAAGTAAAGGAATTTTTAATCATGATATAATATTTATTCTTAATACCCGGAGTATGATATTGACGTAATGAAATATATTTTGTTATTACTGTATGTACATCATTTTTCACCTTAATTTCTAAGAATAACTATCAATATTTAGATGTTTTTAAATCACAATACTTTTAAAAGTTGTATAAAAAATAATAAATATAATGAATGATTTTTTCATAATACTTTATCACTGATGTTTTAATTAAAAATATGATCCATAATTTGTACGACTAAGATTGAAATATATTCTTAACATCAGAAATGAGTAAGTTCACTCCTGTTATCTTACAAGAAGACTTGCTCAAGTCACAGGTACGTATTTGTATTTTAATTACATTGCAAAGATGCGTATTATTTAAATTGCCAAAGTGCGTTTTTTAATATGTGAGATTCTTAGGAATGTATCATTTTCCTAGACATTTGATATTACTAACTTTGATTTTTTTTTGTACTATTGGTATTGAAATTCGTTTTACGATATTCAAAAGCGCAAAAAATTATATCATTATAAATTACATAAAATTTTCTTTCCAATAAGCAAATACATGTATGCAGTAGGCGTTGAAAGTTTGTATTGATTCATTTCAAACGTTTGTCTACGTTCTTAAAGAATTAAACTTTAGGCAAGAAACAATTACATTTATTACAATGTGAAAAAAAAAGTTATTTTTATAGTTCTCGAAAATGTTATAATTTCAACGTATTTATTATTATTTTAATAAAGTATCAAAATTCTGCACAATAATATTGAGTATTTATCGAGAATTTGTATCGATGTACACTTTCATTTCGTACGCCTGTTAAGGTTTTTTTTCTTTTTTAAGTATTTAACTACCTATTAACACGAAATTAATGTAACACATGACTCGAAATTTGACATTGATATTTTTTCAAAGGACTTTGGTTTTCAGCGTCGACAAATTAAGGTGCGTACCATAAATGCAAGAAAGTGAAATGGTTGTTAATTAATCGGTAATAATTGAATCAATGTTGTCTAGTGCAGTGGCAAAACACAAATCCTAGACGTAATTTGTTTCATTACCATTTACATTTGGTAATGTGTATGCATATAACAACTATTTTTAAAAAATTATTTGGCATGTTTACCAGAGACATACCATAGGAAAACATATTTTTATTTGAAAATAATTCAAGATAATAAAAACGTACAATAAATCAGTCATTTTTCTGTACATTTTTATTGCTATGAATTATACGGAGCAACCAGAACCTTCTGATTTTAGATTAAGTGTCACCGTATGCACTCCGCGTTCGATGGTCTACGCGGTAATCAATTTAATGTAACAATAAGGATTTTTGTTCTAGATGGCTTAGCACGGGGCAGCCCGTTATATTAATAAGCCTCTATGGGTAACTGACTGAATAAATGACTGATTGACTGACTGTATGACGTATCAGAATGAAAACAGTACTTCTGCTAGTCATAGAAACATGAAAATTTAGTACACTCATACCTATAGAACGGCAATGAATGACAAAATTCGAAAAATTCAAAAATTTTAGTTTTGAAGAACATTTTGGGGAGATGAAGATTACGCCATAACATTGGATAACGATACGAAGCGGGATAGCGCTGCGTGGACGGCCAAGTTTGTGATCGCTTGCGTTAGCTGACTTACATTTGTTGAAACGTTCTCTAATTCGACATATCGGAAGAAGAATAATGTCTGACGATAATGATTACTTCCATGTTTTGTGTTATTACATTTTCATTCCACTATAACATATTTAATACTGAAGATAGTAAAATTTTATCAGACGCGTTACATAAAATATACGTGCTTACGTTTTGCGTTCTATTGAAGTGAAGTTTGGTCTAAGAAAATTTTCCGAAATAATATGTTACGTTTATTTTGAAAATTTATTTTTCTTTTTTACAAAGTAAATGAATTTTTAATCAGGATATAATATTTTTTCGTAATCTCTGGAGTATGATATTGACACAATGAGATATTTTTGTTTATTACGGAATATTCATCAGTTTTTACCTTAACTTCTAAGAATAACTATCAATATTTAGATGTTTTTAAATCACAATACTTTTGAAAATTGTAAAAAGAAAAATAAATATACTGAATGATTTTTTTCGTAATACTTTATTAATCATTGTTGTTTTAAAGAAAAACGTGGTCCACAATTTGTACGAATAGAATTGAATTATATTCTGAACATCATAAATCAGTACGTTTACTCCTGATATCTGCACGTGCACAAACCACAGGTACTTATTTGTATTTATTTACATTGCGAAGATTACATTGCCAAAGTGGGTTTTTCAATGCTTGAGATTCTTAGGAATCATTTTCTTAGACATGTTTGATATTACTCACTTTAAATTTTTTGTAGTATTGAGTTAAAATTCGTTTTATGATATTTAAAAGTTTAAAAAATAATATCAATATAAATTAGATGGTGATTTCTGTTGAATAAGGCATTTCAATAAGCCAATTCATGTATGCAGAAAGCGGTGAAAGTTTTTATCGATTCATTGATACTTTAAGTTCTTAAAAAATTGTACTTTAGGCAAGAAACATTTATAATTATTACCATGTAAAGGAATAGTAGATTAATTTTGTAGTTCTCGACAATGGTCTAATTTAAACATTTTTCTATTTTTTTTAAATTCAGCATTTCTGAATCTCAACCAACAGTGGACCGTATCTGCATTTCATTTTCATTGCAAAGACATTCAGTAAAATATTGTGTTTATTTGCTTTATTTTTGTAATTTTTAAGGCATTTACGATAAAAAATTTGTGTTCATGTTCCAACGCTTTTCTTAAATACTTATTATATCAGTTATCTCTCTTTTATACGTATCATTATAAGTTGTATCTTGTATCTTCTGCATGCAAGTGTATCTTTTGCATTCCCCTTTATATGGGGGTCTGGGGGCAAAACATCAGAATGAAATATCAGAACGGAAAGGATACTTGTACACAACTGATAATGAAAAGGGCCCAATTATTTTTCTAAGTCCCACGCTCTGACCAGTTTTGGATTTGTAAAGTTTGCAACGTCTCTCTCATGCTCCTTCCCCTTCAACTGGGGAAGTTTCGTTCGACCAATCGTAGGTCTATTTGAAACGGCTCCCATATTTGGCAGACTAATAGTACCGCTGGTAAATCGTAACGAGATAAAATGTTTCATTACACCGCTATTAAAGAAATATTTTGTATTCTTTTATTATACACATTTTGGACTTCTATAACAAAAATATTCTGTATATTCTTGACATCAATAAACTTTACCATTCTCTACATTTATACGACATCTAGAGATTCGTTGTCACGCAAGGTCTTCATAGGCAATGAAAAAAAATATTAGTTNAATATAGTTTTTAACAGAATTTGAATATAATTGCAAGATATCGTATGGAATTGGTATAATTCGAATCACAAATTACTTATAAATATTCCTATAATTTCTTATATTTATACAGTGAAGTAAAGAAATCAAATCTCATTGCCTACAAGTGATGTGTATTGTCGAAAGTAATTTCACATAATTTGCAATTCTCTTAAGTTTTTCATACATGTGAAAAGGAATTTAAAAAATGTAGAAAACGTTTGTCTAAAATATGAACTAATAACACAAAAGTTTTATTCTCGAGTTATAAATAATATAAAACTACTTAAGGAACAAATAAATTACATCTTCTAGTGACATACTTATACACGATATAACAATTTGGTAATAATTGTGCAACTTAAAAAAAATAATCAGAGATCAATAATATGAAAATCTCGTTTCAGATATGAATAAATAAAAAAAGACAAATCCCTTTTATTTATTCCAATCAAATTGAAATGTATTAACTCATATTAATACCATAGGTTCTTTTCTTTTTTCATTCCTACTTCTT
Source organism: Laupala kohalensis (assembly GCA_002313205.1). Classification (NCBI taxonomy): domain Eukaryota; kingdom Metazoa; phylum Arthropoda; class Insecta; order Orthoptera; family Trigonidiidae; genus Laupala; species Laupala kohalensis. Next base: position 60,069 of record NNCF01130999.1, on the reverse strand, counting down.
TCACTCTGTCATTCGTTCCTTCTTTCCTTTTTTCTCTTTTCGCTTCTTTCATTTATTTTCTTGTTTCTTTCTTTCATTCCTTCTTTTCTTGTTTCTTTCCGCGTTTTGCCTTTCTTTCTCTCCTTTCTCTCTCTCTCTCTCTCTCTATCTTTCTTTTACTCTTTCTTTCGTTCTTTAATTCTTTTTTCTTTTTTTTTCTTTCTTATTCCCTCCATTCCTTTCTATTTTCTTTCTTTCTTTTTTTCCTTGTTTCTGTCCGCGTTGCGTCTTTCTTTCCTGTTCATCTTTATTTAGAAGCAAATGTTTCCAATATCTTACCTTATCTGATCAGACAAACATTACTACCCGAGGTCTAAAACTATCCAAGTGTAATAAGGTGTTTTTCAATCTCTGTATTTCTATTCTTAGCAAGTCATACAAATACGAATGATATTTCAATGCTACGAATACTGTTAGTTTAATTCAATAAGTGCATATAACTTCTTTCTTTATTAAATTTTGTGCTCCAAAAGTATAACATGATAAATCTAGATGCTATATGAATGTATTTTTATTGAAAATATTGTTTGGATATAAATTAGACAACTTAAGGCATATCCATTTCCTATTCAATATTTTTATTACAATCAACTATACTTTTACATAGTTCCAACTTCACTAATGTTGGAGTGCGTAGTAAACAATGCTATGGTGTATTAACATATCATAATTACTTTTCAGTCAGAATTAGAATCTCACGAATTGCTTTTTGTATTATTGTTTTCTTTAAATATTTGTAGAATTGATTGCTTTTTAATTCAATACTGAATAATTTTTGCATGGGTTAATTGAAATTACAAAAACTTTAAAATATTCCTTGTGAAATATATTATTGAATTTTATCATTCACAAATGATCAAACTAAAAATAACTTAAGAGATCAAGTATAGAAATTATTTAAAAGAAACGTTGAACTAATGATCTAAGGAATAATTAGACGTCGTATACTTAGGAAACGTTTCAACGTAATGCAGATTGAACTTCGAAAGTGTTCCAACTTTATTTCCTTTAGTAGCTAGCCACATTGCCAGATTGGTCGTAATGCGACGTTGCCGCATTGCCAATTGCTCAGCGTATTTATTTTTCGGACGTTTTTATACTTTCCTTATACCTACGTACAACTAGATAGTAAAACCTGAAGAATAAGTGATTACTAATCAGAGATAAAATACCTTCTTTCAACTGAAGACTGTCATGACTGTCATAGGGGCGGCGTGTACCCTCTCACGGAAGTCAACAAGCAGTACCTCATAAATAAATATGTATGTCTAATAAATAGGGTATATTGTGGATTAATATGAATAGATCATTTTCAGTTGTTTACAAATGTGTAAATATAAGCAAACAAAATTTAAGACAAACCGTAATAATCTTCTATTTGCCCTCTGAATGTCTTCTACCGCATAAATACAGCGAGTCAATTGCATATAATTTAAGAATTACTCCTTAATCCCCGACACAAAAAAATGTTATATGGAAAGTGCAGTTACCAAATTCGCAAAACAGGTCCGTATGGAATTATCACTCGATATATTCATGGTTACACAGCAGTGTAATTGAGTAAGAGTGGTTTGAATCCCTTCACGAAAAATATTTCTTGAATTCATTTTGTCAAGATCATGATGTGTGTAGTCAAACATCGGTACTATGTTAAAATATTTTTACAATGTATTGAGCATCTCTGGATTGATATAAACGTAGGCTTCCGCGTCCTGAGTCGGTATGAACTTGTCTGTCCGGGACAACCCGCGTCTTAGTAGATACAACTACCAACGTTTCGGCCATAATGCTGTGACCTTCTTCAGGGCAATGTCAGAGTTGTACAGACCTAAGTGGCTGTCGTACTCTGTGAGGTCGAACGAGTCACGCTTCGGTTATATAGATTCGGTTGGGGGGGTATCATCTTGATTGGCCGAGCGTGGCGGCCAATCAGCGCGGGCGGGAGCTGGACCGAGTGGGGCGGGTGTGGGGTCACTCTGCGCTTGGCGCCCGAGAGCGGTGGAACGCTCAGGGNGGGGGGGGGGGGGTTAGTGCCCAACCCCAGGCTCTGCTCAGGATCAAGTCATGATCAACATTAAGATTGTTCGGTGTTCTTGCAATCTCTATAGCTTCTTTGATTCGTCTGAGCTACCAAAGGTCCTCCTTAATAATAATACGGGTGCCGTCAAAATTAAAGTCATGTCCTGTTTCGATTGCATGCGGGACACGACTGATTTGGTTTTCCTACCGTACTTAAAGTGTCGAATGCGTTCCCTCATTCTCTTCCACAGTTCGTCCGGTTTCCCCTATATATTCGTAACCGCAACTACAAGGTATGGAATAAATACCAGCCGACGCCAGAGAGGGTAACTTGTCTTTAACTTTGACAAGTGATTTATCCAACTTTTGAGGTGCGCTGTACACAGGTCGTATGTCATGTTTCTTTAGAATTTTACCAACCTTGTCAGTTACTCCTTCAACATATGGGAGTAAGGAGATTTTGGAGAACTCATGGTTTTCTTCATCCTCCATACGAATATTATGAATAGGTTTAAGGGCATTGTTTATGACTTTGATTTAGTCATTATTGCGGAAAGTATCATGCAAAAGTCTCAATTCCTGGTCTAAACTCTCTTTGTCACACACTTTCCTTGCTCGGGTGAGTAATGTTTTTAACACACCACATTTGATTGCTGGATGATGTTGTGACTCAGCATTCAAGTAACGGTTGGTGTGAGTTGGCTTGCGGTACACGTTATGTGCAAGAGAGCCATCATCCTTTCGTTTTTACAAACACAGTAACTGTCCATCTGATTCAATCTTCATCGTAAACTTGATAATAGTATGTGTTTGGTTGATGTACTCCAAGAATCTGTCGAGGCTGAATGGAACCAGCCGCCTCTCGTAAACCCATTCACTGTTGCCACAAGTCTCCTCGCAGAAGTCCCGTGACCTAAATAAAGTTCATGGCCGTGCTTTCGATTCTCCAACTTCCGGGCTTAGCTCGTCACGAGATACTCTTCCAAGACATTACTAATTATCGACTTAATATCTCGCAAGCCATCTGTCGCATTGCTGAGTTACTCGTTATTAAATATCGAAAAATCATAAATTCAAAAGTTTATAAATCCCGAAAATTGAAAATCACTCAATAAACAAATGATTGAAGAATAGCTTGAAAGTGATCAAAGCATAAGTGCTAACTCACTTAGCCGTAAGATCTGGCTATGATCAGTCAGCAATTATGTATCTCGCTCAGTAACTCTGACATCGAAAACGTCGGTCTGTAACTTTCAGCGAGTACATCTCTAAATCTCCGCGTATCGGTCCGTCTCTAAGTAAGTATCTGACTCTATCTAAGTGAATCTCTCAGTAAGTGTCTCTATGATATCAGCGCTTTCGCGCACCTAATTAAATAACAACCATCCCCTCTTCTCCCCAGAATTTCGAAGAGATGATCACGCCCATCTCCACGTCACGTGGTTCCCTAAGTCAATAATTTTGTTCTGGGTACTCCACGTGGAGTCACTTCGATTAGCTGATGGCTAGTGTCGTAAGTTGCGTTCTCGACGAATTACACTGCCTTATTTTGCACATTTGCAGCTATCCATCGACGCCACTCCGTGACTAAGTGGTCCCCCGCCCCATTAGGGATCCTCGTGTCTCGATAGTGCGTCCCGGGATGTCTATTGCCCTGGCTTTTACGCTGCATCTTCCCATTGTCGTGTGACAGTTGGTCGTCCGTTAAAAGAACTCCTAGTTCTTAAAGTTTGAACATGCACTCATGTCCCTTGTGACTATCACGCTCCGGCGGTGCCCTCTTTTGTTAATTTACTGCGTCATCAGAAGCTTCTCGCTCCCTGGGTGTGTGTCGCACCGACTCGCTTTGGGTCCTCAACCTTTCTGACTTCCGATTTTTATGGTTGTTTTGCAGTTCTGGGTTCCATCTTGAGAAGACCCAAAAACCGCTCCCATGAATTTCAACGATTCTTCACCCACGCTTTTGTTAAATCTTTACAAAGTGACCCCTGGTTAATTTTACCCAGTTTATTTGTCCCTTCTTTATTTACGGGTTCCGCGCGGACTACTGTGCAAAACCGCCTTCTTCCAAATAGATTTTTATTACTTTGTTCACATCTTTTTGAAAAGTGTTGGTCTTTCAATTTTCAAAGGCGGCTACCGCCCTCTTTGTCGGCGCGTAGCGCTGGCTTCTCCGACGCTCAGCTCCCTCTCACTTTCTCAACGGTCGCTTTTTAAATGTATCTCACAACTTCCTTGCGTCAGACTACTAATTTAAATCATTGGAATTAATATTTCGTGATAGTATGTAAACAAATTACGTTGAAATTAAAGAATTTTTTAATTAAAAAATAATATAATTGTAAATAAGTGACAAATGAAATAAAGGAAACATAGTTAAAGTTCAAATATATTGAGAGTTTTTCTAGAGTTTGTAGGTATCTTTCGTGTATGCTTCGTAATTGTGTGTTGTTGACTAGCTGTTCTCACACGATAGGCGCTAGTGCTCCGCCATTAGATTAATTGTGAGGAAGTTGAAACGTTGGCTGGTTTTTACTTTCTCATATACGTAGTATATAGGAAATATTGTAAGCGTGAAAAAAATCGAAAACGAGATTTTTTAGGAAATATCCGTTTTGGAGAACCCTCTTTCCGAAAAAAATGGTTTTTGGCTGAACGTCCGTCCGTCTGACCGTCTTTTCTTCTGTCCGTTCGTCTGTGCGCAGCACTCCTGACCGAACGGAAAATATTTTGTTTGAATTTTCCGAATTTAGGGTAGAATTTACTTCTGACATGCACGTTCTTTCAATTTTCTTTTTGCTTGAACACTTCACATGAAGGTCAAAGTACATTTTTGAACATTTTTCGAAAACTGGTCAACGATTTTGCTTAAATTTTCTATATGAAAAGTAGAATTAGTATTCATTACATCCGCATTAGCGGTATTTCGCTTCAATGTTTGGTATAGACGTAGTAAAATAATTTATGTCTGCTGCACTTACATATTAGTTTACGGTTTCAAGAAGATTGAATAATATTTAGCATATATATGGCTAAATGAGAATGTACATAAAGTGTATTAATCTGTGTAAAATGTATTAAAATCTGTAAAATAAAGTAAATGAAAAAAAATGACGAGGAAGCCTAAACCCCGGTTGAGCGCCAGGGCAGGCGACCGGCGCGGTGCGGCGAAGGAGCGTGTCCCGATGCATTATCTGGGTTACGCCCGCACCGTAGGGTCACTAGCTCTGTGCCCTGTGTGGTTGTATAATATTTAGCAGTGTAAATGAATCAAGCAGTCTTAGAATACACCTTTCGTAAACTGAAATGAAAGATATGATAATGATAAAATACATAGGACAGCAAACGCACTGCAGATACGAAAATACATCAATTTCTGTCTACAACGAAATTACTTTTACATAACACTTTTACGATATTTTTGTCACTCTATGCTGCAGATGAAGAAATGTATATGAGGAAGTAAGTGCAAGGGTTTTGCACCACTAGTTTTATTGGTAACAAGTGAACAACACGATGACTGACGCCCAACACGTGTCAAGAGAGATAATGACATTGAAATGGTTGTTCAATGATATAGGCTGCACTCACCATTTCTCGAAAGTAATCAGTTGACGTACATAAACACTGGGAAAGTTGACATAGCTGATAAGAACTGTCACCTAGCTCACCTAGTTGGCTTGTATGGAATGATGGCAGTTCATACGGAAACATCACATTCTTCCGCAAGAACAAAGTGGTCACACTAGCTTCAGCTACCAGTATTATGAAAAGAAAAATTAAGAGTAGATCCACTATTACTCATCCACAGAATTTGCTAAGCAGACGGGTAAAGTCCTAAAATAATTTTTCCTTTCCCTCTGTCACTGTTCACATAAGAAGGCACGAGGAAGGGAACTAAATCTTCATTCTATGACACATTTCAAACAACCAAGATAGACAAAATTTAGGGTCAAAATAATTTTTCAGTAATCGATGGCGGTTATTTGCGTCCTAAAGTTGTTTTGTAGCAAAATTAGACTTTTCAGAGCTTTGCAATTGGGAACCTGAGATACTTGCAAACTCATTTCGGTTCCAATGTTTCAGTGGTGTTTGATGTATACCCTACACACCCTAACAAGAGTACTAAAATTGCGGAACGTGATCGCCGGCCGAGCTGACAAAAAATCCTGTCCAGATATAATTTTTAGTGATACTACTGTTCTACAAATACCACAGGATAAATTTTTGTCCAATGAGAAAAACAAAGTATGTTTCATGACCTTCTCAAAAGAGTAATGTTAGAGGCCAGTATCAAAAGAGTAATGTTGATCAAGCAGAGGAGGGTGACGATTTACTAATAGTACAGACTACCCTTTCTGCGGTACCCCGATATGACAATACATTTTCTGTTGGTAAGGACGTAGATCTTTTAGTAATACTGACAGAACTAGCTCGTTCAACAACGAATGCATTCTTCCAGAAAATGTGGAAGAGGAAAATTGCTTGACTTGTTCTATTCCACATTATCATTCAAACACACATTCCGTCATCTAATATTGTTGATTCACGCGTTCAGCGGATGTGACACCACATCAGCTCTCTTTGGTAATGGCAAAGTTTTGTTCCGTCATAACTAAGAACCCAGAACTACAAAAACAACTTAAAATATATTCTCAGATACCCAAGATTTTGCTGAACAGCTGGCACGGACAGGAGAAGCCTTCTTGATCCACCTGTATGGCGGCAATCCTTCGCTCCTAAATATCAACGTGTGCCGATATTAAATGTTCACCAGGGCAGCTGCGAAAGCTAAATCAAATCTTGCCCGTTTACCCCCCACAGCACGACTTCACACATTCAGAAGTTACCACTAGATCCAGAAATGGTTGGAGTATGAGCAAGGTCCTCTCAATTGGGGATGGTTGTCCAGCAACCTTGCAGAATGGACGTTGACGCAGCTCCTGTGACTCTTCTAAAAATTATTTTTTGCAAATGCAAGAAAGGATGTGATAACTCTTATGGTTGCCAAAAGGCAGAACAGAAATGCTCCTCCCTTTGCACCTCTTGCGGGTGAAAATGAGCCAGATATTGAACTGCAAAATATAGAAGATGATGAAGACGATTCAACATCTATTTTGCATGTGTTTGAACAGGTACGGGACTTGCGGATGGTAGATGCCGCTAATGACCAGCTGAGTTAAACTGAAGATGCAAAGCCTGGTCCTTCAAAGAGAAACAAAGTGAGGTAGATTCAATGAAATTTTTTTTTTTTTAGTTACTATATTTAAGTAAGGATTTGTAAATATATTTGAAGTGTAACAATATTTATAAGAAGAAGATGTACATGAGATTTTTACATGAGTTGTTCATAAATTTTTTACATGAGTTGTACATGATTTATTTCAACATTTATACCATATGATTTTACAAC
>NNCF01130999.1:8381-44456 GCA_002313205.1 Laupala kohalensis | reverse complement strand
TAATTTAGTTTTAAGTGTACTCAACTTTGGCACGGTTGTGTACATAAATTCTGTAGCCCCATCCTGGCCCGGGTTTTTCTCCGTTTTTTTTTCTGGTAGAGGTGGATTTATCATACAGGTTCTCTAGGCTTTGTCTAGGGGCGTGTTTATTGTAACAATAAATCGTGAACTTGGTGTTATTTCAATTCTTATGATTTTTAAACACTATACTCAGAATAATCTATAGTTCGATACTAACTTGTACATGTAATTTTTTGCTTAAAATTACAAACATATTGACATTCTATTAGTATTATAACTCGCAGTCAACTGTTTATCTTATCTAGGAACTTTTGCTGAAATTTTTTAATCCGCCTCTGCCTTAGGGCCCTTGCTTGCTTCTGGAGAGTAAATTAGTTTTTTTTTCCACCACGTGGTCATACGCAGTTTGTACTGTTTTTTGACAATAAATTTATGAATAAATTTATGAGACTGTAATCTGTATATATGAAAAATTTACAATTTTTAAAACACTCCTTCGCATTATTTACATATATAATGTAGAGTAGTGAGGCCAGAAAGCTTCCTTGGGTAACACCTTTGTCCAATTTTACGCTGTCACTATAAATATTTTCTATTTTTACTTTGTATGATCTAATACTTAAATAACTTTTAAACAATTTTAGCGTATTTCCTCTAATTCCTATTTTTTCTAATGTGTCCTCTAATTTTTTGTGATTTATTACATCATGTGCGTTAGACATGTCTATAGATAATGGAAATACACGTTCACATTTATCAAGCCTTGTGTTAATTATATCAGAAAAGTTCTCTAAAAGATTTATAAAGCTTCTTTTTATTGAAAAGCAAATTGTTAATCTATTATGATGTTGTACTTTTCTATGAAATTATGAAGTTTAAGTGAAATATATTTTTCAAATATTTTTCCTATTGTGTTAAGAATTGATATCGGTCTGTAGTTGTTACAATCTAAGAAAGAATCTCCTTTATATATGGGTCTTATTATAGCTTCTTTTAGGTTCTGTGGAAATTCTCCTGATTGAATGCTTTTGTTGATGATGTTGGTTATTAGTTGAATTAAAATTTTATCATTTTCTTATATGTGTACAATTTTTATTCCGTCTATACTTGGTGCCTTTTTGTTGTCCATCTTTAAAATTATTTTTCTTATTTCATCTTCATCTGTTTCTGGCAAGTAGAAGGAATTTACTACTGAAATGTTTTTGTTTATTCTAAAAATTTTGTATGTTACAACTATGTTCTATTTTATCAATTTGATTTTTGAAATTGTATGTGAAGTTATTTTTTATATTATTAATGTTTTCTGTTTTTCCTATTTTTGCCATAATAATTTTATCTAAATATTCTTTCCCTTTGCTATCTAATAGTTCATTAATTGTCTGCCAGGTTTTTTAGCATTAAATTTATAGTACTCAAACTGTTTAGAAAAATAAAATCTTTTTGTTTAATTATTTGAGCATTAATTTCATTTCTTAATTTCCTGTATTCTGTTCTAAGTGAGTTTTCACTTTCTATATTTGATGTAGAAATGTTTTTCCATTTTTTGAATGTAGCATCTCTTTTAGACATTAGTTTCCTAATTTCTTCATTCATCCAAGGTTTAATATTACTATTCTTCCTTTTTATTATTATATTTGTCTCATTAAGAGATTGATTAAATGTTACATAAATAGCTTGATAGATTACTTCTGCTTCTTTATCTTTCATATCTTCCATATTTAATTTTGTAAGATTTTTGTTTAAAATTTTATTATTTATGTAATAGTGTTTGATTTGCCTTTTTTCCTGACATTTATTTATCTTTAAATTTTTGTATTCAATAGACATGCCTATGGCATAGTGATCAGATAGTTTAAATTTATAAATAAACGCATCTAAGTTTCTATAATTTCCTCTTATGCTTGTATGATCTATGCAGCTTTTGTTAGCTTATGTTCTTTCATCTCTTCCCTTGTGTAATCATTTATGCATTGATATAAGTTATTTTCTATTAACATAATTAAATATCTTGAGTAAAATAGAGTAACATTTCTATTAAAAATGTCAATGTTAGTATCACCAACAAGTATAATGTTTTTTATTGTTACTTTACATAATAAATTGTTTACTTCTTCTCTAAAGAAGTTAATTTTGGTATCAGGTGGCCTATAAATAGCCCAGATTTGAGAGATTAAATTATTACCCAAATTTAGTTCCTCTACTATTATTTCACAATTTATACTTTTAGTTACTTTAGTGACAAAATTATAACATTCTTTAACATAAATACCCCCTCCTTTCTTTTCTTTTCTAAGTTGATGGAATCTATTGAAGTTCTGAAATTTAAACTTTCCAGATATTTTTTCTTCATTGACATTAACTTCACTCAAAATTATAATATCTAGCTTCTGGATTAAGTTTTCTATATATAAATTAAATTGATCCCAATTCTTTCTTAAGGATCTAGTGTTTAAATGTAAAAAATTGATGCTGTTTTGTTTTTGATTTAAAAATTGTTTAAGATTTAAGTCATTTTCAAAAATTAAGTTATCCCTTAGTTCCATTAAATATAAATCAAAATCCGTGTTCATCATAAAGATTGTTTAAGTTTTTATTTTGCCTCAGAAGAAATTTAGTTTAATTAAGTATTTCCACGTCTTTTTCATTTAGAATTTCCTCTCCCTCTTTCCCTTCCTCTCCTTCTTCCCCTTCCCCTTCCTCTCCCTCTACCACTTCCTCTCCCTCTTCCTCTTCTTCTTGAGTCTGGTTTATTTTGTTAAGCCTACACTTATAGCATCTCCACGCCTTCTTGTCTCTGATTTCGTTCTTAATGTTGCTTCTTTAATAGAGCAGTTAAAGTGCATGTTAATTTTACAACCATGGCAACGCTCTTCTCCTAGCATTGACTTACTACAATGGTTACACGTAATTTTTCACACGGACAAAACTAATTACACACAACCGAACGTTTTACTATAATACGTGGCCAGCTGATTGCACTTCCACGTTGCCACGTCGTCGCTCTCGCTTTTGCCTTGTGCAGTAAATCTCTAATTTACTTATTCCTTCCAGAAACCCTTGAATTTCTTCGTAAAATTTTCACCAGATATTAAAATTATTATATATATTTGGATAATAGTTTTATACAGTTTGCTACCCTCAAAGTTCCTTTTCCAAATTTCGCAGCGGAGCTCTCGACGACACGTCCACTCTTAGCAGTAGTAGCAATAATAATAATTATTATTATAGAATTGATACAACCCATCGTGGCCACGGTGTCAGCGTGATTGTTCGTCTGAAGTCGTTCGATACCCGGGCGGGGCAAGATAAAATTTGTAGCTCTTTGTATCCATGCCCCAGTTTAATTAGCTGCGACTAACAACTGCAGTCGTAATGTTCGGATACAGTGGTCTGAATCATATCTAGACATTGCTCCGATGTCGGTTATTAAGACGAGTCTAGTAAGTAAACTCAAATCACTAACTGATCCTTACTGGTACTCGTCTTTCGTGGTCCTCGTTGGCCGAAACAGAAATACATACATGCATTAGAGAATTGATACTACTAAAATAATCATTATTGTTATAGAATTGATATTTTCAAAATAATAATTAATAAACAATTAATATTATTATTAAAATAATAATAATTATTACTATTATTATTATTGCGTCATAATATTTCAATGATCCTTGATATAATTATAGTATCAATTAACATGACAAAATAATACACGACAATTTCTTCATAATATAATAAACTGTACACTCGAGAGGTTGAATTTCGTTACTTATTCGTACTATGAACATGAAATAATGCTTTTGTAGGAAAGTTAGTATACTTTTTGAAAAAAATGATCATTTTTGAAAATTATGTATCTTAATAACTATTTAATCTACAAATCACATTTAGTAACCATTCTTTTAGAAATTTATTTTAATACAAAAAAGATAAGTAAAATATTTTCTGAGAAATCCATCGTTTAGGAATAATTTCCATAAATCAAGACTGGCGTCGAAAATTTTTACGTGTTTTCTGCCACAGATGGCGCGCGGTGGCGCTCCGAGACCGAAAACTTAGTGCTAGGGCACTAGCACAAATAACATACCAAAAAATTAGAACTACACGACATTTTCAAGGTAAAATTTATATTTTTACTGAACTATTGGCTTATTTTATTAATTCATTTTTCATGCGTTAGAAGAGATCTGGGAACACACACATAAAATAATCTATCCAATAACTATTTCAATGGAACTTGTGTCGTTTCACTCCAAATAAATAAGTTTGTGGAAAGGACATTCATACACCTAACTGAACTAATTTTGGGAATGACATCACCAAATATTGTCTCAATTAATTCTAAATAACATATCACTTACGACATAGTCGTTACACAGTAAACATAAATTCAGAGATAGATTATGGCAGTGTTATACACATCAGTATTACTATATGTATTAGAGTTGTCTAGAATCAAAACAGACTCCTTTGACAAAATCTTTCAGGAAGCAGAAGACTGAATTAAACCTCTGTTTATAAAAATAGACATGTTTTCTTTGCAAGCTTAATGTGATGTAGACGAGTGTTTACCAAAAGTATCAAAGTTCTTATTGTTATATTACCTTTGAAACATTGTAAAACAGTTTTATTTCCGTTGTGTCATATTTTGGTTTAAAATGTGATGTATATTATTTTGAAAATGGTATGTAGATGTGTCCCCTTCTCTGGTTTTGAGACCAATCATTCACTTCAGTATTTAAGAACAGCATGATGCATCTCGTTACGAATGTTGTCGTTTCCCCTAGTGTAGAAGTCACGTACAACTTGTAAAATCAGCTGTAATATCAATATGACGAAAATAGTGATTTTACACACAATTTTCAACAGAGTTCATCTTGTAAACAATTCAGACATAAAGCAATGTTATGGTAATGTTATTCTCTTCACTATTAACAAGTAAAATGTTATAAATTTCGCTAACTTGTGTATCTACGACTCCTAAATAACAATGAAACCTAACCTCACATGCTACATTGACAAATGCGGTCTATTCTCTACCCAAACTAGCTACGATCTTGTTTGCTAATCGATTCACCAATAGGAAATCGATATGTGGACTGGATAAAAATGTGATGAAAAATTCTGTAATTTTCAAGAGAAAAATCATGAATTTAACCTCAAAAAGAGTTATATAAACGATAACTGTCAGTAATGTAAGGGAAATTGGAAAATCAATGTATAGGGAAGTCATAATTCCATTAAAATTTATCTTCTAATATTAACAAAAATGCAAATCAAGCGCGAAAAACAGAAAATAGTGAAATCGGTCTACGTGAGATCAACGAAAATGTACGTGTTGGCTACCTTCCATTGCGTATTCTTGCAAGGTGTGCTAGCGCGCGACTCGATTTTTGCGAGTACATCGCCTCATGTTCTGGACTTAATCTCCCGCTGAGGCGTTACTTATTACAAAAAATTCTAATTGTTAGAAATCCTTGCATTCTTAGTGTTGATGGAGAGAACTCTCTACAGTTTTTCTCTTTAAAGTTCATACCAATTAATTTCATAATACTGTGATTGGCTGGTAAGTAAGTACTAGCCGAACTATACATTATCTTAACAATTTGCGCCAAAAGCTTTTTTAAAACAAATAATTCATAAAAATATGAAATTATTTTCAGCGATAAAAATAGAAAGTAGGTTTACTTTTATTGGGATATACTAATGTGAAATATGTACGGAGGCACTAGCATTTAGTATTACATTACCTTAATAAACGCCTAAACTAATTTATCTCGTTTTAGAACATGGTTTAAATAAAAGCTTATTTTTAAAAAGGTTTTCTATTTATTATTTTATTTTGTGTCTTTTAGTACGTACGTGTTAAGTGTTGCATTTCTGATGACGCGTCATTATTACAAAACCTTTTTCCTGTAAGTTTTGAGCTATCGAGCTCTTCAATGAGGAGGTTATGTAAATATTTCACCCTACTGAAGGTAACATTCGCTTGTCCAGCAGCGATAACTGTAGGGCGTTGAACGGAAACTTCTATCCGGGTTTGATTTTGAAGTTTTCCTTTTAGATTGCAAATCTAGATGCTTTTCTCGCCGATGCAGAAACAATCACATACAAAAATATCTTCGATACTAATAAACATTAAATAAGAAACACTTGATACAAAGACAAATAAACATACAATAAGTAAATAGAAAATGATGTAGATGTACCGTAAGTGTAAACACAAATATTACGATTATAGCAAGAATTAAATATATGTTGAAAACAAAGTCAAAGTAACGGGTTCCGTGTTATCTGAGAATTGAACATGTGAACGATAGATGTTGAATATTACGGATTTTGAATTTCCTGGCCATCAAATGTCATAGGGATTGCTAGTAATAATGTCATTAGAAGTGATAGTAACAAATAATTAATTAATTTAAACTTTTTCTTAATTTAATTTTAGTTGTAGTTGAACAATTATTTGTTAAAAGCGCCACTTGGAAAAATACAGCGTCACGAAGGAGAGATGAGAAGGCGCGTATTGGGGTCAGCAAGAAGAGAAAGTCGAGTGTCTGGTTAATATTATATTTTAACAAAGGAGGGCAGGTGGCACCGAACCTTTCTGGGAACTAACAAATGGAGAATATCCTCTCGTGGCCATGCGAAATGTTTTTGACACCGTCTGAAGTTCGTCTGAAGTCGCACCTGCATCGGATACAATAGGAAACCAAGGGTGTTTCCAAGAATCTAGGCAGTCCTGGAGGGGAAGGGTATAGTGCGTGGTCGAGGATGAGGGGTTCTTTGTATACCAATGTAGAAGAAATAAAACAGACATGGTCACAAGAAAACGCTGAGAGCTGGAGGGGCAAGACAACACAGGACCAGAGGGGAATGACGATTGGTCAAAATAATGTTCAACTGGAAAGACCATTAACCAATAAAAGTAGGTCACGTGAGACCTAGTAAGGTATTGTGGATTATTATTGGTCTTGTCAACTCACATAATGGAAGTGGTGGGGGACGCTGCTACTTTAGGGAGAGCTTCGTGTAAAGAAGAGATATTCCAGATTTCAAGGTCTATGTCAGATTATTCACGATTAACGTCTGGACTATTGCTCTTGAACATTGATGACTTAGATGTCCGGTTTTGTCAGTTTTTATAGTCTGCCATTATAGCCAAGACTGCACCAAGTTTGGTTGAAATAACTCCAGGTATTCCAGAGTTATGGTGTGATAAATACAAACCCCCATTTCACCCTGTTAGGGGTAGGTATTGGTCTAATTGAACCATAATCATCTATAGTCATTGATGCCACACATAGCTGTAAAATTTCAGCTAGATCCGTTTGTGAGAACTGGTTTAAAATGCATATGCAAGATTTGGTCCAAACTTACTAACAGGTGAAGTTAAATAAAATCTTGTAAAAAGAATTGAAATGAAACCATAAATACAATAAGGCAAACAAAGAAGAATGAATTAAACCAAACAGTGCCGTCATGAGAAGTGTAGACGCCCAGGGACGCAAATCGAAACCCTTATGTATCACATTGCCTCCCACATTAGCGCACGGAATCCAGCGTTTTCATTAGTGCCTCCCACTTTAGCGGACGGAATCTAGTGGTTTCATTAGTCGCCCATGTTCCCTAACATGTGGCAAAACTACCACCGATTCGGCCTGTGTAATTGTCTGCGGTCCGCAGGTACAAGGGGCCCCCAAAACGGATTTTGTAATTTTTCACGATTTTTAATAACCTATATGAAGAATTCTTTTTAAGATGACCTTTGTTGTCATTTCAAACATGTTTCCAAAGAACGTTCAGTACACTGAAATGAGAAAAAATATGAGAAATAATTCGTAAAGTTTTGAAACTTGGTAGTTAGGTGTAGAATGTTGTATTGTACACGACTATTAACTCTCCACCAAATTCTTCGGAGCCATGCACCCCTAATAGTTTTTCCGTATTGGCGCAAAACGATCAGATCCTGGAGAAAGTTATCGATATAAAAAATATTTTCATAAATATTCCTTCGAAATAGCTGGTAACCATTTCTGAGTTAAGTCCAGTAGTTCGCGAGATATAAGCTCTCAAATCAGGGAGTAGTTTTCAAAATCACAATTTCTTCCTTATTTTGTTTGATAAAGAAATGATGCTTTTTACATATTAGGGCCTCGAAGGTCCTATGTATCAATATGTAGTGGTATACACAACAAAGCAGCTACTTTAATACGATTTTCGATCGAAAAACTCGAATTTCAGTGTGAATGGAAGATGAAATTTTCCATGCATATTTCGTCAAACATTCCCTGTATGCGCATTGTCAGCGTTGCATCTGCGCGAGGACCTCTACGAGCTGATCTCGTTTTCCCGGAGCTTCAAGAATGTATGCTATTTCTTATAACTCGTACATTACTTTTTTTTTCGCTAAAAAATTATACAATCTGTCCTATTCCAGTTCTGAACAATATTCCGAAAAACTTAACTTTCGGTTCTCCATGTGCCGTTTTGTGGTGACATGACCATGTATTTAAGAAGGATAATACTTCCTTACGACATTTCATTTTTTAGAATTTTTTCCATACGTTGTATAGTTTAATGCAATAAACCGTTCCGGGTATAGAATTCAAAATCACAATTTATCCTCAATGTTTCTTGAAAAAGGTGTCACTGTACTAGCAATAGGAGGAATCATTTACCTTCGATTTCATTTTTATAACTGTAAAACTATTAATTAATTAATTAATTTTTAAAATAAACTTTTATTAACAAATTTACTTAACATACTTCTTATACATTACATTTTAACAGCTTTCAAAACATTATACAATAATACGTCAATTTCCTTGTCTTCGTCTCATGCTGCAATACAATGATCTCTCAAATATAATAGCTCATTCCATTGCTATTGCACTATTCGCGTTGCACATCTTCGCCGCCATTGCGGCGTTGTCTGTCCCTGTCAATCACCCCATCTATTCGCTGGTCGTATAACATCTGTCTTGCAAACGTATTCCATGTATAATTCATATTTCTTCTTTTTGTCAATTAACGTCCTCTCCTCTCTCATATGTAATACATCTTCTTTCATAAATTCTTTTATATATTGTGGCGCATAGACTGGGTAATCCCACAACATATGGCCTGGGGTCTCTTTGTATTATTGACAATCCCTCGTCGTTCTTTTTCTTCCCGAAGCGCTTTAAATAATCTCTAATGTCAACGTACCCTGTTGGAAATTGCACTACTACCTTCGTCAAGATAAACCATTTCTTCTGCTTTTCCTCAAACTGCACGTCTGGAATATACCTATGCGTCCGCCGTCCCTTTGATGCATCCCACCGCTTTTGCCATGGAGCCATTAAGCACTCTGCCAAATATCTTCGTGATGTTTCCTCGGTTTGATGCAACTGTACATTATTTACTGTAATCACCCCATCATGCTTCAATATGCATCGATACTTTATCTTCTGCACAAAAAGATCGTTGGGTGGAATGCCAAGTAATATATTAAGTGCTTCGGTGGATACAATTTTGTATCCGCCTGAAAGTTGTAGCTACACTGACGTTCAATAGTTTCCTCTCAAATTGCATATTCACAACTCTCTCCGCCCAAATTATACTTCCATATGCTGTTAGCTGCTGTAGCGCTCCAATGTATAATATTTTAAAGTCTTGTCTTCATATGGCATTAGTCATATTCCAATTGGTAACATGCTATAAAAAATTATCTCCACACGCTTATGTGTGTACGCTAGATGTTCCAAGAAGGTAAGTTTCTGGTCTATTACTACTCCGAGATAACGATGCTTTGTTACTATTTGTATTGTTTTATTATTGAGTCGCACAGCAGAATTTCGGCGTTACGTTTTGGGATGTACGAACCACATTACTTGTGATTTAGTAGCTGATGTAGTCCATGCTCCTTTCCGACAGGCTGCCTCACATACGTCTTGCGCATCCTGTGCACGTCACTCCAGCACGCGGTGCGAAGTCCCCATCACTAAAAGAACTAAAAAATCTAGTACCTTTCCAAAAGTCGGGAGAAGGGAAAAGGGAAACGACGTTGCCTTATTCGTCGGCCTATCCTAGCCCTTCAAGAACACCTTCATCGAATTGATTTTCCAGCATGCAGGGTAATACTTCTGAAGCAATAAGTCATTATAAATCTCGCAAAGCGGTTTGAGAAGGACATCAAGCGTTCGCTGCAACTTTTGCACTGCTTGTAACACCTCTTTTTCCGTTATCCGGTCTTCCTCCTATATTTGCACTTCTAATATTCCCATTCCTCGTGTTCATACTGCGGAAATAACGCATTTTGCAAACGTTCACCCGTCACTCCAACTAGTTGTATAAATGCCATACCGTAACAGGGTTACCCACGACTTCTTGCGGTGTGTTTTATCTACTATCATCAGGTATGGCAAACCCCAAGTCGATTTTTGGCAGCATATATTTCTTGTTTGTATTGCTGTCGTTTTTCCTTATATTTTATCCATCTTCTATATTTCCTCTATACATTGCCCCTTCAGTTTTCATTTTTGCAACTCATGTCTAACTATGTTAAATTCTTAATTAATTCTCGTTAGCGTCTTATTCCACAAACGTACTGGCTTCCACGACTTACATCGTGTCCGAAATGCACTGGCACACATCTGTAGTAAACTTGCATTGCATCCACCTTGTCATCTAACGTTTTCGCTTCCTGAGTCTTTTGTTGTACGAGCTCACGCAGTGCATCTTTCTTTCTAACTTCTCCCAATCTACATTTTTTTAATTTACCAAAGATCCCGATCCGCTTCCGACAATGCGCGAGCTTCCACATCTACTACTGCTTTATGATCACTTAGTAAGCCGTATTGCAATGTGCTTATATCCATCCATGCTGTTCGCTATTTATTGATTAACGTGACGTCTATTACCGACCTACTCCCTTCATCAGAAAACGTTGTCACACCGAACTCATTTATCACAATTATTTTATGCTGCAAAATAAACCGTTCGAAAAGTCTACCTCTCCGCGTCGTACATCTGTCGCCCAAGAATTTTGTGCGGGCATTGGAATCCATACATAATAAAACATCTTGCGTTCAATTCTCCTCTTATATTCTACAGATTTTTCTAGATTTTTTTTTATTATTGGCATAGTGACAATAATAGTTTATTATTATTAGTGATATTGTCCCTGTTATATGTCCCAAAACGCCACCACCCGGTACTCAAGAACTTCTTGAAAAGAACCGATTTGAATGTCATTACATCTCAGGTATTCACCCATCTCCATAGAAGGCACATATGCGCGCTGTAGGTTTTGTTGCATCACTCTAATCATATTGTGTGTTTCATCAGTAACGCTTGTTGTGCCATTTTATGCTGTGGACAATTTCTACTAAGAGCGTTATGATCATGTAAGTGATTCTTGCGTTTACAATTAATACAAACCAGTGGCTCGTCTTTCCGTGTACACGCTAAATACCCATGTCCACTAGCCCCGCAATGTCCGCAGAGTTCATTTCTTTCCTTGCACATAGCTGTTATGTGGCCATACCTGTGGCACTTGAAACAACGAATTGGTTCCGTGTCCTCTATCACCTGTACACTTATCATATCTAAATATACGCGCCCTACAGCTATCATCTGATTCGTCTGGGACCCATCCACTTCTATAACATCATTAGAAAGCTTCTCGTTACGTGTTTTTGCATAGATAGTACCCTTATTTTCCGTTTTGCATCCTATCCTACACTTATCAAACTTATAGTCGAGAATTTCCTGCAATATATCCTTTCTGCTCTTCTTTTGGTTCTCCAAGAAGGCGCTATCGATGTTTCTGCTTTTCTATATCTCTATGCCCTAGTAACTGTCCTCTCAGGGCTGAATCCAACTTATCTCTATTTTATCGGGCAGGACTACAACTATATCTCCTTCCTGCGTTTCTCATGTTGTGTCTATTCTTACATAGATATTTTGTGCTTTTAATGTTTTCCGCAACTCTTCCTGTAATTTTCCTTTTGTCGTTTCCCCTTTCTTTATCAAGATGACTTCCTGCGATGTTTTCCTTGTATTTACATGATGCAATACTCCTGCATGAGACGAATCATACCTTCTTGAGTGGCTACGCTGACCCTTATGCAATGTCCACTGTAACTTCTTCAGTTCCTTTTTTAATCCCTGTTTCAACTAACCCTACGCCACCATGCGCTGCGTATTGTTATTGGATTTCAGTCAGTGTGTGTTGCAACTTCCCGTGTTCCCTACCAAACTCCTGCATCTGCTCCCGCATCTCCTGTATCTTCCCCTCAACCGCTTACTCTATTACCACTTGCGTTTCTCGACAATGTCGGTCCACCTCCTCTAATATTAAATCTCGTTCTACCATTATCACCTGGCGGACAGTTGCTCAGCTGCCACTGCTTCTATTTTCACACCATTAACCAACTCTTTCAACTTTGATACTGTTTGCTGGAGATTCTGGCTCCGTAGCATTTCCTCATTTATCATATGTAAACGAACTGTTGTCCTCCATAACTCTGCCACTCCATCGGTTATTATACCCTGCAAACCTCTGCTCATTCGTCTCAACTTTTCCCTCTTAAATACTTCCTGTATACGCGTAACATATTTCTGAAGGTGGTCCATATCTACCCCTTTCTCCTCCAACGTTATCATATGGTCCAGTCCAAATCCCTTTTTTCATTTCCCTCGCCCCCGCACCTTTGGAGTTGTGCCCAGAAATGACAACCTTTCATCCCTTGGTGTTACGACACTTGAACTACTGTTTATTGCCGGTGCTTCAGTTGTTTCTTGTTTACTTAATTTATCTGGTTGTTTAACTTTTTCCGCCGTATTTGTAAAATCGCTACTATATTGTTGGTCTTGCAAACGCTGCCCTTCCACTGTTTACATATATATGTAATATTAAATACTAATCAGTCACCGCTAGTTCCACAGAGCTTCTAATTTCTTGACCTTATCCAGTTTTATCGGAATTTGCCACTCCCCATGTACATAAGCAACACTACAGAGCTACTTATCACCCACGTGGAGTGACTAATGTTAAAAACTGGTCGCTGACAACTTCTAACTGGAATATAGTCTCTCGCCTTAAACAGGTTGCTGACGTCGTTGAACAGGAACATTGGTTTCTTACCTTTCACGTGATATTTTACGTGTTATTTTTTCTCAGCACGTATTCATTTATGCCCGTGCAGTTATATTACATGAAAATTAGAGCTCTTCTCCTTTTTTCCAATAACACCCGTTCCAAGATATCGGACAAGTTACACAAGTTTGCAAGTTACACGTGTTTGAATGAAAATGAACACTTCCCTTGTACACGTGTAACCGCTCTCAGTTGCGCCCAAAGCTCTTTTCTTCATCTTTCCGCACGTGGGTATCTAGATGTTAGGCCCCTGCATTCACCTACTACGTATCAAACACATAGCACCTACCATATCTGTACAAAGTGCCGAGATTTATTTTACACACATGTAGTTCGACTTAGACTGATAGGTAGCGCTGTTTTCCGCGTCTATGGAGATGTATATGAATACCTGACACACACCATATACTGTGTACAATGCTTGTCACCTTGCACCCATATACGGTGTCATACAACCAACTGTAGCTACTGCGACACCGCCATATCAGTAAATATGTCTGTTCCTCTGGTACTTCAAATACTTTGATTTTGTTGTATTTTACAAGTTACTGCAAATAAAATCGTCGTATTTTCTTTGGGAATCTGCAGTTACGATATCTTAGCTAACTTCAATGGGCTTTGGGGGCTGCCCATTGCGTCTTTACCTTAAAAATAGCTATTCAAATTTCGTTACGAACATGTTTACGTAATCGTTATAAAGTTATTTCTCCGGAACAGTTCCAATTTCTTCCAAATTTTCTGGCCACTTCTATAAATCTTCTCCCTATATGCCAATAATCTTCTGAACACAGTGTTCTAAGTAACTATACACTGAAACTCACGTAACGACGTGCGCCATAAACAACGTGTTCTATAATAATTCTTACTTCGGCCCCAATGGGCCGAATTGATTTGAATTTTCTTCTACGCACTCTGATTAACTTTCCTTTTGTGCTGGTATACAATTTACTCCACAATCAATACACGAAACTCAATACCCTGGGACACAGTTCTTTTCAGCACGTTCTTTCGCTTCCGTAGCAACATCATGTCAGTGTAGAACTATTGCTATACAAAGCTTTTAATATATTATTACTAAACAGACCCGGCCTGGGTAACCGTAGAGAGGGGTGATCCATCATCTACAGCGCGCCATCCAAGGGTGGCAACGTAGTAGAAACCTGGAACTCTGAATTGGGGGTGCGGGGGTAACGAGTATCAACATCCTTCACCCAATTACCACATTACTTCTCCCAATTTACATTACATTTTGCATGCGATTACTGTTTTAATTTTTCGCATTACTACAACTCGTATGTACCAATTTCGTTTTCATAATCCGAAATCTATTATTATTCTTAAAAGATGTGCGCCTCTGACATCCATCGATCAATACACGGAAAAGTATTTATACATAGGAAAAGCAAATTGCTATGAAATGTCTCAAAACCGATTGCATTGAAAAGAATTGTGGCGATTGTTAGAGGAGATATTAGAATCCTCTAGACAATATGATACGATTGCCACGAAGAATTCCATGAGAAAAATCACAAGGAGACTTCGGAGACCTCAGTACGTAGAAATCAGGTTTTGTTCGTATCTCAGTATGCAAAGTCTTCCTATTGAGAAAAGATAACTCACAGCACCAATAATGATAAAACGCTAAAGGAAAAATGTGTGTAATTTAGTTTGCACATTAATAATACATAATGAATCAGTATTTTGAATAAAATAATGTCGAAAATTTTCTTAAAATATTTATTCCAGCAAATATACTTATCGCTTCAAGAAATCACGAATAAAACGACTTAATTCTTTTTTCCTTTTTCATAATTCCTTTTTTCTTTTTTCAACATAAGAAAATATAGCCAGGTAATTATTAAAATACGTAATCAACGAGATTAAAATACTAGAAAATGTATTCAAAAACCTCAAGAAAAATATCGGTAAAATACTTGGGTATTCCGTATTTGCAACATTGACTGAAAATAGGTTAAAACAGAAAAAAAATTTATCGAATAGAACGTTCCATGCATTAGTTAAAAAAATAAACTTACATTTTGAAGCGTCGAATCGCGACAACAAATAGCTCAGATGCTACGATAACAAAGCGCGTACAGGGAATGTTTGACGAAATATGCACGGAAAATTTCACCTTCAATTCGCACTGAAATTAGAGTTTTTCGATCGACAATTGTCGGGAAACACCTGCTTCGTTGTGTTCACCACTACATGTACATACATAAGGATTTCGAGATCCTGATATCTAAAAAACATCATTTCTTTATCAAACAAAATAAGGAAGAAATTGTGATTTTGAAAACTACTCCCTGATTTGAGAGCTTATATCTCGCGAACAACTAGACTTAACTCAAAAATGGTTAATTGCTTTTTCGTAGGAAATATCATGAGAATTTTTTATATCGATAACTTTCTCCAAGACGTGAGCGTTTTGCGCCAATACGGTAAAACTATTAGGGGTGCATGGCTCCAGAAAATTTGGGGGAGAGTTAATAGTCGTATACAATAGAACATTCTACATCTAACTACCAAGTTTCAAAACTATGGGAATTATTTCTCATATTTTTTCTAATTTCAGTGTACTAAACGTTCTTTGGAAACATTGTATGAAATGACACTAAAGAGCATTTCTACCAAATTTCTTAAGGGAGGTTATTAAAAATCGTGAAAACAATATTTTTGATCTTAACAAAATCTTTTTTGGTATTTTAGGGGTTCGTGGCTCCAAAACATTTGAAGGAAATCTTAAACAATACATTATTCTACACTTAATTACCAAGTTTCAAAACTTTACGAATTATTTCTCCTAAGTGCCTGTTTTTCGTCTAATTTTACTGTACTAGTTGTGTCATTTATAAATTTGGGATATCTAATATTCCTACGAAACGTGAATTATAAAAGACAGACAAATATTCCCTCAAACAGTTGTTTCCCAACTAGTACTTACGATTGATTGTACACGGAGCCCCGAGGTACCTCAATTAAATTAATCCTTCCTCAAATTAATCTTAAGAATTTATATTAGTCACTGTGTATTCCAGTTTACGCCATGTAAAATAAAAGCAACTTTGTCGGTACTAATTTTTTAAAATTTTAATTCTTTAGATTCATTAATTTGTTTTCGTCCTGACTCATTGTAAAAGTTCTATTCAAACAGAAAAATTAACAATATAAATATGAATGTAAAATGCTTTTACTTGTAAAGTAAAGCGGCTGCATATAAGTTTATTTTTAAAATTGTCATTCAGCTGGGTCCCCGATGCGATCTTTAACTGGGGTCCCGGATAGTTACACCACCGCCCCCACTCGTACACGAAAGAAAAACCTAAGCTGGGGCAGCTAATGTACGGGCCGCCATCCGGACAAACAAAACATATGCTAGCACAGCTATATCCGTCGGCTCTGAAGTAAATTTTCGTCAGTTTTTATTTTCAATATATATGTTATATATATTACATACAATTGTTATTTTATACAAATTTGGTACATTCTGTTTACAAATTTGTGTAGTTTATAATTTTATTAATCTATGATACAATTAATAAATTACAATAATTTCAATATTTTACCTTGACATATTACAAGCTATTCAAAAAACTTTACATTTACATTTTATAATTTTTCTAGAAACCTTACCTTTACATGTTACAATATTTACAAAAAAGACTAATCTTTAACGTTCTACCACTAGTTGATTAACAATATACAATTTTGCATTTAGCAATGATGTTTTCTTTTTTTTAAATTATGATTCTATTTTATCAACAAATTTATATTAGTATCTTTATGATTTCCTCTATCAATTTTCCCCCCAGAAGACTTACATCTAGTAAGTACGTGTTTGGCGAACACGGGGCCCCGAGCTGAGTCTGGCATTACTTCCACTTACTTGTGGCATGCTCCTTCCTTTCTCTTTTCTGACCTTCCTTGGTCACCTCTTCTTCTTTTCGATCCCGACGCCATTAGGGCTAGGGTATCTTTCATTTTCCTCTTCCCCCAGGGGACTTACATCTAGTAAGTACGTGTTTGGCGAACACGGGGCCGCGAGCTGAGTCTGGCATTGCTCCCACTTACTTGTGCCATGCTCCTTCCTTTCTCTTTTCTGACCTCCCTTGGTCACCTCTTGTTCTTTTCTATCCCGACGCTATTAGGGCTAGGGTATCTTTTATTTTCCTCTTTCCTCTTCTTCTTTTTTAAAAATGTTTTTTAGTAAAAGGCATGAGATATATTGGAATTTGTGTTTTGAGTTGTAATGCAGGAGGGTTTTTAGTGGGTATGGCTGAGTCTTTCGGCGAGTCCCACACGCGGGGAGAGTCATGTTGGCTCTCCTTAGTGCGTAACTGCATTTTCCCTACCTGTACAAGTTTTAAGGGGTCTAATGACCTCGCTGTTGACGAGCCCTAAAGCCCCACAAAAAAAAATCTATCAATTTTCTCTATATACTTTCTGAGTTATGTCTAATTTTTATTTATCCCATCATTGATTCTACCTTTAAGTTTAAAATAAAACTTGTGAAAGGGAGTAATTGACTTGACTACTACTATTTTTCTCTTATCTCCTAAGTTATTTAATTAATTTTGCAGCTTTTTCTTCAGTTTCTTCAAAGCAATCCTTAAGATCATGAAACGTTTTTTCCAGATTTTCTTTATTGAATTTCATTGTCTTTACCACTAAATTATTTAATCATCCAATTATTCTATAAGAAGTTTCTTTCTCATTTCTATCTACATTTTGATTTATTTGTAGTTTTTGTTTACCTACTCTTTTTCCTTTGTTTTATTATTTAAATTTAGTTTATCATTTTACTACCTTAGTTCAATTTATGATAATTTTCTCTTATCCATTTCTTTAATTCTTTCTTTCTCTTGTATTTATTTTGTATATCTATTATTTAGTTCGAAATTTTGTTTAAACATTTAGGAACAATAGTTTCTATAGTTCTATCTCCGCATTTATTTAAATTTATAGGAATTCGGTATAAGTATTTTTTCTGTTATTATATTTGTATCCTATTCAATTTGTCATTTTTACTGATATTTTTATCTATTATTTCAAGTAAGAACATGTTTTATATTAAGCAATTTACTTGTATTGTAGATTTCTTCTACATTTTTGCTATTGTTACTTATTAAACTTACCACTATATTCTGTAAAGTTTGGAGGGGGGTAACATAAGATTTCGAAACATTTTCCTACGCCGCTATTCCGTATCTTATTTGTGATTGTATTAGCGATATATAATTTTTTTTTATTGTCTTTGTCCATAAATTTTTCTACGTTTACTAGTTTCCAGTAGCACACCCTGAGTTTTCTTATTAATTCTTTAATATGTACATCCCTTTAGGAATAACTTGTTAAAGGCCAATCCTAAGAATTTAATTTTCTCTACTTGATCTATCACATATTTACAATTACATCTTTCTAACCTATTATGTACACAGTTTAAGTCATGGTATATGATTTTCACTTCTTCCCTTTGTATGGATTGTGATGTTAAGTGCAACAGCTTAGTCTTCTTTTCGTTTAAAATGAGTGCTTTATCATGAAACCGTAGTTGCAGGTTGTTGAAATCTTCTTGAATATTTTCCCTAATTTTTTCCAATTTTTTTATTTTCTGCTAAAATTAGGAAGTCATCTGCATACCCATAATAACTGCATTTATTAACAAGTTTTTACATCATTTGTATACATAATGAATAGCAATGGAGCTAAAAACCTTCCTTGTGGAATTCCTGTTTTTAGTTTTTCTTTATGACTATAATGATTTTTTATTTTGACTAGTAGTAGTAGAAGTAGTATAGTACCATGAATAGTAAATGCGAAAAATAGTATTCATCTCTAAAATCTTGAAAAATATATCTTAAAAGTACCAAGAAAATATTGTTTTATGGATCCAAATATTTCCTTATTTTGAATAGATTTTAAATTATTTCTTATTAGCTAACATAAGTTGAAAATAACATTATTTAAAATAATAATTAGGTGTTGGGCAACCTTAACCTATAAAAGTTTCGGGCGATGCGACATCGGGACGGCGTAGTTTAGTCGTACTAATCAATCATTTGGTTCAATTAAACAACTATAAATAGTTGCGAAAGCCATGGTCGATTTGACTCCGTAAAACAATTGCGCAGGTTTTGTCACCTCAGTTATGAGTCAACGAACCAAATATGTAGAAGGTAGTGCAGCCGAATGTCATTTAGCCGCAACTACGAGCAAGATCGGTGGGGAGGAACAAACAACAGTTCTTTTAGCTATGTCAGATTTTTAAGCGGGGTTGAGCTGTTGCGCGCAAAAACACTATAGCTGTTGATGTAACTTTCTTCTTCCCAGACCAAATAACTTAAGCTTCCGCAGTGATAGAAAATTTGTCTCGATCAGACGAAAACTCTTTTAGGGCAGTTACAGCGTATGCTGTGGCAGCTAATGATGTCTGTCCGCTAGACAGCCAAAGCGTGAGCTGTCACAGCTAATTTTAGGCTGAAATATCCAACTTATATTTTTTCCGTATGACGCCAGCGTACTAACACTAATCATTCAATTTCCATATCCATCCAGAGGCAGTGCGAAGACATTAAATGCTCTATTTTAAAGAGAAGGCAATTAAATTGTAAAAGATCATCTTTAGGGAATAAATTATCTTTTTCAATGCCTTAATCTTGCTTAAGGTATGTCACGCGCAAATTTTGTAGCCGTGTCTATGACCCACAGGTTTTGTACTCGAAAAGAAATGAATGCGGATTACTCTATATTAATTATAGACTGCTCTTAGAGTTAATGACGAAACATATTCAAAAAAAGGAAAATATAACTCGTATTCCTGAAACCGTAGAAAATGTTACGACAAAATTATGAATTAAATGTCAGGTTAAAACCAGGTCAAGTTGAACAGTTTTTCAACATATTTGATAGAATGGGCATTGAAAATTTAATTACTAAGGTACATAGCGTGTATAACGAAAGTATTGATCACGACAACCTATTAATGACGGTCCATTTGAAAGGTATTGTCTATTTTTGATCCAATGGAAAACGTTAAGAGGGCCACTTTGGTTAACAGGGTCATTTACATTAGTTATATCTGATTTCATAACTTCAAAATGCCTAATTTAAAAAAATGCATATATTACATATTGTATGTCGAGATTTCGGTCACTTGTTGAAGAACAGAAAATAGATTGTTAAATTATGCAATTATATATTTGTCTATTACCATTTTTTTTTTTTTTGTGGGGCTTTAGGGCTCGTCAACAGCGAGGTCATTAGAGCCCTTAAAACTTGTACAGGTAGGGAAAATGCAGTTACGCACTATGGAGAGCCAACATGACTCTCCCCGCGTGTGGGACTCGCCGAAAGACTCAGCCATACCCACTAAAAACCCTCCTGCATTACAACTCAAAACACAAATTCCAACATATCTCATGACTTTTACTAGAAACATTAAAAAGAAAAGAGGAAAGAGGAAAGAGGAAAATGAAAGATACCCTAGCCCTAATAGCGTCGGGATCGAAAAGAACAAGAGGTGACCAAGGGAGGTCAGAAAAGAGAAAGGAAGGAGCATGGCACAAGTAAGTGGAAGTAATGCCAGACTCAGCTCGGGGCCCCGTGTTCGCCAAACACGTACTTACTAGATGTAAGTCCCCTGGGGGAGTCTATTACCATACAGCACGTAAATTTTGTCATTAGCTATTCTTGATTTCTGGGTTTTTAAATCTCGTGTAATTTTGACATAAGCAAACATATAGACACGGCTACGAAATTACATACCTTGAGCAAGATTAATATTTTGAAAATGATTCCACAATTTTTTTTCTTTTTTTCTGTACATTATTTGATTACCGCTTCAATACATGTATAGTTGCTACCTCTATTTCCTTCTTCAGCCTGACTTTGATAGAGTTTACAAGTGATGATATTTGCAGTTTTTGATACTTTTAATTAGTAGTGTTGATTTTTTGTCTACATAATTTTATCATAACTGTTAATGAACCAATTGTTGTTGAAATATATTTGTTTTCAAAAATCCTCCCATTGAGCTTAGAATTGAAAACCGTCTGAAATTATTATAGTAATAAAATGTTCCACTTTGAAAAAAAGTCTAATTATCGCTGTTTTTAAATTCTATTTATTATTTTGCCCCTCTCTTCTACCAGTTCAGTGAAAAGTTATTCTTTGAAAATTAAGAATTCATATACCTCAATTTTTTCTCTGCTTTCCACATTAATTCCAGTCAGAATTATTACATCTAGATTTTAAACGTATTTTTGGTTTTGTAAGCAAACATGTTCCAATTTTATTTAATAACATTTAAATATACATGTATAATATTAAGGTTTTCTCTATTTTAATTCATTTCTTTTCAACTGCCTTTAAACAAAATAAATTAGGTTCTTGTACTATTTCAACCAGTTTTCTTTCTTCCATATCCAGTTTTATTTTTTAAGTTAATTTCTCATTAAGTAAATTTAAACATTTTATATTTTCTAAATCACATTCATTCGTAATTCTAATAAGGTTAGTCTTCAGTTCTCATTATAACAATTTTTACCTGCTTTATCCATATAAATTTAAAATTTCTTTTCTTACATTTCATCTTTACTTCCCAAAATAGTTTTCTTATAAAAATTGAATATATTCATAAAAATAGAACATTTGATTTCCAACTTTAATTTTTTTTTTAGAATCTTCTGGGACCTTGTTTCGAAAAATTTAGTTGTTAAACCTAACAAATGCTTTATATTTGTTTTTTCTGGCTTTTATTGACTATTAGGTCGTTCAAAATTATTAATTTGCACCTGTGTGATCAATAATTGTACAAATACTTCATATTCATCTCATATTTATAACCCACTTTTGAAGATTCATTCAGAGATCATTTTACTCCAGTTCATTTACCCACATAAATTACTCCCTTACTTCTTTGCTTTACTTTTTTATAATTTCTCTAAAAAGTATAAATTTCTTTCTTTCGTTTATTACCGCACCGTGTTGGTCGAATAGGAATGTTATAAATTGCTTAATACCTTTCATATTCTCACAAAGGGTATCAGGTTTTTTGTTAACACTCTCCAAATTAGTATCATTCAACGATTCACAATCCACAAAATCAGTTGATGACTCATTTGATGTGACAGTTCGTGTGGCTACTTCTTGCATTCTGCATTCCTGACACAGATAGGTCTTGAAGTTAGAGCTTTTGAAATTTATATTTATCTTACAATCATGGCAAAAACAACTTTTTCTACTTCCGAATCGCATATAACGGACTGTACCATTTTAAACAATTTCAATTAACAGAAACGAAGTAATATAAGAAAAGAACTCTCCAGTAACTATCCATAGTCCGATAACACAATAACCAAAACAGCTATTGGATTTTACTGGTGTTGTATATTTTCAAAAAAAAAACCTTTACTACATACACAACAGCACTTTATTTTAAAAAGTTTACTCCTAAATAAATGATCATAAAATATGTCATTCGCCCATGAACAGATATGTCCTTCCAAAAACAATACAATGCCATAGGAACTATGGAGACCATTAAACAAACGCGTTCTACTCAAGCGTGTCTTAGCAAAAAATTGTGCTGTGAACTATCGTTTTGATTAACAAAAGCATATTTTCTCAATATTTCTGAGATAGAAAATACATTACCTTCCCGATAATTTTTTTACCCGTATCGAGTATTTAATCCCGACCTTTTTGGTAATAATTGAGCAAGCTAGCTACGAGACAGTAATGAGTGCATGTTATATACAATAGTTTATTGTCATATGTTTTTATTTTCTCGACATGCGCGTATATTTAGTAAATGGTGAGTTGATGGATATCACTAATATATACACAAAATACCGCTATGAACAAAAACATTTTTATAAACTTGCGCCAACTTCGCCATCTATTGTCTTGTAGAGGAAACACAAGACAGTGACCGTAGAGACATGTTTTGATAGGAAATGGAGACACAAGTATTGAAATCTTGAACAAAATTAGAGAAAAGTTATGGCGATTCAGCGGAAGAAAAAAGTCGAATATTCTAGCAATGAAAAAATAAGGTGAAACAAATGTGATCGGATGTGTCAATGAATACATGGTATTTACCAAGCGTTTGTATGCAAATAATTGCGTATTTGTCGAAATAATCGATTTTAAGCTTCAGAACCGAGTTACTTGCTGTATATATACCCGGCTTTCGCGTTGCTGTGGAGTGTGAAATTAGCGACGAGACCCGATCGGGTCTCTTGAAAATAGATTATTTCAATGAAAATGCTATATTCTACGAATCTTATTTTCTGAAGAAAAGGAAATATAATGCACGAAAGTTTGGTTAATACGACAGTACAATGCGGTAGAAGTGTTACGTGTTCCTTATGTTTCACTTATAAATAAGTGTGTTTTCTGACTTCAAGTACAAGCTTTGGAACTGATTTATACAAAAAATTTCACGTAATATTAAAATGAATAAAATCTTTATAAACCATTCAAGTTTGTATGAACTCCATTTGGCATTATAATGGATCAGTTAATTACTTGCTGCACCGCTCATGTGAATAATGATATATTTGAGAAAAAAAAACTTTTTTAAAACACAAAACAGCATTGTAATCTTGGTCTTCATAATATAAAGGAGTAAGGGTTTCTGAGAACCACTGGTAGATTAGGAGTTTATCAACATCGGATTTCTCTATTATACTACGGAAAATATTAAGTCCGAAGCTTTAATCATGAAGCATCAATGAAGTAAAGTTTCTTATGGAGATAAGTAAGATCGATACTACCCTTTCCTTCGGATCAACCATACGAAAACGAGAAACTCTTCCCCCGATCAAAATTAATTTCCCATTCTTTGAGGATAAATAAGTGTAAGATAAACAAGTTATAATAATGAATAGCCTCTGTAGTGGAACTCTTGTGCTTAAATTTCTATATTTTGTTTTCAACTTTGGATGTTTTATAGGAATATAGTTTTTAACGACTATATGTTATAGAATCAATGTTATGTAGAATTAATAGAGGAAAATTTGGGTACAAACAGAATTTATGCAGTATTAATAGTTAATCCCTCTATCCATACCTTCAATGAATCCGACAACATGCACTTTCGTACACTCTAGGACCCCCTGCACTTGAATCTGAAGAAAAACTGTGGTGAGGAATTTATGCATACTCAAATCGTCTCAGCTCCTTCGCTAATATGCAGTCAAAACAGACAGATGGTCGGAACTAGCTTATTGTTACGAGCCACTGAATTATTTCCAAAATCAGTATCTTATAAACAACATACACGGAATTGTAAGGTAAATTTCACTTTGTGCTCAGCGGCGTATTTTATCTATATTTTATTTAGTTTATTATGTCTTTATTTACTTTTCGTATGTGGCTGCGTATTAAATTAATGATAATTTTAGATCATACGATATGAAAATTTCATGATACGACCATGTATGATTGTTGTGATGTCACATAACTGCCGTGTTTTACTACGATTAGACCACAAAATAAGATGTGTAAGAAAAAATATATTTTCACATTTATCTTATTAAATATTAAAAGTAAGACTACACTAGAAAAAAAATGAAAGAAGGTTCTTATACCGTACAGTAAAAGACCGTACATAATAGTGATAATCAGAACTTATTAAATTAGCGATTCATTAGACATTATATCAAGACAATTATAGATAAAACCAAATACTAAATGCGTACCTCAACTGATTTAAAGGTAAAGCGTTTTCATGCATAGAATATACTTAATCATTTCAAAACCTTGATCTTGCTCAAGGTCTGCCACGCGCTAATTTCGAATCCGTGTCTATGTATTTGCTTATGTCAAAATAACATGAGATTTAAAAGCCCTGAAACCAGGAATAGCTAATGACAAATATTTTTTGTGCTGTATTGTAATCCCGTTGAACCCACTGGTTTTGCACGTGAAAAGCAATGTACACGGACTTCTCTATATTAATTGTAGACAACTCTTGAAGTTACTGCCGGGAAATAAAAGTTCGAAGTTTATGAATGTTATTAATTTCAAACAGAACCTGATTTTTCTTTATTCTGAAAAGGGCTCTGAGTTTTTAAAACAATATAGGAAGAAGGCAATTATGCAAGATTATAGGTTGAGTGTTCCTAGTCAAGATTTAACTGCCTTTTGACCGGAAAAGTAAGGTACTACTGGAATCGTGAGCCGAACATGTGTTCCACTTTTCTACCAGAGGTCAATGTGTGACTGGTAAGGTGTCACCGAAACGCCAGTAATAGATGAATTGTAGCCCTACAACAATTGAAAATACGCCGAGGCAGGTGTCGGCTTCACGCCTGTAATTGAAGCATCTTGCGACTTATCGCATTATGATTTCCAGCCCAACTACTTAACAAATTGAAACCATTATTGAACTATAAACGTTAAAAATGTTTTTTCTGAACCTTTTAGAAAAAAAATCTAGGTGTAGTTTCGGATATACTGGACACATAAAGTTTTGTTTCAATTTCAAAAATAATAATCGCTTTCGTGGAGCCCTTCTACTTCGTGCTCATCTTGTGACGGTTCTGAAAACAAATTATGCGCATGCCGACAAACACTTTCCTCCTCGGTCAGGTACGTTCTTTTGTGTGCTTGCTCGCTCTGTATTTGTTTTCGCTTATTCTTCCTAGTTTTCTTTATTGTATTTTATGATTTCATTTCAACATTTTTATAATATTCATTTCAATAATTTTTATGTCCATTTTTGCCATTATTTCGAATATATCCGTACTAATATATAAACACATAACACGAAAATGCCTATCCGTTTACTGCTTGATCACAACTAAACTACTGGACCAATTGTGATGAAATTTGGCAAGGCGATAGTTTAGATGTCAAAAATGAACATAGGCTAATTTTAATTTTTGAAATGTGATAAGATAGAAATGTTTAATTAAATTTTTATTATTATGAATTTGAAAAATCAGGAGGTTGTACGTGTTTTAAAAAATCAATAAGTAAAAGTATTTTGATCTTACAATATAATATAGATTTTTTTCCTTTACGTTTAGATGGAAGAAAAGAAGGAAGGAATTTTGAATTTTGAAGAATTTACTGTTGAATATTTAAACCGTGATGGGTAGAGGTTCCTAGGGACCAGATGAAATATAATTCACGTGTTTTTACATCTATGGATTGGGAATGCTTGGGAAGGAATTTCAAAATCAGAACTTTAAAATATTTATTAAATTTTTATGTATAATTTGGCGTGGGAGGGGACAGGTAGATCATAAAGAAATTTTTCACATGAATCTCTGTGATTATCCATCCCGATGTTGAGAGGAATAGTTGCTTCTCCTAAGTAAAACTTTACAAAGAGTGCACGTTTGAAGGCAAATGCAATTTCTGGAGTTGCGTTCACTGGATTTGACAAAGAGTACGCCGAACGTTCTTACCTTTTCTTTGTGAACGCATTGCGATGTGCAGAGCCCGCCAGGCTTCGAGTGTTCTGTCATTTACCTGACTCACCCAACCTAAACCCCCAAACACAAGTTATACCTCAAGGATATGTGTCAGCCATAGTATGTATGTTCATGTTTCAATAACTTGTACCTTGGTAAATTTTACACTCTTTCGCTTATTTGTATTTATCTTCATCGCATTTCATTGATCCCACAAGCTAATTAAATTAGTCCATGTCATGACATTCCTTATTCATTTGATTTTCAATTTTTCTGTAAATAATACAGATATCTGCAAAAAGGTGTATCAATGACCCTTTGCTTCGCCTTCGTCAATATATGTTATTAATGTATGTTTCGTTATAAATTACCAATGAAAAAATACAGTAATCTGAGCACACGTACCGCGGAACCTCTCATGCAATTTCCCTTTCGAAGAAATAATAATTCAGTCAATTAATATACTTAATGTTTCTCAATAATTCAAAGTGGATGAATAATTGATTTCAAGAAAGGTCGAAAACAATTCTTTTATGATACTCAAAAGCTTACAGTATTATATACACAATAACAGTTGTCACTCTTCGGTCCACTCATCATTTGTGTGAACCCATGTGGCAATGTATGCAACGACTGTATCTTTATAGCGGAATCGCCTTGTACGGCAACATTCAACATCATCTTCAGCGTACCCCGCCTCCCTGGCGCCATCACACCTGCCACACGGACTGAGGCGCCACATCCATCTCACGCTAACGGCACGCTATTTTTAGAGCGTAATTCGCGGACTTAACCTCGGCATCTTCACTCCCTTCCCGCTCCACTCCACGCACTACCGCAATGAAGTCCCTCCGGTACTAATGTTATGCGCCGACCACAACTACCCGCCCACCTGATCACGGCAGAGTTGCCAAATTGTCAATTCATCCTCCGGCTGATGGTTTTTTGAAACCCATGATATTTTAAATCAATAAGGTAACAAACCATTTATCTGTATAGTTCTTTAACATATTATCTAATACGCTCTTTTTAAAAAAATAGTGCTTTAGAATTTGTAGATCAAATTAAATTTAATATTTAAAAAAATGTGTTAGTTCGATAATTCTCCAGCATATTACATATCTTCACGATATATCTCATCGAATTCCCTTGGTAAAGAAACTTCTCCGTTTTAATTTCAAATTTCATATTAAAATTAATCTAGTTTAACAAACTTTAAACGTTTTAATTTATTCAACTTAACGACATTTTTCATAGACAATTTTTGTATTTTTTCTCCACGTTTGCGATGCTTCAGCAATCCTCATAACAAAATATATTAGTATTAATAAAAATATAATCCAACTATGAAAAGAAAGACCAGAATGAGGTATTTGTTTTAATTATAATTATTTCGACTACCAATTGTATATGTTACGTTAAATGATACATCATAGTAGATAAATAATATATTTATTTTCAACGACGTTTCTATGTCTATCGTTTAAGGTTGGACTATGTGACCCACGAGTGTGAATAAGTTGCCGACCCCTGGTTTAGTATACGGGTTTGTTTTCTTAACGTAATGAATTTGCGTTTCTTTGGTGTTAAAGAAATGGCTAAGTTCGGAAATATAATGTTTTGTTTCTCGTTCAGTCTTATTTCAGTCCTATTGTAAAACTAATGTTTGGATGAAAAGAGTTTTAGATTTCTGAATTGTTCAATTTGTCGTATTATTCCTGACTAGGATAATACATCATCATCATCATCATACCCAAACCAGTACTGTTAAGTCTTCTATGATGTGAAAGACGAAATCCCATTGGAAGACAGGCAGGAGGTTTCGGGAAAAGAACCAGTTGTTCAAATGGACATAGTTGATTCCTATTCACATAGATATTAAATTGAACAATTCTTATATCATGAATTTGTTGGTGTTGCATTTATCCATCTCAGATGTTGATAGGATGATTTGTCTATCAAATTCTGTCAAAACAGTTCCCGTTCTTAACAATGCAAATGGAGAATAAACTATATTTGGAGGTTTAAATTTTAGGGTAAATGCACTAGCGCTCGACACTTGGGGTGATAGAACATAATAGCAAGGCCTCCGGATATTTTTTCGCGTTGGTTTTAATGTTGACGCAATACTCAATGCATTCTTATTAGGAAAATGCGCATGCTATGCAGTTTATGACAGGACTGAAGCAATTATAAAGGTAATTGAGTCAGGAGATTTGGTCACACGTCTGATTGACATTTATAAGTATTGCTGCTAAGAGAGTTTTCATCAAAGTTATAGTGTTTCTCTCGTAAACAGCGTTTTTTAAATAGTTTTTGTTGTTGTTAAAGTTTGTTGTGAAACATTAAAAAAGTTCAAATAAAATGTTATCAAACCAGTGCCTGCTCTGTATCTGGCAAAAATGTTAGTCTGAATTGAGCACTAATGTGCTCAACATCAATATAATATTTATTTAACTTCAAATAGGCAGATTTTACCCAATGGCAGAATATGAGAAAATACAATTAAATATTAAAAAATACATATTACGGAGAACTGAAATTAAAAATGGTTAAATAAATGATTATTTGATTAAACTAATATTAACTATAAAAAATGTGATTCTGAAACAATAAAAAGAGTAATTATTACTTATTGCATATTTTACGGCGGATGACAGGAACATTTGATTTATCCATTTAGTGCATTTCACTTCACAATTCCGTTCCCTCCCTTTCTAACTCACGCATTTCCCTCGTATCACTTTACTATATTCACATCTACGCTAGCGCACCTTCTTCCATAACTTGCCTAACCCTGTGAATAGATGCAGAGCTCGAAAACTTTTCCACAACCGATTAAGGGATTAAAGTCTCTAATCGTTCTATTGAGATATGAGAATTTTCCAATGTCGGTTTTTCGTTTCCTAGTTCTAAATTGTAAAATATATTTTTTATCTATCCGAGAATTATGTTCTCATTTTTTTGTTATATCTCTTTCCAAGCGAATTCATTTCGAGAAGCTTTGAATAAACTGACAAGTCTAGACGGTTTTCTTCAATTTTTTAAAGATTCCAAAATCACGTAATCATTGAAATTTGAACTGTAATTAATAAATTTGAGTGTTTTTTTCTGTATTCTTTCGAGGACTTGTATTTGTCCCCTCCGATAAGGATCTCAACATGCAGTCGCGTATTCTACCACAGGTCTGACCACGGAATGTAGACACACGGTAGGGATCACGAGCTCGTCTGCCCTCTCACTCTAGCACGCTGTGATGTCACTGGTGCAAGTGCCGGAGAGCGCTGCGCCGCCCTTGTCAATGTGTCTTTCTGTAGCCTGTATAAAAGAACGGTCACGTATTTTATAATTCTAATTATTGGGTAACTCATCTACGACGATTTATATATAACAGTAATAATTAATCACAATTATTTATCAATGACTACTTAAAAGAACAGTAATAAGGTATTCCTCTTTGAACTTAAATTTTTACTATACCTCAAATCCATATTTACACACTNCTATATATATATATATATATATATATATATATATATATATATATATATATATATATATATATATATATATATATATAGCAAAAATTTTTAACTTTTTTGTTTTCTTTCGCACACTCATCTACATTCCTCTATTTTGTCTTCAGTACACACGTCAATGTTTTCATCACATTTGCAGTCTTTTAAAGCTCGTCAGTACCGTGAAACTTATTAAAGTCGTTTTCCATATTCATTAGTATATTTAACCAGCCTTTGATTGAATTCATAAGACCTCCTCTTGATACTGTAAAGAGACAGTCAATTTTTTGCTAGGGAACAATTTTTTTGGTTGTCCACCTTCAGAAACAGATTTTAAGTTGTTTCTTCTTAATTCTAAATGCCACATAACCAGCCTAAAAGCCCCCCCCCCGCCAAAAAAAACTCATCTGTAACAATGGAGTTTGTATTGGATTCTGACTTTTCAGAATCACAACTGAATTCACAGGAAAATACATTGTCCTCCTCGAATTCAGTCGTCGCAGAAAGTGAATCTGCCACTTCTCTTTCTGGTGTAGCATTCATAGTTTGATGACAATCGTCGTCATCGTCAAGTTCATGTAACAATTCAGCACTAAGGATTATAAACTCCCCTGAAGTCAAGCAATTTCCAGTACTTGTGGCTGTATTTTGATTTAAAAGCAGTGTTTTTATCCTCTGATTTTCTGCGGTTGGCAAGTGTTGGTCGTAAAATCGCCCGATGCCTCTTATTAAAGAAAAGTAAAACTCAATGACGTCCTGATTGCACCTAGCAGACATTATGTAAGAATTACTTTCCTTCGTAAGTTCCTTGTATAATCCCTGAAGACTGCGGACTGTAATCAGGAAGCCAGTTTGGAATGGAATTAAATTCTGTCTTCCTATTACTCACATATTTAAGCATAATTTATGAAATTTATTTAATGCTTCATCTTCTTTTTTTCCGTTTGTTCCATATGCGCTCTTCATTTTATTTCTGTAATAATTTAGACACTAGAATTCAAAGCGTCGAATCCATTATTAACAATGTCGACAAATTCAACTACATGGACTTGTCCAGGAACTAAGTACCGCATTAGAGAAGCCATATTGCTTGATAATAACTCTGCCGCTTTACGTACATTTTGCCTCTCTGGCCCGGAGGTCAATCATCAGGAACCGAGCTGTTATTCATCGATATCTGAACTAACCTTTTTAGATAACGGTCTATAGGTTCTCTCCCATTTTGAGAATTTCTACTGGTATATCATCAGGTTCCGTTGATTCTCTGTCTTTCGTATGTTTCAACCGTTTCCTAATTATTTTCGTCTGGATACTTAATATATTTTCTCCTAATATGGTGATTTATAGAGAAACTGTACCCGTCGCATCGTGGAAAATTGAAACCAAATGGTCATTAAAAATATTTGCCTTGTTAATACTATCAGAAATATAATTATTTTTGCCGTTCTTTAAAAAATGTTATTCTCCATTTTTCAACATTATTCAGCACAACATTATTTTTCCATGCTCACGAAATGGCGTCTATTCTTCGCCGGCGAGGTCTTATTCGAGGTTATTCGCAAATAAACAAAAAGTCCTTTTCCCAAAAGAAATGACCGCAGAGGTTAAGTAGGTGGTGATTTATAGACGGAAAGAAAAGAGAAGGCTGAAGCAAAAGTGTTTGAAAAGAAGTCAGGTAAAAGCACCGAAGTCTTGTGAGTCACACAATCATTCATCCCTTTTGCGAAGTATTGTCATTATTGAGGGTGGACATTTCCTACACAAATCCCTGAATTCAATCCTCTTGAAGCAGAAAAAATGTTTCTATAATTCTGACTTTTGATGCTAGTTTAATATACAAGTTTTTGTCCGTGGAAAATTATACCCTTTTCGTATTTTGTCCGTCGTGACAATTAACTACTGGAAAATACTGGATGAATTAACTACTGGATACAAGCGTCCACGCAGACTTGTAATTCTCTCTCTCTTATAGTCAAGAAGAGAGATGCTGGCACCAATTCCTTCCCTTCTGAGATCAGAAATTGAGCTTGCAGGGAATCTATTGTTAGGTAATTTGACCTCTGACTTCCTTCTTGGTATACTATCTTGTAGATGGCCAAACGATACAATATATTTCTGAAGTTCGAATTACTCGACTGTATGCGTTCGGTAGCTTTTCGGCGCGAGACAGAGTCGTAGGAATACCAATTGAAGCTGCTACTACATCCTTTTGTCCACATTCTGTATTGTAACTGAGCAGAATGGTTTAGGATCACTTTCACAGACCATCTAACAACTACACATACTTTGGCACCTTAAAAAGATCACCTAACCAATGTTCCTGACGTACATCAAAGCGATCCTTAATTCGCATTTACACTTCCCCACATCTTATAATAATTGTTACGAAAAATTCTAAGACTGCCACATAATTTCTTTCAGAAATCTTCAAAGCATATTTTAGACTCAATACGATGTACAATGTACTTCATCACTGAACTCCTATCGTTCTTTGTTTCCAGCAGCACCAGTGGTGTTGTGGTGCCGGAACGCCGTTTCGGCACTGATTTTTGGAATATTGAAAACAAATTCATGTTGCACTTGGACAGTTCTTACTTCAGTCTTACAAATTTCCTCGCAAGGTGCAGCTATTATAATTACAGATTCTCTCAGACTTTACGCGAAATGAACTCGTGAATAATACGTACACCACAGTCACAATTGCTGTGTCAGTGACGACGAAAAAGCGAGAATCAATGTGACTTATTTTGCCAGTATTAATATTTTCAGACAAAAGAAGAGTGGTTTGCTCAACCCCAACTTCTTAACTACTCATACATTGTGCTCAAGCACCCAAAAGAAAAAGTTGACTTTTCTATTTTTGTCCCATTTTTACCTCACTGTCACAGATTCACGAATTGTTGTGAATTGTTTAAAAAAAAAGAAAAACTTCGTATTAATGAAATTGATATATGTTCATTACAAGTGTTTTTCCTTGAAAACTAAAACAAACAATACAAATTTATCTTAATTCTAAATACATTCCAGTGAATGTAGTAAATCTTGAGTAGCCAAACATTTTCTATTCCATTTTCTGGCGGTCGAGAGTCAGCCTCTTTATAAAATGGCTGAAGATTCAGACATATAATAAATAAGTAGTCCATTTTATTAAATGGCTGCGAAGGACACGCACTTTATCAAGAGGCTGAAATTTTTCATCCATTTAATAGAATGTTTTACGGTTATATGAATGATTAATTTTTTTGATAAAAAAATCTAGAAATTATAAAACAATTTTTCTAAGATTTTTGAGAAAGTTGGTACTACAGAAATTGGCCGATAATTTCCAACATTGATTTTGTTTCCTTTCTTGTGTGAAGGTTTCACTTTAGCTCTCTACAATATGTTAGGAAACACCCCTCTTGATAAAGAACTATTAAAAATATTTATGAGTGGACTTAATATAACGTGGGACGAAAATTTAACAATAAATTCGGGTATGTCATCTACGCCTGTTGAAAATTTGTTTTTTAGTGAACTGAAGATTCTCATGATTTCACTGGCGTTATTTTCGGAAGTGAACATAGGATAGGGTACTTGGGTGGATATACTTGGAGGACTTCGGTTTTGAAATATTGAATTCGCTGTTTTACCTACTTTTGAGAAATAAGAATGAAACAAATGCCGCCTATTATAGATTTGATACGATTTTGCCATCGTTTAGTAGGGAAATGGTTCCTTCGCTATTTTCAGGTGACTTGTAAATTTTAATAATATTCCTCATGGTTTTGGTCTGGTCGTTCGATTTTAGTGTCTACCTGTGATTTTCCATAACTTAATGATTTATAATTATGTATTTAAGTTTCCAATTATGAGTGGCAAATAATGCATCGATTAACATAATCAGAAATACTCAGTTGGAAGATGAACATCTTCGAGATGTCAAACGATGATGATTATGGTGATTATGTCTCATTGTTATTATTAAGGATACTTTGTTAGAAATAATATTCTTTACAAGTCTTCTAATTATCACGAACTTTTGGTAGTACCAGGTGACGTCGACCTTGAAGTAATTAAATTAGTCATAAGAGAGGCTAGCTTTCTCCCGCTTAAACAAATGAAATAGTTCAGGGGAGTTTTCTCTTTCTAACTTAAACAAATTGGTTCAGAAAGTAATACCTAGCGATGTACTAGATAACTGGAAAAGTAGAAAGAAAGAACATGAATAGAAAGTTAGTGGTTTGGTACTTATTTATTTTTTTATATCTTTACTTGCAATTTGTTCTTACAATTGAACCATCGGTAAATATTGCACAAAGTGTTAAAATAAAAATTAAAAATACATAAGAATACAGTAGACACTCAGCAGGGTTACTTCAAATAAACATAGCTAAATTGATAAGAAAATAGAATTTATTTTTTTATTTTTGAAAATGAAGGAGTCAAAATTCCGGGACGCGTAGAAAATTCGTTCCCCAATTGTTTTCGAGACGATTTAAAAGTCCTCAACCTACTTTGTACGAAACCCGCAAGTGCTTCATAATTTATGTCAGTCAGTCTGTGACACGCTCAGCTTTATGTATCTTAGAAAAGGAACATAAGATCAAAATATGACAATCTATTTCTTTTAAAGAATATGTATTTTAACTATTTTATGCGCTGCCTTCGAAGGTTATTTTGGGTAAAATTCCTAGAGATATTATCTTACTTTATTTCCTTCATATCCTCAATTGTATTCAGTATAATCTTTTTGTCTACGACGAAACGGAAAGGGTTAAAGTTTCAAAATTTCATACAATTTCGTTCAGAGTGGGTTCAAGTTACCAACAGAGATTGTTTCAAAATTTAATTTACAAATTTTTTGTTGAACATTAAGAGGTTCAGAGTTTCAAAATATGCACTCATGGGCACTTCCGAAGCTTTTTCACATTTCGAATTAATTTTTTTCAAATAATTTTTAGACGTTGTGCTGTCAATGACGGTTCCAGATTTTGGAAAATAGATTCAAAGGGTGACACTAAAAGAACCAGCCATCGATGTTTTTGACACATTGTTTCGATTTTACCCACTCGCATCACTGGCTTTGCTTAGTTCCATATCTTCCACAACCTAAATGTCAGGTTAGATACTTCCTTCACACGTCTGTTTACATCCTTATGTTTATATTCGTCCTTTTGTAATCATAGATTGAAACCTAGCAAGATAAGTCGTTAATGTAGCTTCGAATTAGTATGGAACCACTACGTATACTGTACACAATAATTTGTAATCGACAAAAATGCTATATTTGGTACAATAATCAAGCTTGGGCTCTAATGACCTTTGATGTTGACGAGCCCTAAAGCCCCACGAAAAAAAAATCAAGCTCTCTAAAATAAAATACACAAAATACACTATTTTCTTCAACATCTGTTGAAAAATACGAACATATCGTCACCCAAGAAAATCTGCTTTCAGTAACTTAACTTGTACGTGTAAATTTACAAACATATTTGCGTTAAATTACAAACATATTGACATTATATATGTATTGTAACTCGCAGCTAACTTTTTATCTTATCTAGGAACTTTTGCTGAAATTTTTGAATCCGCCTCTGCCTTAGGGCCCTTGATCGGAGTTGATGGGATGGTCCCTTGCTTGCTTCCGGAGAGTAAATTAGTTTATTGTCCTCCACATGGTCATACGCAGTCTGTACTGTTTTTGGCAATAAATTTTATTATTATTATTACAGTACAATTTTGTGGAGAGACTGCAAATTCCATCCGCAAACTATTCAAAATTCCAATACTAAAAAATTCAATAAAATCTGTTGTATACATAATTCTTTTTCGCATGCTGTTGTCGTCAATATGAAAGTCTAATAGGCATTATTTTGAAGTTTGGACTTCACTCTACACGAAAATATTTTTAGCTTAGTGAATACAGTTATCAAATCTATGTTGAAAATTAAAAACAAGGAAAAATTGGCTTTTCGTATTT
>NNCF01130997.1:0-21271 GCA_002313205.1 Laupala kohalensis | reverse complement strand
TTTTGTGTAATATATCAACGAGTTTTAGGAACATAACATTTTCATTTCCTTCGAATCTAAAGAAACTAAATGGCGGAGAGTAGGTCAAATCGACCCTTCACTTATTTGTTTCTCCCAAACCCTATGAATTTCCTACATCTTTGAGAAGCTTCGACCAAGAATGCAAGCACATTACGTGACTTGCATGACGAGCTCAATCCAATCCCCTTTTCAGTCAGTGCCAGAAAAGCGTCGGGCGAGGGTCACACAAACGTATCATCTCCGCACTCGCGGCAGAAAGGCCTCTACGATGAAACGATGAGATGAACAGCATCTGAAACAAATCTGCACCAAGTGGTGCTCATCTTGGTAATTAACAAAGACCCCCAAAATAAATCGAAGCACCAGATCCGTAGAGAACCAACAACTGAAGACGAAGGAATCAGACGAAATGAGCACAACTGACTCGGAACATGCTTTTAATGAGTTCCCTTTACCCCATTCCACCTTCCCCCTTCCTGAGATGGCATCCAAACAGAAAACGGGATGTAATCTATGTCACCACTTACTTTCTCTTTGCTATTTCGTTCTCTAAATAAAACTATTTTTCGATTCAATAATAAATTATGCATATGTACACATATATCTGCATTTATGAACTACGTGAGCATTTTCGTATTTCATGGAAGTATTGCATACACGATTGAAGCGTTACCAAAGTGCTTTAAATATGTAATGAAATATCCAGTTACAAAGAGAAATTATATATTTCAATT
This sequence comes from Laupala kohalensis, assembly GCA_002313205.1. Lineage (NCBI taxonomy): Eukaryota > Metazoa > Arthropoda > Insecta > Orthoptera > Trigonidiidae > Laupala > Laupala kohalensis. The sequence goes on along the minus strand of NNCF01130997.1, from coordinate 20,516 downwards.
ATTGTCTTATATTTTGATGCCTAATTTTCATTTCAAAGGACTGAATACACCCAAAATAACATACTGGGTTATAATGCATGATATTAGCTTTAGTGTGATAAGAACTGAATTGTTGTAATAAACTGTATGTCCAATGTACATAAGTAACCAGGCTTCTTCAATTGAGTAACTTCTTCTTATTCATTTTCATCTCTCCTTGAAATGTTATAGAGCAAGTCTTCTTCTTCCAGACACTTATTACACATGGTTTCAAAAACACTTCATAATTTTTTTTGTATCTGCTTCATAATAAAGAAGAAGAAAATCTTGAATAGTCTTTCCTCATCAATTAAACATCTTTCTCTTTTCATTAGTCCCCTGTGCCTGAGTACTGTATTACGGAAAATAAATACATCATCAACCTCATTTTAAACCATGATTACAGCAAAAAATTTGTTAAAGAATTTTACAACTTAATTTGTGATATCCACAGCTGGCAAGTATTCTCAATGATTTTCATGAGTTTGGTGTAACAAAAATTAAATAGTCGTCTCTTTATCTTGACTAGAAGCAAGAGTATCTGTAGTCATATTCGTCATATCATACAAGAAAACAATTAAGCTACCTATACAAAGTAATTTCATTTTTTAAATTTTATTTTCCATTTCACATGAAACTTAATTACACTGTGCCAAACCTTTTTCTAATCTCTAACTGATGACAATAATTCTTTGGTTCTTGACTTTATAACTATATAATGGATAATGTATTTACAGAAAAAAATTTAAAAGGTGTCCACTGCATTATGAGAACTTCAACAACACAGTAAGCGATCAAGCATTCTCACAACAAAGTGTATAATATACCATAAGTTTAAGAAAATATGTCAGAACAATTGCCCAACAGTGCAATAGGAATTAAACTTTAATTATTAAAGTTTCTACCCAAAGAGATAAGAGTTAAATTCTTCTCTCAATTAAACTGTAAGATGAACCTCCAGGCATTAGAAGAAGGAAACCAAAGTTTTTAATGAAATATTGTGTGAACTGTGTCTGGGTGGAATTCTGCAATGAATTTTCAAAATATATTCATTTCAAGACTAGGAGAATGAAAATAAGAATGCTTTGAATTGTAAACTTGTGTCAAATTGATCAGAGGCATAATATTCCTCCACACCAGAAAGCAAAAATCTTGGTGAACAAAATTTGTGAATTGTTCTTGTCCTGATGTATATCGTGGTCATTGGTACATGTTCCATCATTGTTGTTTTGCTTTTCCTTATGCTTTTAACAATGTGAGCCATCACCAAAATTGAATAGAGTGAAATATATTTCAAAAATATATACATATATGAAGAAGAGAAAATGAGCAAGCTTGTGCAAGAATAAATTTTTGTTTCCTAAACCTTTTCTCTCTATTAACTCTTACACAAAACTATTCACCTAGCACTGCTACTATACATTTATATTGCAAATAATTTTTAATCCTGATCATCATGTCACAACATACTCAGGGAGAATAGGGTGTTCTCTGTCTTTTCCCCCTTCATCCTCTCATTAGATCCTTCTCCTTCATTAGATGTGGTTGTTGTCCACATGGGTATTTTTCCAAAGTATTCCTAATTCCAATTGCACCCATATCTAAAAGTTCTCTGGTCAAATATGTTGTAACTAGTTTTTAATTGCTGAAAAGAATTTTATTCCATGTTCTTGTACATGAAATAATATAAGGTACTCTTCTATTTGTTTGATATTTCCTTCAGCAAAACTACCATCAACATATGTGTACATCACTCACCTACACATTCAATGGCATATCCAGGGAAGGGGCAAAGAAGGCCATTCCTCCCTCAACAAGAAATATATACAAATTGAAATAGGAACAAACACAATAACGTTAAGATTTTCATACCTTACGTGGCTTTGAAATAATAATCCAACAAAGACTGTGGAAAATACTATTCTACCAGAAACAGCAGCTGCACCACATGACTGAAGATAATGTGATCCTTATCAAAGAAAAATCTAAATTTATTATAAAGTTTTAAAATTACAAAATAATTGTCCTCATTCAACACTAAAAATCTGTAGTATAATTATTAATTAATTAGAACTCCTTTGGAAAATATTTCAAAGTTTCGTGATTAATAATAATATTGATAATTTATTGAACCACAATGATGTATGGAGAATCAGTAGTTGATAACTTTACTTCAGTCAACGTGGATATAATACTTGAAATAAAAATTGAACATATCCCAAGAAGAAAAGCAGCCCTTTTGATTAGTAAAAGTTTTTCTATGTAATAATGAGGTGTGATAGAAAAGCATTGAAATACAATTTAATACTGAGCATCCCTGTATTTTCTGTTGTACATAAAACTTCTTTAAAGAAAATATTGTTTTACAAACAATGACAAATATTTCTTTCAACAAACATGTTTACATTCAACTTCCTAATTACAGCACCTGGTTTTAAGTATTGACTGTTGCACAAGCATTACAAGCACCCACAAGGAAGGGAAAACTTTCATTCTGTCATCAAATTCATTGCATTAACTACTTAAGTAAGTTAAATATCATGAATACACCAAACTCAAAACATAAAACACATGGTCATTAAAATGTATTAAATGCACATAACTGAGAGATTTCTATTGTTCTTTATACAATGAAGAATTTGCTCAAAATATTAAATCCAATAGCTGCATTTTGTTCATAGTATTTTTAAGGAAAATCAAAATAACTTCAAAGAAAATTTCTTTACAAATTTTTAAAGAAAAATTTTCTTCTTCCAAACTTTAAACAAACTGGATAGAAATAAGGAATGTAGTAATATTCCTTTCCACGTAAATGAGCCAATAACACTCAGAAGACTTAACACAATGTTTTTGTGTCTTGGAAAAACTACAAAAATATCAAAAGAGAAGAAGAAATAACATAGGTCTTGGATCCACAACTTTAAATGGTGTCAACACAATTAAATTACAATTGACACATTCACAATTCCTAAGATGCCTCTAATGTACAAAAATACTTATCACAAGTTCATTTATTCAATTCTCTATAATATTATTACTAAACATAGAAATTGACAAGAAAGGTGCTTTATTGTCTAAGTCACCTCTCAATGCACAGATGCCAAATCAATTTTACTGCAAATTGCAAATAATAATAATCATCCTTGGTACATTATACAATTCTTGTTTAGAAAATCAACTGACAAAAGAAGTTGAGAAGGAAATAGAAAAATTATTATAACAACTCATCTAAATTTTTTAACAAGGCAAATAGACATAATTCAAATTTAGTATTATGTAAATATAATATGAAACCAATGTTTATTTAGGAAAAGAAATTTAAATAAGAATATAAAAATGTTCAAAACCAAAAACTTGAGATATTAAAACACTGTTTACACAAATAAAAAAGAGAAAATATCATGGCCAAATATGTAGCCCAAAATGGTCATAAATAAATTACCATTAAAATTTAATTTTAAATCTAAATTTTGATCTAATTCAATGCATTTCAAAAGACAAGATGAATAGATAAACAGATTACAAGAAGGGTCAACAACAAAAAGTATATATGAAAGTCATGAAACTCATTATTCCATCTAAAAATTAATTACGCCATAAGAAGTTTAAATTTAGATCACTTTTTTTTTCTTTTGAAAGGTGGGAGAAAAATTTACACCTACAGTTTTTCCAAAGTATCAAACTTTCTAAACCATGAAAAGTTTTCATATCTTCTCCCATTATATTTTGTCTACAATGATAATTTTGATTATGTTACAGAAAAAATTAATAAATCAAATTAAGAATTGTGTACTTAAATTAAAAAACTAAGTTTGGTTGTTAAATCTATAGCCCAACAATTAATTCTTACACTATTTAACAATTCCTCTTTCACAAAATCTATTCAACAATTAATAAATATTATGAAAAGATTTTTCTCATACAAACTCAATAACTAAGAATGTAAGTACTCTGCTGAAATACTCGTTTAATATTGCGGACCAAGGATCGGTGATCATGCAATGTTTATGTTAATTAAGTAAATCTGATATGGTTGATCCTTTTGGGTCTCTGTACTCATATTGTTTTACAGAAATTAAACACACGAAAAGAAATACAAATTTGTTTTAGAAACACACAAATATGTTTTAAGCTTCTTTTTTTCCTTCTCAAGATTAATTGTTGTGTATAGAAATGAATGTGTGAGTGTTTCAACCACATGCTTTAAACATTGTAAAATCTTTAAAAAAGCTTTTTGCTTTTCTCTAAGGAAACAAACAAGGTAATTATCATAATCCATCTTCATAAGTAGCAGAATTGGTTTCACGATATCTTTACATTTTGATAATGGCACAATAAAGAGAGAGTTTAAAAAAATATAAAATGGCAGACACCAGCATTATTTCACCAAGATATTTCATACCTGATTTTTCACTGCAAATGTAGAAACGCATTTCAGTGACTACACATTACAGGTCATGTCTCTATCAGTGTTTATATGAAAAACAATCATTCAAATTACATTTAAATACATAATGTTAATAATTTTCAGTCCAATAAAATTAAATCTTCCAATAATAACAGAAATACTTTTACAAAACAAGAGCAAATTTTTATTGATATTCTCATAGCACATACCTTTACTTAATACCAAGACAACCCAGCAGAAAGAAATTGCTTATTCATAAAAGTTATGACTTTTTCAGTAAACGTTATATCAAATAATGCACTTAATAAGGTTTTTAAAATTATTAAGTAGTAATACCTCAGGGAAATGCATTTTTACTGGAAAAACAATGTTACCTAATAGTGCAAAGAAACCAGTTGCATTTTCCACCTGTACTGAGAACATATTTAATGTAAATAAAACATATAAAATACATATAAATAAAGTAAATCAAAGAAAATGTTAAAAACAAAATTTTAACAAATATGTACATAAAAAAATATATGCAAGACAATTACAACATAAATACAACCTCCTTTCTTGGACAGTTATGATTGAAACACTGGACAAATGTTTCACTTTGTTCCTAACTCACTGATTCAACAATACAAAAATTATAAATTAATCGGGGAGGCACTATAATGCTACCCGTTAAAGACACCTTTTATACAAAAATAGCACAGTAAGAACATCACAGTTAACAACTCATGTTCTACTAGAATAATTAAATGGTTATAAGATTTACATATGTCCAAAGGTATAAAATTTTAAAAAATGTGCAAAGAGTTCATGCACACAAAAAATTATTTCCCATTTTTCTATTAAGTATGTCAGCACTGAATATTAAATCTTTGTTTAACACTGCACCAATGCACTAAGTGATATTCTTAATTTGAAGATGAAGTACAATGCACTTCTCTTACTTAAGAATTTAAAAAAAAATGTTTTAAATAAGAAATTTTGAAATTCTTTATGAGTCGTCAACAATCTATTCAATGCTTAAAGACAGTGTTTTCTATAGTGTTTCTTCATTTCACACCTGAAAGCTATGTCACACAGATTATTATGCCATTTTCATGAGGTACAGGCATACAAAAAGAGTGAATTTAAGATGACTTTGTTAGTCCCCCTTATTGTATCCTGATGTTTCTGATCTTAACAACTGCAACACAAGGAACCAATTCCACATTGGTCCACTTGAACCTCACAGCCTTAATCAAACAATTTCTTGAAGAATTTACTTCCTCTTAAATGTCATATATTACCCTACAACTGTCATATTACTTGGGTTTATGTCCTTTGGTCCATAGTCAGAAGATGTTCTGAAAATATAAAATGTAATTAATTTTATTAGCAAATCAAAACAAATTAACTATTTCCCCACATACGTCAATTTTGAAACCTATGCATTGAATAACTAGAATGACAACTCCCTGAAAATGTAAGACAACTACTCCAATTTTCCCCCCAAACATTATTACTTTCAGTGTGGCATACAGCATCATCATGAGGAAATAAATTTTAAAAAATGTACGTTCTAAATTATCTTCAACAAATATAGTATTCCAATTTTTGAGGTAATTTTTAAACACTTGTTAAGTTTACTGGATGCTTACAGTACACACTTATCCAACAAATTCCTAAAAACCTAAGAATTCATAAACTTACTATTAACATGCTCATACTCTAGACATTTCTTTTTACAAAATTCCACCACACATTTTTAAACCAGAAAAAAATGTGACTGGTTTGGTGACTTACCTAACACCTACTCTGTATTTGTATGAGAAAAAGAATGATGGTTAAAATTGCCGATAGAATTATTTAAATATATTGAATGTAGGTATACTGTTGGTTGATCAATCCAAGGGGCATTAAAGTAAAATAACAAGAAAGTAAGGTACAACACAAAGCAATTTCCACACACAGGTTTTCACCTCGTAGTGAAAAGCTAAAAGAGAGAAATAATTTTTTTTCATTTTAACTGGCATTTTAACTGTCACCTTGAAACAATAAAAAATCTTAAGATGTATACATTTGACTGTAATATCATTGTAGGGGACATGACTTTCAATTTATTAACTAACATTTCCTGGTATCATCTTCAGATCAGGCTCTGTCTAACATATTTGAAGATATTGATGGAAGTTTAAGTCTTTAGTCCCCTAGGTGCTTTATATTTTTTTAAGATTATTAAAATGTACTAAACAGCAAGCATAAGCTTACATCAAAAATGGTGAACACTATTTTCAAGCACACTCAGTGCCCGTGAACAGTGTTGGTACTGTTGAACTCAAGCGCAAAGAAAAGCAGAAAAAAGCAGAAAGCCAAGCACATCAGGGATAATTTAGGATGTTTTTTGATAACAAAGAAGAGATTAGAGATATAGTCAAATTAAAACAAAAGTTCTTGATATTTTAATTTTTCCCAATTAATCATAATTTCACAGATTTAATGCAATAAAGTGAGTATTTAAAGTTGATAAAATGTGAGGAATTTTTAAAAAAAAAAAAAAAAAAGGAAAAGAAAATTTCAAAGGAAACAAAGATTAGTAACAATAAAAATTAAAGGCTCAAGGGAGATATGGGGAAAAATTATTACAGTTCATGAACTAAAAACATGCTAGAAGGCAGATTAGTCCAATTCTGGCAATATGTAATACTGTGTTCCATCATAATAATACAAAAACACCACAAATAATTTCACAAAAAATGGGGTTTAAAAATTGCATTGTTTAAGATCTCAAACATCAATATTATCAGTCTAAAACTCCTTTCATGGGAAAGTTGGGAAAAAGTTAAAATCAGAAATGCTTGAGAATGGTCCAATAACATGCAACACAATTTAAAGAAATCAATAAGCAACTGCATCAAAATAACAGAAGAAAATTTAGCTTTCAAAACCTTGTGTCATTTTTTTTAAAGAATAAGGAAGTGGGTGAAATAAAATGTTAAAAGTTCTCAACCCTTTAGAATATGGAACTTTGAGATTTATACCCTATTACATCTCCTTATCATAAAATGTTCTTGAAAAATGAAAACTGTCAAGAAGTTAAAGGTATATGCATAAATTAAAAATAAAAATGTTTTATGAACACCCAATTCAATGGTCATACATAAAAGAAGATTGCAAGTTTCATAGGATTAGACTCTGCTCTAATTAGTGCCCTCACAAAACAGGTTGAAAGAAGAATGAGGATTCTTCAGTGAATAATGAAAGGCTACAAGATACTTAAGTGTGAGATCAACACAAACTATCAGTTCAGCAACAGTTCTCTCTCAAATTAATTTGTCCAATGTCCAAAATTTACCCTGGATCTGGAGCATTCACAGAGACTAAACATTTTTTTTTTTCCAATTCTGGGGACAACTGGGAATTAAATTTAACTTCCAATCCATGACATGAATTGAAATAGGTTTTCCACATACTTCTGCTCTCAGTAAGTTCATTTGGAATGTGTTCTTGGAGAACCTTACATTTTTTTTTTTTCAAATTCATTTATTTTTTCTTTCCAAACAATATCTTGTTTGCAAAAAAATCATCATTACAAGGTATTTTTTTTTTAATTTTATATAATTAGAACCTTACTTTGTTGCTGAACATTTGCTGGTATTTTGAATTATCAACACAGAAAAAATGAGTTGGAGGGTACATCACATTGTTGGCAGAAAGCAGGTTCAGTTGTGATCTGCTGATTCTCTCAAAAATGTATTCCCAAATAAAAGGTACCAACTAATTTAGTGAAAATATGTCTTATGTGAAAATTTAGTTAAAATATTGCATTTTGAAGACTTCACTAAGCAGATTTGTTAAGAATATCTTTCAAATCCAAATTTAAATTAGTAATTTTCTTTTCTTTCTTTTTTTTTTTTAGATACTTCTGAAGGTGCTGATTTTAATTCACATTCTTCTGTAAAAACCCTACTCAAAGGTATACATCCTAAGCAAAGAAATTATCAATTTAAATAATCTTTCCCTGATTTTTCATTCTTCAAATGAAGAAATTATTTTATTGCTTTCTTCAAAAACATCTTCTTACTTTTTTAGCCATTGTCAGCCACAACCAATATATTTTTACACACATCCCATTTCTTCTTCTTCTCTTTTTTGACCACATAGGATCACTTTAGTCAGTCCATTATCTAGTCTCTTTGAAGGCTCTGTTTGGGTCTTGCGGTCTTCCCAATACTTTTTCATATGCTCTGATCTTCAAGCTCTTTCTTGTGTTAAAAATATTCGGTTTGTGACTTTGTTTCTTGTGAGTGTGAAGCGGATATTCTTGATTTTGTTTTTTAATTTATTCTTATCTACAGTGTCTTCTGGTGTAAGGTCAATTTCCTTCAAATCCTCTCTGACTTCTCTAATCCACCTGCATCCTGTTATGGTATTTTTTGACTTGAGATTGTACTATACCAGTTGTTTCAGAAGTCTCGAATCCTGCATTCTCATTATGTGTGCAAAGAATCCCAGGCTCCTCTTACGCATGGTATCAGTAATGGGTTCCAATTCTTTGTACACGACTTTGTTGGGCAATATCCGCCACTGTCCGTCTTTCTGATATTTTTAGTTGATGCAGGTTCTTCCAATTCTTCTTTCGATTTTCTGTAATTTATCAGTTTTTGATTGTCCGTTCAGGTGGAAGAGTGTTTCAGCTGCATAAGTGGCTTCCGGTTTTATAACTGTATTGTAATATTTAATTTTTACGTTTATGGATAGGCATTTTTTTCTGTAGATGTCCCACGTTAATTTTTGTGCTTTAGCTAGTTTGTTTGTTCTTATTTGGACTGAGGGTTTTTCATTTAGGTTGTGTGTTATTATCTCTCCAAGGTATTTGAATTGACTCTATTACCATCTATTTTTATTTCTTTTAATGATGTTGGTTTTTGGGGCATAATTTTTGTTTTTTCAAATGATATTTTGAGGCCAATTTTATTTGCAATGTTTTGAAGTTCTGATATCTGTGTTTCTGCTTCATCTATGTCATTTCCTCGTAATGCCAAATCATCAGCAAAACCAAGGCAATTTGTTTTTATTTCTCTGCATATTTTAATTTTGGGGGGGCATTTCTTAAACCATCCCCTCATTACTACTTCCAGAGCACAGTTGAACAGTAGTGGTGAGAGTCCATCACCTTGGTGTAGTCCTGTTTTGATACCAAGTGGTGCCAACAATTCACCCCTGAACTTCACTTTTGACTTGGTGTTTGTGAGGGTCAGTTTTATCATGTTTATTAATTTGGGGTGCAATCCAAAGTGTCGTAAAATTTTTAGCAGAGACTCCCTGTTGATACAGTCATAGGCTTTTTTTAAAGTCTATAAATGTTATCACCATATCTCNGTTGTAGTCTAATATCAGCTTCAGACTCATGATCTGATCAGGACAGCTCCTCCAGGGTCTGAAACCTCCCTGGCATTCCCCTAGTTCTTTCTCAAGTTGCAACCTGATTTTGTTAAGGAAAATTCGTGAAAGGATGATTCGTGATTTTATATGTTATATCTATGAGTGAGATTCCCCTGTAGTTGTTAGGGTCTGTTTTGTCTGCCTTTTTATGGAGTGGGTGGATGATGGCTGTTGCCCATTGTCCTGGTAGTTTTTCTTTAATCCAGATGTTGACAAGCTGTTGATGAAGGGCGATTTTTGCTGATCTTTCTGCATATTTTTAGGTCTCTACAAAGGTGTGATCCTCTCCTGACACTTTGTAATTTTTCATTTCACCCCATGCTTGATAAACTTCTTTTANTTTGCATTGTCTTCATTGTTATGGGCCAGTTTACCATTTTCATCTTTCATTAGTAGGGTTAGGGCTTCATATTTTTGAAGTTGCTTTTTAAAGATTTGTAATAATTTCTCGATTGTGTTCTGTTGAATTCTTCTTCTGTTAATTTCAATGTATCCTTATGGTGTTGTCTTTTTATTCTTCTCAAGGTTTGGGTGGTTTCTTTTCTTTGTTTAATTAGATTTTGGAAGGATATTTCTGATTTTTGGGACTGATGTAATAGCCATGCTTGGGGTCTTTTCTCCACTGTTTCATCACATTCATTGTTCCACCACTGATGCTTTTTATGGGGTTTCATTGGGGCCAATTCTTCTGCAGTTTGTTTAAAGTTGTTGACTAGGTCTTCCAGTTTATCTGTAATTTTTATTTTTTCGGTGACTTATTGGAAATTTTCATTATTGATTAGCTGAGTAGGGTCCATTTTTATTTTAGGTGTAGGGGTTTGGTTTTGTTGTTTCTTTTGAAGAGTGAATTTAATTTTAATTTTTACTGAACCAGTGTCTATGCTCCTCTACTTTGACATTGGAGATCTCTTTGTGGTGGTGTTTGTCCATCAAGACATGATCCAGTTGCCATTCTCCTTTAGAGTTTCCATGTTTTCGGTTTTTGAGGATTTCTTTTGAGATTAGGCTATGGTTTCTGCAGAGGTCTCCGTCCATTTTTGTTCATTCTTTCTTTTGCAGGCCATTTTCCAATGATGTCACGGTATCTTCTTTCTCTGCCAAGTTGGGCATTAAAGTCTCCAATTAATAGCTTTATGTTGTGCCCTCCACCTACGCCATACCTAAACCCATCTTCTCTGACACAGATGCCATTGAGGTCTTTACTCGTAACCCTGAGCTGGGACCCTTTACCAGATGCTACACACCGGGTCAGTGTGTTCTGGGACTCGCGTGGGCAGGGTCACAACTCTCTGAAGTAGAACTGCCTCAACACAGGGTCTCTAGTCGCTACCTACACACATCTCATTTAATACGCTCTTCAAATAACTATGCTCTTGCTATCCATGGAAAAAATTAAATGAAATAAACAGTAACTAGTATAAATTGATCATNTATTATGTCTATAAGGAAAAATTTCACAGACACATAAAAAAATGTATGTATACTGACATAATGCAATACTATTCTTTATCCAGAAGCTATCATACAGATGTTAGTTTTGAGTACTTGTTGAATCTCAAACAAGTAAAGTACATGATTCACTATTAGAAACCAGAAGGGTTACATCCATCACAAGAAACTTGTTGAGCAGAACATAGCAACCCCAATTCTTCAATAAATTTCAACAAAAAGGTTCAAGAATATTTTCAAAAGGTTATATGAAATGATTCCACTTAAGAAAAAAATATTCCCATTAAAAACTATGCCAATTCAGGTGAAATAAATAATTTTTCTCCAAACAAAGCCTGCTTTTTATTCCCAGGTGGACAATTAATATTAAAATCTGGTTGTGCCTTTCAGTCAAACTACACAAAAATAATTAATAACTTTATGATGCCTATTAACAATACCAATAAGCTTATTTAAAGATCATGAAATTGTCTGCTTAAATAAGCATCCTATAATGCAACAATTTAAAATACATCGTTCCACTTAAGTTAAGTGCACCTAAAACTTCAATCATACATTGCCAGATATATCAGTCCCAACCTTCATGCTTCATTCCATTCATCTTAAATATAACTGTCAATCTCCAATCACAAAAAAATAAGTAAATAAATAAAAATTTGAAAAATAATAGTTGAATAAAAAGAAACTAAAAAACTTTCTCAGTGATTTATTGCAGTGAACTTTCTTCAAACATATATTACATTGCAAGTAAGAATTATCAAGAATCAGCAGCCCAATATCTATTTACGATAAGTAGTGCTATGTATTCATTAACACACTTTACTCTAAAAAACAATTTCACAACAACTTATCTTAAACAACACATTTTCTTTACTTATTTTAAAATAGGTTAGAAATATCCAAAAAACTTAGGCAAAAAGTATTTTCCATGATGAACAACCAACATTCCAATAAAGTTGTTGCAAGTTGCAATAAAACAACAGGTGTATAGTTCAAGAGGTGATTATTATTGTTGTAATTAATTCCAACAACTTATACAGTCATGTAAAAGTCGATAAGGATCAAACTCCTACCAGTATTCCATGACTAGATGAACATAATATTCCAATATTGAGAAAGAAAAAAGTGTTAGTAAATGTTAGGGGCAAATATTGCAGTCAATTACAATTTCTGGATGGGAAAAAATGAATATACAGAGTAAGAATGCACAATTTCAATACACTTAGTCCAAAACTTGATCTTGACAATTAAATTTGTTGTCAAGATAGAATGTAATTGCTAAAAATAGAACAGCTCCTTTGAAAAATTACTACATAGGATATGATGCAGCAGAAAAAGTACTACTTATTCATCTCAAGCATCAATTAACAACTACAAAACAAATATCTACGCTAGTTCCTTATGTACTCTATAAATTTAATCTAAATACGAGAATGAGTAACAATACATTCAAACAAAGTTTTTGGTAAATTCAAGTTTACAATATTCAAATACTTGAAACCACTTCCAGAAAAAATGTAAATGACTTCACTTTGAGGAGGGTGAGTGAGAGCATATGTGAAAATAGATGATGTAGAAGTTCAACGAGACCATGACATGAGGAAGTCCTCACCTAAACGAGCTGCTCGACATTTCTCCAGCACAGTACGAATGACATCTCAGGGGAACAGACAGCAAATGAGTGAGGGAGTCAGAGTGAGAATAATAAACGGCAGGGGGGGGGATGAGAGAAAAAGAAAATAAATCTAAATGTATTACAAATACTGTGCATTGCTTCTACAAACCCTAATGTACTGATAAAGCTTTGTGAATCTGGCCACCATCCTCTAAAGAGCTATTCTATGAATGAGAAAAAATAAAGAAATAAATTTGTTGTTTCCTGCCCGGAAGGATCTATATACACATAATTATAATGGAGTAAAAAACTTAAAATTAATAGTATACATAAATCCAAAAGAATTAATGACCATGTATATGTTTAAAAAACAATAAATAACTATATTAATACCCCAGAAATAATCAATATTTATGTAATGCTTGTGGAATGAAATGATTGTGCCTTGGAGCATAGAAATGTTGAAGTCTGTCACTGCTCTTGGGCACTTTGATTGAAATTGCAGACATGGCCCCTTGCTCACTTCAGAGAGTAAATTAGTTCATTCTCCTCCATGTGGTCATATGCAATGTTTGTAATAGCTTTTTCTAAACAAAAAATTATCATTATTTTTACTGTATTAACTAAATACATAAATAACAAATACCCAAAGCTGTTCATTCTATCTAACTTTATACATTGTAATAAACAAACACAACCAACTATTATACTGGAATTAGAATAAGAAATCTGTGTTTTTTCTCTTTTTTTGATTAAGTTAAATGAAAAATCACCTTGGTAATAATGCTTATACTGTAGATAAAATTACAACAGCCCACTACACAAGTGAGCCAAGAGTTTGCTGAATTACCCAATAATTGCTAGGGAGATTATAGTATTGTACACAGTGTCATAAACCAGCAAAAATGTATAAAATGCTCCAAGAGATGCAAGTATTGAAAATACGTGGATAATAGTCTGTAAATAAAAATATATATTTGAGTCATAAAATGTCATAGATCCTATCTACAATTTTTAAACTCAAGTAGTACAAACCCATGATCTTGTTTAAATAGCAACTTGCATCAGCATGGCAAAGACACGTGAGGTAGTAATAGTAGTGCCAAATTCCAGTATACAGTCGCCCATACGGCTGTTCGAACTGTAAAGAACAACATTCGTTACCTGGGGAACGTCCGCGTGACGTTCGAAGAATGCCACCCTCGTGAGAGGATCGCTCACTGCACGTGTCAAGCTTGGGGCCATAACCGCAACCACTGCGGGCGTGATGTTGTCTGTCCACTGTGCGCGGGTCCACACGACCTGGACCAGCGCTCCCAACGTCCCACGAAGTTCACCTGCAACATTTGTGCAGGCGACCATTGTGCCTCTTCGTACGGCTGCCCGGCGTTCATCGAGGTCAAGAGGAAGCGAGCTGAACAAGACGCTCGTGCGCGTGAGCAGCGGGAGGCCGCCATGGTAACCCGCAGAGTAAATGCCACTATGAAAAAATTGCCACCGTACTCCCTACGGTGGCATACACCCTACATCCTATGCCGACATTGTCCGAGGGGCACCTCTCATGTTATCACTCCAGCTTTTACTTCTTTTTCTTCTTGGTGGTGAACCTCGCATTCATGTTTAACGGGATCATTTCGTCTTATATTCAGACACTCACCGAACTCCTCACCCATCTTCAGCGACACGACCTACCAGCCTTGCTGGACGCGATAAAACAATTTCTTCCTATTCTATTCGCTCCCGACCCTTTCCTCTCCATGGCACTCACTGTTTTGGAAGTCCTGACGCCCTTTATCTAAACGGTCCCTCATTCAATAACGTCCTTTGCGTCGTGGAACTGCCGTGGCGCAACCATCTTTATAACCTCTGAAATCTGGCAATTTCTTACTTCCGTTTTCTCTCCGGGCTATCACATCTATCGTGACAATAGACCCTACGCCATCCCTAACTNTATTAATAATAATAATAATAATAATACCCTCGGAGGGCCCTGACCTCTAGAGGGCGCATCCCCCAGGTGGCGGATGGGGGATCCCATCGGGTTGAGATGGGTTGAACCGAATACAGAATAAGGTTCCGTGAACCAACAGGGTTAAATGATCACAGGATTAGTGATATGGGAATTAGCGCTCCCAAATGACCCTTAGCTGAACTTGTCATTGCTTCCTCTTACTAGTGGTAAGTTCCTTTCTTTCAACTTTTCTATCGGCCTCACTTGAGCAATTCTTGTTTCTTTCGATCCCGAAGCGATTAGGTTGCGAAAGCCTAGGGAGTCATTTCAATCCTTTTTCCTCTTTTTCTTCCATTGATCGGTACCGGAATGTAGCGCCCTGGGAGTGCCTAAAATCTTGTTCAGATTGTTTTCCTGTAACCGAGGATAGGTTGCGGAGTTGAATCGACGCCGAGGGGTATACGCGTTCCAGGTATCAGTAACCAGCCACTTCGGGCCCTGATCAGGCAGTGTACGCCGAATACAGATGTCTAAAGCTGTATCGCTCCGGGTGAGCTCCAGTCCGTCCGCGAAATCCGGGACTGGTGAAGCGTAGGCTGGGCCTCAGGGAACTGGGGTAGGGGAAGTCCCCGAGGGTGCACCCGCTCCCAGCTATTTCGGCCCACCCCTCCGTACACGATGCGCTGGTAAGTTCAATAATAATGGAGAAATCTCATACCCCTTTGGAAACATCGACCAGGCAACGTACCAAGGATAATGTAATGGATAACGGTAGAAAGGTGACCGAAGTGAATGAGGATGCTGGGCAATCTAGCAGTGACATTGCGCAGAACCCATTTGGGAAGAGTTCGAAGACACAAAGATCGCCTAGCGGTAGCAGGTAGCAGGGTAGCAGATCAGCGAGGAAAAGGATGGATTCGTCCACCACTGGGCGATATGACTCTCCACCTGTCTCTGGAGTGGACGTAGACATGCAGTTCTTCAGGACGCTTCAGGAAAAATGGAAAAAGCTGGAGGAAGTGGAGACCTACCAACAGATCCTGACGGATAGAATCCAGCAGAACCTTAAGACGACCAGTAACAACATACTGAGAAACAACCCCACTGTTGTGAAGAACGCCCTCGCGAAAGCTCTAGAAGAGGTAGACATACTGAGAAACAGATGTCAAGTAGTGTGCCAGAAAAGGAAAGAAATAACTGTTTCCCTGGACAATTTGGAGAACCGAATTGCAGCGAAAGGGAAAGCATCCTCACCGAAAAAACATACGACGTCCAAGC
Source organism: Laupala kohalensis (assembly GCA_002313205.1). Lineage (NCBI taxonomy): Eukaryota > Metazoa > Arthropoda > Insecta > Orthoptera > Trigonidiidae > Laupala > Laupala kohalensis. The sequence continues at coordinate 4,379 of NNCF01130997.1, read as the reverse complement.
CGCGGACTGAGACGAAGGATGCCCTATCGGGAAAGAAAAGAGGAGCGTCCAGTCCTCCGTTGACAGTTGATAGAAGAGATAAGGAGGAAAAGACGAAGGAAGCAGACGAAGATTTGACGGGAGAATGGCAGAAGCCTCCTGAACAACTTAAGAAAGAGCGAAAGAAAGATAAGAAAAAAGCCGTGGGGAAAGGTAAGAGAGTTCCCAATCAGGCCATAAAAATGACGGCAAACGAAGGGGTATCGTACGTCGACATTATCACAAAGATGAAAGAATCTGTCAACTCAGCGGAACACGGGACCAATATTGTGTCCATCAGAAGGACGCAAAAGAGTGATATTCTCGTGGTACTGGAGCGCAACTCCAATGGATCGTCGCTGAATGAGGCGTTGCGGAATGCAATTGGTGACAAGGCGAAAGTTAGTACTTTGACGCCAAAAACCCTAATAGAAATTAGGGATATCGACGAAACCATAACGGTTGAAGAAGTACTGTACGCGGTTAGGGCGGCATGTATCGATTGCATTCCGACCAACTGCCGCCTAACTAAGGGATATGGTGGTATGCAGCAGGCGACATTATTTCTGCCCACGGATAATGCCCGGAAACTGGCAGAATTAGAATAGGATGGGTAAACTGTCGAGTAAGGGATAGGACGTCGGTAACCGAATGTTATAAATGTGTAGATTTTGGGCACATCTCCTCAAGATGCAAGGGGTAAAACCGCAGAAATACGTGCTATAGGTGCGGCAAAGAAGGACGCGTTGCCAAAGATTGCTAAGGGCCAATAGAATGCAGTTTGCAAGACGAAACAACTTAAAAGTGATCATATCCTAGGAAGCAAGCAATGTGCCTCGTTCACGACGGAACTAAATAAGAGGAAACTCCAAAATGGTTAAGTTCGTACAAATTAATCTGAATTGAAGCGGACAAGCTCAAGACATCTTAATGCAGGTGTCTAAGGAGAGAGGAGTAGACGTGATTCTTGCTAGCGAGCAATCGAGAAACTCTGGCACTACCGCGTGGTACCAAGATTCCTCGCAAAGAGCCGGCATATCCATCCGGGGCAATACTCTACCCGTCAGCAAATACAAATCGACGAGATACGGTTTCGTGTGGGTGGAAGCATTCCGTGTATACAGTTGCTATTTCTCCCCAAACGAACCGATCAAGAAATTCAAACATGAAATAAACATGTTGGAAGAAAGTTTAAAAACGGCTAAGAGGGAAATCGTGGTGGCAGGTCACTTTAATAGTAAATCACCGGAATGGGGTGAAACCCGTTCAGACGCAAGAGGAAACACGGTATGTGAGTTCATCGCCTGGAATGACTACGTTGTCCTTAACAGAGGATGTGCGCTCACATTTGAGAGAGGCAACGCCACATCAATCATCAACCTGACGATAGGCTCTACATTCTATGCCAATCAAGTTATAGACTGGAGTGTATTAAAGGAGGAAACTCTGAGTGACCACCGATATATAGAATTTAATACAGTCCAACCCAAGGGCATAAAACGAAGACCAATAAGTTGGAATATCAAGAAACTAGACGCGGAAGTGGCGAAGAGGAACCTCGTAGAAACAAGAGAACTTGGCACACTCCATTGGACGAAGAAGAAAGACACGCTGGAGGAAATTGTGAAAATCGCCAGAAATGCCTTGACTAAGGCATGCGATGCAGCCATGCCGAGAAGAAGAGGTACCAACGGAACTCGCTGCGTGTATTGGTGGACACCTGAGATAGCAGAGCTCAGGAAGCATTGCATCCAGGCAAGAAGACACTCTACTAGAGCCAAAACTGACGAGAAGTTGAAAGAGGCCTTTAAAGCCGCACGTAAACGACTGCAATGGGCAATAAAAACAATAAAGACCCGGTGTTGGCAGCTACTACTGAATGAGGCAGTACAACCACCGAACTGAACGATCCCGTAAGGGTGAGAAACATCATCCACGAACTCTTCCCTTCAAGAAAGCACTGGACGAGAGAGAGACCGAGTGACTACTCCTTCAGCAACGAAGATGAGTTCACCAAAGTCGAGCTCCTTGAAGCGGCAAAGACGACGAAAACTGGGAAAGCCCCGTGTATGGACGAAATCCCGAACAAATACTCAAGATAGCGGTGAAGGTCTACCCGACTGTTTATTAAACATGTTCAACCGCTGTCTTAAAGAAGGTCTAATCTTCAAGGACTGGAAGAGACAGAAGCTTATTCTCCTGTGGAAAGGAAAAGAACCCGCAGACATGCCATCGTCCTATGCGACATGCCTCTTAGAGACAATGGGGAAATTGTTCGAAGGGCTGATTATCCAAAGGCTTACCACTAATGGAAATCTGTCTACTCGACAGTACGGATTCAGGAAAGGCCTGTCGACGACGGATGCGATAATGGACGTGATACGCATCGCGAAGGGGGATAAAGCCGGTTCCGGTAGAAAGAAAGGTTTTTGTGGACTGGTGGCAATCGACATCAGAAACGCCTTCAACTGCGTATGTTGGAAGGATATCATCACGGCGCTAGTGGAGAAGGAAGTTCCTGAGTATCTGCTGAGAGTGGTGGAGGAATACGTCTCTGAGAGAAAGGCAATTTATATAGACGCCTTCATGATCGAAGAAAATATGACGTGTGGTGTACCACAAGGATCAACAATTGTCCCACTATTGTGGAACGTGNAACGTAATGTATGATGATCTGTTAATAGTAGACCTCCCCAGTGATTGCCAACTGGAAGGTTATGCAGACGACACTCTTATTATTTACCACAGTGTCTCAATAGAGATTGCATGGGCTATAATGACCTCGATGTTGACGAGCCCTGAAGCTCCATTTTAAAAAATCAATAGAGCTTTTAGAACTGAGACTGAACGAAACTCTTTATAGGGTGAAAAGATAGCTCGACATTAGATGCCTCTCAATGGCGGTCGAAAAGACAGAGGCTGTGCTGGTAACAGACAGGAGGACATTTCGCTTCCCCGAAATTTTTGTAAGTGCCTTAAAAGAGCGCGCTCGCTCCTCACTCCTGTTGGAGTGGCAAAAGANACAGGAGTGGGACAGGACGAGAATGGTGCTGAATAGCAGATTGGGAGGGGTCATATCTCCGGCTAAACTGGTTCAGCAAATATTGTACTCCGTGGAGAGATGGAGTATCATGGAGTATTTAATATGTATAATGAAGAAGAAGGAAAAAAGACGCAATGAGTAAAGAGGAGTAGAAGCTCTGCTATCTTGCACCTAAAAGGAGTAAAAGCCATGCTACCTGCCTGTCTCCCCACGACGTTTTGTCTCGCGACGGTCCCGTGGAGAGAAGTTTAGGCACAAGAAGAGGGTTTTTTAGTGGGTAGATCTTCCGAAGGAGTCCCACACTCCGTGCGTAAAGCATTTTTCCCCCACTGAAAAAATAATAATAATAACAAATTTTGTTGTTTTTACGAGGGCAACAGCGGAAATCCTAATGGACACTCAGGGGGGTCCGCACCCCTGTGTAGTGTGCGACTCTCACGCACTAAAACCGCTTACCTTTGTCTCTTGGCACTGGGCCACCCCGGGACCGCTTTCTCATTACTTCAGGATGGTGCCATTTGTGTGGCCATCATGGGCCGTCCTCATCATCTTCCTCCATCATACTTTGCCAAGAGCACAGACTGGACATACGTGGCAACGCAGACCCAGTGCTCTTGTCTTTGTAGCATGACCCCGACAATGTTTTCGGGTGTTACGAGTCCTAACTCCCTCAGCATCGCCGATCTCTCGTCTCTCCATCTATGGCAGTCGAAGAAGGTGGTGGACATCATCCTTGACCGACTCTCAGTGAATGCAGTTAGGTGTATCCACCTTACCTATCCTAAGGAGATAATCTTGCAAGTGAACATGTACAGTAATGAATTGGGTCAGGTACAAGTTCGTTTCACCGTGCTGGCGTTGCACCCACTTATTTAGGTCTCTTATGAAAGTTGCGGTTCATCTACCTCTGGAGTGCGCGTCCCATCTCTCCTGCCATCGCCTCAGCGTCTCCGCCCTTTCCTCCTTGATGGCTGTCCTCTTTTCGGCGCCGGAGCCCCGTAGAAAAATTCGTCTTCGCTACCGCGCCAGCAGGTCAATAGGGATTGCGCCCGCAATCACGAGAGCCGCAGTCTCAGACATTGTCCGGTAGGAGAAAGCCACTCTCAGTGCGCCTCGTCGTTGCACTGCTGAGATGCGCTTCCTGTATTTCTCCTTGTGCAAAGTATCTGCCCAGATCTCAGAGCCGTACAAGATAATGCTTTGTACCACATTAAGTCGGAGTCGACGTTTGCTAGGACGCGGGCCCCCAACGTTTGCCATTATTCTGCTCAGGGAAGTGGTCACCTTTGCTGCCTTGTCCGCAGCTCGCCTTATTTGC
>NNCF01130996.1:472613-500493 GCA_002313205.1 Laupala kohalensis | reverse complement strand
TCATTCGGCGAGTCCCACACGCGGGGAGAGTCATGTTGGCTCTCCCTAGTGCGTAACTGCATTTTCCCTACCTGTACAAGTTTTTTGGACTCCAATGACCTTTGATGTCGACATAAGCCGTAAAACCCCTCAAAAAAAAAAGTGTTTACTTATTTCTGTACTATTTTGGCAAGTATTTCTTTTATATTTTATGTCATAGCATTATAAAATATACTTGCCTTAGCATATTTCTTCTGTAATGTACATATTTTATGCATATTAGTGACATAGCCTCATCTGCTTTAAGTTTCTAAGAAATAAATATACACAATGTTGTATCTATTACAGTGGAACCCCCCCTTTTACACTTTTCAAGGTTAAGTGGTGAGAAATGGATTTTGGTCATAAAGTAAAATATTTTTAAAAGAATTTGTACACTTGTGTATTTTAACCACATTTTACTTTATAAATATATAAATTTATATTATACTATTGCTACCAAATTAAAAACTTTGAAATCAGTGCATTAATTAAACAGTTTTTCAAGGCATAAGTCCTCTTTCACCAAATATGATATGGCTTTTGGTCATGTGCTATGGCTTGCACTACATCATGCATTCCTGAAGTAATGCTTTGATTGACATAGAATGTGTCCTTCATGGCACAACCTTTCTCCACACTGTGATTCAATTGTGCAAGAATTACTTTAAGAGATTTTTTGCCTGTATTTATACATTTACTGGCAATATTTATTTATATTTTGTGGCCTTCATTGGACCACTTTAGTCAATTTTATACAAAGGATTCTTAGTTTCCTTTTAACCTAGTAGTTCTTCATTCTCTCTGTTTTTCAATCATAGTAGAATATTGATCTTATTATTGTCATCAAATTTACTTGCATATGATAATCAATTTTTGTCATGTGGAAACTTTGTTGTGTAATATTGTGGGGAGACTTTGTATGTAATTATTTAAAAATATAGATGGAATATGGTGTATGAAGTAAGCATCAAGTGTTGGAGACTACTAAAGAGGGATGTATTGTCTGGAACCTGTGCCTTGAGATCTTCCATTTCATCAAAATCCTCCATTTCAGTGGGTCCATATTGCACTACACTTTTCTGTTTCGGGTCTCTATTCTTAACAATCTTGTTGATTGAAGATATACTGATACCTAGTTCCTTGGCAAGTGCAATATTTCTATAATGCAATAATATCTTAAAACTATTAACTTTTTCTCATCTTATACGTGATACACCTGGCAGGGATATTTAATAAGAATATTAACGAAGTATCCAAGTTTCTAATTATTTAAGTATCCAAGTGATTGATTGAAACTTGTGGTATTTTATAATATTACAGTTCAAAATAAACTTTTGAAAAAGATGAAATAATGTTGGCTAGCAGCAATTTGAAACTGCTCACAGTGGTGCACTTAATATAAATAATTTTAGACTTATGACCTTTTGATTGATGATTACTCTCTCTCTCTCTCTTTTTTTAATAACTAAGATAAATTCCAGGACCTTAATAGCAGGGTTCTATTGAATTATTATTGTTGCATTATGGTAGTACATTTTCCAAATTGGATTATTTTTCAACATTTTGTGTACAGACTCTCCCTTTCTAAGAAAACATAAATTTTTTCCAGCACTACTTTGGGAAACTTGTCAAATTCTCCAAGTGCTTGCTTTGTTGCATCTGATGGTCATAGCCTAAGAGTTTATCAGGCTGTTATAGATGCAAGGACACTCCTCGCTGAAGTCAACAGTTCCGAAAGAAGAAGCCGTATGCTAGTATGTTTTTTCTTGTCAATCACAATTGTATATTAAAAGATATATTGTTGCATTGTTTATATTTATTTACTTATTTATTTTGTAAATTAGTGTTGGATACCTTTTGGAAAGTTATTAAATATGTTATTTATTTCTTCTTAAAGGATTCCTTAGTGAGCCTTTCAACAGACACTTCTTCTGAAGATGGTATGAAGCATGCTTTGCATGACCATATAAGAATAGTATCTCAACAGTCAACAGCAAGACCGGGATGCGTGATTCAGTTGGATGCAATATCAGATGCAATTCATGTATGTAGTGAAATTCCTTTTCTGTAATAATCTAAAACTTCTTGTATTTGTTTCATTCTAAACTTCCATTAATTATTCTATGTCCTTAAAAAATGTTTATATAGTATCACATCATACCAATATTTTATATATCTTCATACCAATGTTTTAAATAATCTTGGACAGGATTGGCAGAATACTCAGTTCCTACACGTTTTCCAAGAGCAACTTATCACAGGTGAACGTGGTGATGACAGAGGCTTCAACAATATCAGTGGTGTTGGTGCTGTGAGTGCTAACATGAGCACAGGAGATGCAGGAACTGCTGTAGGTGCTGGAGATTTAGGACTCATGCATTCCGAATTGGGTGCAATGGTGGACCTGCAACAGAGTGCTGTGTTTGAAGAGCCCTTTTATATTGTCGTGCTGGAGAAAAGAGGAAGCGAGTCAGTTCTACACATGTGGAGGCTAGTAATTGCTTCACAGCCAGACAGCAATGGTGAATGCAATAATTTTTCTAGCCTGTACAATTTGCTTTCCAAGTAGGATTTGTGTGTAACTTACATGCTTGAATATAAAGAAATAGTCACAATGGTGGAGTGTGTTGTGATGTCAAATTCCATTTAACTTGTCAAGAAATAATTCATAATAAATAATGAAATTGATGATATTCTTAAGAAATTTTCAAGGTGTCTTCATTATATAATAAACTATCTTAATCATAATATACATTAAATTGATTAATGTAATAATGAAACAAGTTAAATATAATTAATTTGATAAAACCTTATTAAGTTAACTAAACAATACTGATATACTCAACATTCTGGAGATTTGTTTTATTTTTCCTTTCTAATGTATGAAGAAGAGTGATGAATTATGTATAAGATGTGTAGAAATCAATTTTGAGTGCAATTAAGCTTTAACTCTGATGTTTGCTTGTTTTCAGAGTTATCAGGCAGCATGATGTACGTGCCAGACAGTCAATTGGTTCAGGATGATGAAGAATCGGAATTGGGTGGAGGGCGATCGGCGAGTGTAAGCGCTGGCGCAGACCACGATGCCAATCAGCAAGCTCCCTCTCAGACTTCTCATGTAGTTATATCTACAACCAAGGTATATATCTACTAAGACATCTCCAACCAATCTTGGCCACCAAGATGTATATATAATAATAATAATTTTATTTCCAGCATCTAATGTTTTTATTCTTCTTCAGAATTAAAGAAAATATTTTAAATATTTCTTACCTGATTAAATTTTAATTTTGTTAGAGATGTAAATTAGGATGCAAAATATGCTTCCAGCACCCTATTCTTGGATAAACTGTATCACAGGAATACTAGAGCTCCTTGCTTTAAATGTTCTGAAATTGATAACTCTTACAACAGGAAAAATTTGTTTCTTATTTTTTAGTACATATGAACATTATTATCTAAACTTGTCTTTTTTTATTCTCATCATTAGTGTATTTACCAAATAATTTATTGATTATGTATAAATTGGTGTTTATTTTCTTTAATTATTTCTGGTGGGTGTTTATTATGTTAAAAAAATTGTGATGTAAATTTGCAAGTACCCATTACTATGTGTATTCACAATCCATGATAAAGAATCATTTTGTTGGGAATCTTATTATTTTAAAACTAGTTACATTGCATTAATTCTCATGGTGGTAGCCTTACTAATGTATTCGGAGAGAAAATATTGTAAAAATGTTGGAGTAGTCTTGAGAGACATATCATATTATTAATAATTTATGATAATAACAAAGAACTAGAAATAATATGGACAGTTATTTTCTTAAATGAATTTCAGTGAAAACATTTTCATAGTTTTGTGTTTAGTATTTCATTACTGTCCTTTAATTAAAAAAAATGAATTGTCTAATTGAAAGCTATACCCATAAAGCTACTAGTTTCCAGAGCCACTTACTTGAATTGCATTTGTTCTTTTTTAAGTTTTGAAATTGTTAATTTTGAACTATTTTTGGAATAATTTCTTCTAATGAAAGCATTCTTTCCATAAGTGAGTTTGCTCTTGTATGGCATAGGTGTGCACCCAAGTTCTACCATTACCTGATGGAGTGGAGGTTGTCCATGCCGCTCCTGCTGCTGGGCATCTCAGTTCTGCTTCCATTTACCCTGCATGTTTTGCACCCTACATCATTGTAACAGCATGTTCTGACTCTACGATACGGTAAGCATTTTGTTTCCTGAAGTCCACACTGGAGACCAACAGTTATGTTTAGAAATAACTTTGCCACTGCACATATGCTTTGTTGTGACAAACTTACTTAATGCGATAAATATACTCTGAATTTGTTTTTTGTTCTACCACTGTCTTTATTCAACTAATTTTTAAATTTCATTTTATTATCATCATCTTTTAGTTTTTACAATGTGTGTCTGGAACATATATGAAAAAATATTTTCAGAATCATGAATCAAAGAATTCATTTTTTGCAGGTTCTGGAAATGTAAAGTATCTGGAGGAGAACCGCCAAAAAGGACATATGAGTGGTGTGAGTGGGAAATGAGTAGAAAGGGACAGGCATCGGCTATTGATATTACAGGTATACTAGTGCTACAAAATGTGTATCATTTTAAATTTTTAAGCTCTTTCAATATTAGGCTTGATTTCTTTCAATATATTGTGTATCAGAAAAAGTATAATCTTCATTTGGAGTTTTAATGTGGATTTTTAAAAATTATTTTTCAAATCATATTTTCTAGGAGCTCAAATTTATTCATTAATTTTTTTGTGCGAGATCATATATTGAAATTATTTATTTTTAATAAATTCTTAAACTATTGAGCAATATGATAGTGTATTTGCTGTGCAAACTATTAGATATGTAGACATTTCTTAGTTAACATACCAGTTATAATTCAAAGCAAATAAAATTTTGCTTTTTAAAAACTTTTTTGTTATTTTAGGTCAGCCTCTAAATATATCAGCTGCTTACAGTGGTCGCATTGCTTGTGCCTACAAATATGGAAAATCATTTACAAGACCTTCTAAGAATGATCCTGACTCACGTTTTGTCAATTTGTGTGTGGCTATTTACGAATGTGAGAGCACAGGAGGTAAGTTATTGGATAGATATGTAACAAAAAGTTGGTTAAGACATTGCTGTTACTTGTAACAGAGACAATTAATGTAAACATAGAAAAACTACTTTTGATTATTTGAGAATATTGTCTTCTATCTGTGCTTAGACATGGTGTAGGAAATTATTATCTTTTAGGTTCTCTCATTTTATACATTGTGAATCTTAATACCTTTACTTATGACCTTACCTTCGGAAGCCATGCACTACCTGTGTTAGGATGTTTCACCGTTCTTCTTCTTCTCTTTTTTGACCACATAGGATCACTTTAGTCAGTCCATTATCTAGCCTTCTTCGAAGGCACTGTTCAGACCTTGCTTTTTCATATGCTCCGATCTTCGAACTCTTTCTTGTGTTGAAAATATTCGGTTTGTGACTTTGTTTCTTGTGAGTGTGAAGCGGATATTCTTGATTTTGTTTTTTAATTTATTCTTATCTTTATAATTTATCTATTTTTCACCATTATTGTAATATTTCATTTATTTCAACAAATATATGCTCATACTGTAGTATAAGCAAAATGTCTTGAAAAATCTGACAAAAAATAGTTTCTAGTGTTATGTCTTGAATCAAATATTATATTTCACTGGTTTTCTTTGAACATGAATAGAATTTAAATTGCAGCTATTTGAATGTTCTTATACAAAAATATCTATTTGTTATTTTCTCTTCTTAGGCTCTGAATGGGTTTTGGAAGACACCATCCATCTGAAGAATATCCACCTTCCAAGAATGCAGATCCATCCACAATTAGATCTTAGTGTTTTACATGAGAGGCCACGGCGAATGATGGATGATCGAAGTGTTCGCCGTAATGGATGTGATGAAATGCATAATGTACTACACAAATCAGGCACAAGTAAGTTAAACTTTTTATAGTAACTCTGGTTTGGATATTTGGATTGTGTTGATTACAAAGCTTAATTGGTTTTCATAAGACTAATGCTTCTTTTTTGTTTTTGATATTTTCTTTTACTCTGATTTAATTTAAAGTTCAGTATATTGCCTTTATGTGAGCCAAATGTGAATATATTATTTTTACCTCACAAGTTTTGTCCTAAAATGAATGTTTCCTTAGGTTTGACAGCAGTACCTAGCTTTAGTACTCTGCAGTCCCTGCGCCGTTCAATTATTGAGTGTGGGAATACCTGTCCTCTCACTCAAAAGCACCTTGTACAATTGGATTGGGTCAGCAAAGAAGATGGTTCCCATATTTTAACTGTTGCTGTTGGCAGTAAGGTAAATGAAACATCATCTTTAAAGTATGCTTTAAAAAGATAATTTTACTACTTTACTGGTTATCTTGGAAGCATCTGTGAATTAAAAAAGTATATATGTGTGAAGAAAAAATAATAAATCAGGCACAAACTCCATCACAATTGCGTATGTTATTAGATGAATTAAACATTGTGAAATATGTGATGATGAATTCATCTAACAATGTGATCAAGAGTTGGTGTGTGATTTTTTTAATACTCAAGATTTGAGTTGTCGTTTTTGTTTTTGTTTTTTTTGCCTTTTACCATTTTTTAAATAACTTAAAATTTATTTTAAATGTCTTTCTAATTCTAAATTTATAAATCTTCCTCAATCAATAATTTTTCAAAATCAATAAAAGAAAATTAAGAAATGAAACACTTGTTGTGCAATCTAGAGTTGATTATTTATATATTAGTTATCCGAACTAGTATCATGGAAAAGATAAGTAACAGAAACAATCACAACAATGTAGATGTTGCCTTTTCCGGATATTACCAAGACCTGTCAGCACTAGAGAACTAATCTTATCTTATTAGATGAATTTTCTCTCAAATTATATCTTCTGTGAACTTCTAAAATGCCAACAATGTAAGAACTCTATGGATTAGCTGAAAAATTGTAAATTGATGATGCATTTTATTAAGATATAATCTATAACTCATCCAATACCATGAGAAAATAAAAAAAATAGTTTATGCACGAAAAGAATGTTAAAAACTGAATTACCAGCCACATGTGTTAGTGGGATCACCATCTTGTAGAGTAGTCAGAGGAGATTTCAGAAATTTGAGGCTTATCAAGACTTAATACAGTGATCTCTATCAACTACAATTCAGACTATATTTATCTGAAGAGTTAATGAAAACTGTTTAGTTATTTGCTCTTGACGATACCACATTTTATTGTTCATTCATTTTTCTATTTGTGTCCTTGCTCCAGCTAACTCACATTCTGATGGGTTTCACTTCCTAGACACACTTATCGGTATCACCTCAACCAGGCATCTCCCAGGCATCCACAACAATGTGTCTATAGAAATCTCTTAGATCCCGGTCCCGTCTACCATTTTCATTCGACGTAACATGATTAATGTGTCTATAATTATTATCTAAAATCCAATGCTTGCTTATGGGGCAAACTCTATATGATTTCCTGATGGTGCTCCAATTTGAGCATAGGTTTTTTTATGCATTGAAACATTATAAAAATTTGGTTGTGTAATAAAAGTTTTAATTTGTGTTAATAGTTTTTCTGATGATACCACAAAGTGAGGTGCTTGCCATTTTATATATGAATTATTATAATAGTAATAGTCCACAGGAATTAACAAGCAAGGGGTCTATGATACCTAAATTCATTAAGGAACTTGGTTCAGCTACCCAAGGAATGCAGGTTCAAGTCCTGCTTGGAGATTTCATTTTTTTAAATTCCACTATTTTGACTTAAAAGTTAATACAGGAACATTCTATGTCAAGAATGAAGTTTCCAATTGAATTCATAATCCTTTCTGGGATCTACTTTGGTACAAAATTCCTCTGAAAGATTTTCACAATGTTCAAAATAGTAGTTCATTTTAAAATTAATAGAAAACTGACAGTAATCTTCAAAAAGATTAAAAGTTTGGACTTTTTGACCAAAAAATGTCATTATTTCTTGAAGATACTGCTTTTTCTTTGAACACAGGAAAAATAATTCAAACATTTTGAAGTACTAAATCTTATTTAGTTCATTTAAATGATTATTCTACCATAAATCGGCTAAAATATTTAAATCTTATTGAAACTGTTTATTATTTATTCTCATGACACTAGTATTTTAACTTAATGTATGTCTTTCTGAAGGTTTTTGTATCAAATTAACCCATTGAAACCCCAAGCTCAATCATGAAAGATGTTCGAAAAATAATACATTATGAAACCATGCGTCCCAGTTAAATAACAAATATTTTTAAACCATCATGGTGGTTTATGAACACTAGAGCTGTGGCTGGGAAATAATGTTACTTAAATAATGTGTTGACTTTTGAATAAAAAGATAATTGTTTTTAGGTACTCCTCTTTACCCCAGTTTCAAGCGATCTTGCTCAAGCAAACATGAAAGCTATGAAAGAATCCCAGTCTACAAATCGACCCATTCTTCGCAAAGCATCATCCCTAGCAGTTCCTCAATTTGTGGATGAGATTAGGTAATTTGTTACCATGTAATTTGCTCAAAATTAAAATGTGAAAATTTGTTGTATTGTTAATCAATCCCTTGTGATTTGGCATGTTCTCTTTTCAATTATAGTCAATTTTTTCGTTTTGATCTATTTTATTTCTTATACTTCTATAATTATTGTCTTCAGATGGATGAAACTGCGTAAGATTGATTTAGTAACAGCTGACGGTTTGCCTCCCTTACCAATGCAACTTTCATGGGTTCGTGATGGCATCCTAGTGGTGGGAATGGACAGTGAAATGCATGTGTATTCACAGTGGAAACCAAATAGTAAGTCTGTCACTCACATCATATTATTAGTACAAACATGTAATTAAGTAGGAGATCATTTTCAGATATGGTAAATTAATTAATTGGTTGAATTGGTATCAATAAATTATAATTTAAAATGTTTATTTTGATATATTTTTAGTCAATGTTCAACAAGTGAGAGGAGCTTTAGCACCTCAAGAATCAGAAGAACTTCCAGATTCTCGTAATTTACGTGATGAGGATTTACGTATTTTAGTACAAGAAACATCTCAGCGTCGTATGGCAACTGTCAGCTCTATGCCTCACCTTTCTCGAGTGTCTTCCATTAATCTGACAATGCTGGACAGCAAGAAGAAACGTGGGGAGTTGAAAGGTGATTTGCAAATATTTTTTATGCTGGTGAATCATTGGTTTTGTTTTAAACCTTACAACATTTCTGCATTTGTTTTAAAGATCATACAATCTTTCTCTATCCTATTGTTATTAATTTGTTTTTTGTTTTTTTTTAACACTTTTAATTCATCAGTCTAACTTGAATCATTTATTTCAGAGAACAGCCAAATGCCAAACCATCAAAATATCGTTTATTGGTATAATACTTTTGTATATTAGTAAATGTACATTTCAGTGAAGAAATTGGTCTAGTATTATCTTCCTATAGTGGCAAGGCTGCGTCTAAAGTGATTTTAGATGCTCCTTTAAATTTCTAAAAATGCATGATATGTTTTTGAATGAAAGTGTGGAACTAGAAGATGTTATGAATAAAACTATATTTTTTCACAATTTCATGAAACGTTTGGGTACTCTTGGTACACTACGGGTTGATATGTGTTTCTGAAAGTAAAACTGGGAGATTAAATTTTGATTAGTACTGAGCATTGTGCTGCAGCGATACATATAGAGTCAAAATGTAGAATGAAAGAGGTGTCTAAATGGGTATAATGAAAACCCTGCTCTGTGATTTTGTCATGTGGAAAGTTTACCCCTTCCAAATGTTTGAGGACAAATCAGTGTGGCGTGGCTCTTTTCTTTGTTTTTCTTAAAACAACAAAGTTGACATATGTTTGGTTTCTGAAATAAATAATTCAATTTTGAACATCTCATTATTTTAGATCCCTTTGTCTTTCTTTTTCCTCCCTCCTCCTATGTTGTGTAATCCTGTAACTCGATGAAATAATTCTAGGCTGGTTCTTGTCTATAACAATTTGTTTTCTTTCTAGGAGCTATTGTTCAAGCTGAAACTCCTAGTGTAGACTATATGCCAGATTATGGACTTTTTGAGGCGAGTCGCATTGCGTGTCCTGTTCTTCCTCAATATCATCCGAAGCAGCTTATGGAATTATTGAATTCTGGCAAAATTCGTTGGGTTAAGGCTATTCTGGCTCATCTTGTCAGGTGAGGGTTTCTTTATGATTGTGATACCTAAACTGGACAGATATGGATACCTTCTTTTACTTCTTTGAAGGTGTAAATAGAAGAAAAATGCGAATTAAAGGAAATTGATATTGGTCTTATTACAAAAGTGAAATGCATTGTAAATAATGTGAGACACACTCTTTGCCATTGTCTATGTCTCGTGTATTTTGTTATATTTATTTACATGTTACATGAGCATATTAATATTGTTCATCTAAGAATTCAAGAACAGAAAAATCTGTTTTCCATAGAAGTCGTCTTCTTTTTGGATCACTTTAGTCAGTCCATTATCTAGTCTTCTTTGAAGGTTTGGACCTTGGCAGTCCTCCCAATACTTTTTCATATGCTCTGACCTTCGAGCTCTTTCTTGTGTTGAAAGTATTCGGTTTGTGTCTTTTCTTGTGTGTGAAGCAGGTATTCTTGATTTTGTTTTTAATTTATTCTTATCTATGGTGTCTTCTGTGTAAGGTCAATTTCCTTAAAATCCTCTCTGACTTTTCTAATCCACCTGCATCCTGTTGTGGTTTTTCAAATAATATTTTGAGGCCAATTTTATTTGCAATGTTTTGAAGTTCTGATATCTGTGTTTTTGCTTCATCTATGTCATTTGCTAGTAATGCCAAATCATCGGCAAAACCAAGACAATTCGTTTTTATTTCTCTGCCTATTTTAATTTTTGGGGGACATTTCTTAAACCATTCCCTCATTACTATTTCCAGAGCACAGTTGAACAGTAGTGGTGAGAGTCCATCACCCTGGTGTAGTCCTGTTTTGATATCAAATGGTTCTGACAATTCACCCCTGAACTTTACTTTTGACTTGGTGTTTGTGAGGATCAGTTTTATCATGTTTATTAATTTGGGGTGCAGTCTAAGGTGTCGTAAAATGTTTAGCAGAGACTCCCTGTTGATACTTTTTTAGTCTATAAATGTTATCACCATATCTCTATTCCTCTTCCTGTTGTAGTCCATTATCTGCTTTTGACTCATGATCTGATCAGGTCAGCTCCTCCAGGGTCTAAAACCTCCCTGGTATTCTCCTAGTTCTTCCTCCAGTGGTAACCTGATTCTGTTAAGGATGATTCGTGAAAGAAATTTATGTTATATCTAGGAGTGCGATTCCCCTGTAGTTGTTAGGGTCTGTCTTGTCTACCTTTTTATGGAGTGGGTGGATGATGGCAGTTGTCCATTGTTCTGGTAGTTTTTCTTTAATCCTGATGTTGACGTGCTGTTGATGAAGGGCAATTTTTACATATTTCCATGTCTCAACAAAGGTCTGATCTTCTCCTGACGCTTTGTAATTTTTCATCTCATCCAGTGCTTGATAAACTTCTTTTATTGTGGGGGGATTGATGTTTTCTGGTGGTGTTTTTATTGGGGTGTTGATGTCCAAGTTAAGGAGTTGTGTCAGTTCCTTGCAATTCAGGAGTTCATTAAAGTATTTATTTTCTCTGCTTGGGTCAGCCGGTGGAATATTCCTTAAATGACTTTCCATGGTTGACTGCCAGGGGGTCATCTGCAGTGGGACTAGGTCCTGAGTTACAACTCTGGATGTGATCCAGTGAGGTGATAATGAGATATGGTTGATGATAGATGAAGTTATGATTTGGGCAATCGTATTGTAGGTAGCTTGAACTACAGGCCACCCCACTGGGATCAGATGCCTTTTGCAGCCGCTCCACTGGAGTACAAATGCTATAGATTTGCCCCTTCCACCACCTACACCGTATGCCATAGAAGTCTATTGTATTGTTTAAAACTTTAATTCATGTTATTGAAGAAACATGTGATATGCTAGACCACTATCAGAAATAAACTTCTATTCATTGTATTTCTGGTTTCTATTAATTATCTTCTATTAATGTATTATCTAATAAGTTAAGTTCCAATTGTTTCCTTTGAGACTTCATATTCATTTCAACCAATGTTCTCCATAATATATATTTTGGACTCTTTATTCTCATGAAATTTATAATGTAATGTTTTGGGGAACTTCCTCTGATGCTACAAAAATATATTATTGTGTAGATAGATAGATATTTACTATTTCACAACAAATGAGCATAGTTAGGTGGCTGTGATGGGCATTACAATACATCATTTACACATACAACAGGAAGTAACACTACTTATAACATGGCAGTAAGTAATATAATTAATACTACACAACATTACAAGAAGATACATAATCATACTTATCCATAACAACAATACAAGAAAATACATTCAAGATACAATACGAAAAGTTACATAATCTTACAAAGTAAACATTCTATAATCATAATATCATAATCCATAATCAAAACATCCATAATAAATTCCTTTGCAATTTTAGGTGCATATCTGGAACATGTGCCGTACGCCAAGGTACTTTGGTACAAGGTGGAACTGATGAAGAGAATTTGGTTCGGCAGAGAGGCTGGTCTCGTTCTCGAACTTTATCTGTAAGCTATGTAGGAGCAGGTGGGTATCAAAAGTCCTCATCAATACAGAAATGATTAGGATTTGTGGTCATGAATTGACGCTCATTACTTCTGTTTCAGAATATCATTATTTGTGTAATTATTGATTTAAGACTTAATTCTGTCCTAGGCACTAACAGTCCTCTAGAACAGAGAGGATCAACCACAGCAATTCCTGAGGAATTGACACTCGACTATGCTGAAATAAGTTCCGTTCCTCCTCTCCCTTTATGGACCCTTCTGGTTGCTGACAGAGAACAAGCAGGTTCAACAGTTCAAAGTAAAGAAGACACCCAGGTAGAGGATCAAAAGTCTATACTATCATCATCTCTGTCGATTTTTGTTGTCATTGTTTATGTACTATGTATTCCCATTTTATCTTATTTCTAATCATTGGATGTTTTCCAATATCTTATGATCGAGATTTGGCACTGAATTTTCTTCCTACATGTATATAATTAATTCCTGCATCTATTTTAAGCATCATAGTAAATAGAAGGATCCAGATTTTACATCGAATTTTAAAAAATCCATCCTCCAATTTTACAAAATATTAATGCCATTGGATATAGTCTAACCTTGATTGCACAATGTTAGTAATCCAAAGTATTGATATGGACTAGTAATATCTTATTATTCAAAGTTGTATACAAGAAATTAAATAACTACAATATTTTTAAAAGTGATGATTTCAATTCTGATGACTTTAACAGAAAATCGATGAATAAAATTTATTTTCCCAATGTGATATCTTTCTCTGTTTAAAAAAATGTTTCTATATGTCATTTAAAGAAAGTATTCATATAACTATCAACCTTCCAATTTTTTTGGGTTCAACATTCTTGCATTATTTTGTAAATAATCATATTAAATTACAAAAATTATATTGTATTATTGTGCAAGTTTGATGTAGAAAATGTGACCATTTTAATTATTTAAGGATAGTATTTCTAATACCTTTTCTGAAATTGTAACTTTTTAATTTTATCTTTTTTAGCCAAAGTTATTAATATAATAATTTTTGAGAAAGTATGATTCTGGATTTGTTATTTATAATGATTTCTCCTAGGATTATAATGATCTCTTTGATGGGAATGTGGGAGATGCAGATGAATCACTTGATGACCTATTAGTGGATGAGCCTGACTCTCCCAGGAGACATGACCGAAGGGTGTCTCTATCTCAAGAAAGACAGGGTTTATCTCACTTCGGTCCTAGGCAGGTCAGTAAAATAATACAATTCTGATGATTTCATCTTTATTTTATTGTTACTTTTCAACTAATTATGTATGTCATTGCATCTTTTCAGGGACGTCTCCTATCGAGATTACTAACTCACACACATTTACCAGGGCTTTCTAGCCTTGATCAGATGCACTTACTTGCACTTGCAGACACAGTATCAACTTGTAATTCAGACTTTGCGGAGAGGTTTGCTATAGATGCGGCAAAGACTGCCATTGCCAAGGAGAACCTCTCTGGAATGCCTGAAGGAGAAGATATTTCAACGGGTAATTATTATATCATAGAAGTATTTGTATTGAAACCCAGTTTCAAGAGACCATTTATAGTGAATAATATCAGGTCCTGAGAACGAACATATATGAACTATGCATTTACTTCCCAGGTATAAGGTTTCCATTTATTAGTGATTTTCACTTATAGTGGTCAAATATTTCCCTACACTTAATTCCAACCCCCAATTATGACAACCTAGTAGTTATCGTACAATTCTGATTTCAATGGTTGAGGTAGAAGTATGTATATATTGCTATTAACGTAGTTTTCCAGGACAGCTGCTGTTATTTATGTTAACATTGCATTAAGATTTGTTCTGTTATTAGTAGTGACCTATTGATTGAACAGATAGTATGACATTACCCAAAAATATTTTTTGTGTTGTTGTAGACTCCTTGGATGACTGTGGATTGCGATACTTGCTTGCCATGAAGCATTACAGTTACCTCCTGCGTTGCCTTCCTTTGGCTCAAAGGGCCCAGTTCCAAAAGCAAGGTGTAGGCACCAACAACTTGGTTTGGGCCTTCCATTCTGAGAGTGAAGAGGAGTTGCTCTCCCTTATCCCATCATATGCGAAGGGTAGCCCCAAATGGTCTCAGCTTAAGGAGCTAGGAGTTGGCTGGTGGTTACGTTCACACACACTTCTTAAGACTTGTGTTGAGAAGGTAATTGGAATTTACTGAGTTTCAACTATTTGTGAAACATTACTACAACTCTATGCTGTTCCTCTTCCCTGTTTATCTCTGCTAATACTTCTTCCAGGGTTTACCTTCCCCAATTTCTTCTGCAACTAAAACAAAAATAAGATTTTATAAATGCAGATGATGCAATTTTCATTTTCAGTACATTTGTTAATATAGCATACTCAATGATGAAATTAGTATTGTTTCAAGGTAAGTTTTCAATTGTGAGTTTTTAAAGAAGCAATTGAGGATTTCACTGGAAGAGGAATATGCTCTATTTCCAAAACTTGCTTGAAATGAACTTCCATTGTTTTAAAAATATTCCTATCAATTTTTGTTTTATTATTCAAATACTGGGAGCCTGGAGAGTGTTTTTTGTATTGTTTCTGCTACACAGTGATTTGTGAGTATGAAGTTGTAGTTCAATAGTTTAATGAGAAAACTACCTCCTGCAGTCCCTGGTGTGTGGTGCCTCAGGTGTAAGTTTTGTGCTACAGTAAGGCCAGTTTCACCAAAGGCTAGTACATTGACGCAAAGATATTATCAGCTGTAGTAATGTGTTGTAATGAAAAGTGTTTTCATCACTTCACTGAAAAATATGAGCTCAAAACATTGAGCCAATGAAAAGAATATTGATGTTATATTTTTTTTGTAAATTAATTCCTTTTTGGAAAAATGGCTAAGAGGTACATCTTTGTTTTCACTTGTATCTTTCATGTATTAATGTACATTTTCTTAATTTACGGAAATTACAATCAATACTTAATGAGTTCATAAAATTATTAGCATATAAGTAATTAATATCTGGGTGACCGAGCTTCACTCGAATAGCTCACAAAATGGTCCTATGACAAAATATTTAACCATGAATATAACGAATGATAATTCCATACATAACTATTTTGCTAATTTGGTTACTGCACAGTTTATGTTGCCCATATAAGATTTTGTGTGTGTGTGTGTCGAGGTTAAGGAGTAATTCTGAATTTTTATGAAATTGACGCTCTTTACTTATGCAGTAGAACACATACTGAGAGTAAATAGAAAATAATAACCATTTGTCTTAAATTGTGCTTTCCTCTTTTATTCATACATTTGTAAACAAATGAAAATTATCTATTCATTGTAACCCACAATATACCCTATTTATAATATTAGGCATTACTATTAGACATACATATTTATTTATGAGGTAAGTGTTGACTACATGGTGACTACTGTGAGAAAGTATTCGCCATCCCTACAACACCGATCAGTGGCAAACAGTTTTCAGTTAAAAGGTATTTTGCCACTGATTGGTAATCACTTATTCTTCAGGTCTTTACTTTCCAATTATTCATAGGTATATGGGAAGTATAATGAATGTCCGAAAAATAAATTGAAATATCTTCAGGTCTGCGATAATGGTGTGTATGGGATAGATTTTTGTTTATTCTATAACACACAAAATAATCAATGTATCCAAATCAAACTTGAATTTGGTTTGAGTACATTTGGAATAGGGACTCTGCACACTCTTCCACTGCACACTGCAGACTCTTTCCACACTCTGTCGCTGTAAACATGTGGGTGTTTACTCGTGTCAGCAGAATGATACTTTCGTTTGCTGCCGCGCACAACTGGGAAAAGAAGGTGAGCTGGGGGTCAGTGTTGAAATAAAATACTCTACACACATGTTCATTCCATTGAGGGTTGAAAGGAAAGGTTGGACTACAGCCGTATTCTTTGGATGTTTATTTTTTTGTTTTCAAAAAGGTAGTAGTAGAATTTAGTTCTACTACTATTCTACTTTACTGAATTTTCTTTTAGAATTGAACAGGTCTAGGAACACATTTTAACTTTGAAGAAACTTACATTCCTCTTATTTCTTTGCCAATTATTACTTTACATGAATTCGATGGTTCACATTTTGTTGGTAGAAATAACTTTCATTCAATTTGATGTGTTGTTACTACATTACATCAAAAGTAGAAGTGTCAAAATCAAATGAATATTGTTTATTTCATTATGTTTCATTTTGTTTCATTATGACCGTATGTGTATGAGGCTCGTGCGTTAACTCCTGGACCTTCAGACACTCACTCAAAAAGAGAAATATTTGGTTTATATTCATATTTATACAATACAATAGCTACAGGAAATCCCAAAACAGCTATTTTGAAAATAACATAATTGTTAGAAAATGAAATTAAGCATATGTACAAGATACAAAACAAAACACACAATACTTACACCAAGAATAATAGTACATAGGCGTAATAGTAATGAAATAACTTATTGTACAAGCTTCAACATGAGAAAAAAAATTGACATTATAGTGAAAACAAAGTGGTTACTATTCTACACAGCTAAAACTAAAAAATCTTATTCTATACAAAACTAACATTAGAAAGCCCTATTTATTTGATTCATCACTAGATTAACATGAGAATTAAACAGGTCTATTTCAGATTTATACATACTAAGTAAGCGGAAAGTTTTAAAGAAAGAAAGATTATAGAATTGAACTGTTTTACAGTGAAGAACAAAAAAAGCTATGGAAGGCCGTAAATTATTCCTAGGGGCGTAGAATTTAATTTTACTTAATAAAAAGGAACTATCAACTAAACTGTGTAAAACCTTGTGTAGGAACAATATATTGGATTTACTTCTTCTAGTTGAAAGGGAGTCAAATGAAAACAAACCTCTTAATATATTTGTTGAAAAATCTCTAATGCAAGTAATGTTTAACTTTTTGAAATATAGATATCTTAGTAATTTATTTTATACTACTTCAATTGTAGAAATACTTTGAAGTGAAAAAGGATCCCAAATTGCGGCACAGTATTCTAATCTACTTCTAACAATTGAATAATACTACTTATGACAGTATCAATGGAAGCAAAAAACTTGGTGTTTCGAATTAGGAAGCCCAGCATTCTGTAGGAACTATTAATAACTGAATTCAAATGAATATCAAACTTAAGTGATGAATCAAAAATTACTTCAAGATCTTTTATGCGAGTCAAAGTTTGCAGCCTTCGTCCAACAATAAACATCCATGAGGAGTGATTTCCTTTTTCCTTGAATATGAAATGACAAAACATTTATTTATATTCAGTAGTAAATTGTTATTCAAACTCCATAAGGCAAGCAAATTAAGTGATGACTGTAGTAAAGATATATCCCTATCATTATTGATTACCTTGTACAACTTTAAGTCATCAGCATATAAGAGACATTTTGATTCTGTAATGATTTCAGGTAAATCATTAATAAAAATTAAGAAAAGGGACCGAGATTAGACTCTTGGGGAATGTCAGAAGTGCTGGAGTACGGTTTTGATTTTGAGTTAGATATATTCACAAATTGAGAAAGATTTTTAAGATAAGATGCAATAAAACTGAAAAATCCTTCAGACAGATCAAATGACAATAACTTATTTAAGAGAATTGAATGGTTAACTTTATCAAATACCTTTGAAAAATTGGTATAAACTATATCTACCCGACCTCCAATGTCCAGTTTGGGTGATATGTCGAACGCAAAATCCATTAAATTAGAAACAGTTGATCTAAGATGAAGAAATGCATGCTGTTGTGGAGATATTTTAGATTTGATAGTAGAATGTATGTATTTGTAAAGAATAGTTTCAAAAACTTTTGCGAAGGAATTTAATAATGAAATGGGACAATAATTTTCAACATTTTTAAACTTACCAGATTTAAAAATGGGTACCACTTTTGCTTCTTCCCATTTTTAGAGGGAAAACACAAGTATATAGAGAAAGGTTAAACAAATAACACAAAGGCTCAGCCAACACCTCAGAACAACCTATTACAACATAGCTAGGAATACTATCAGGACCAGAAGACTTTTTAGACTTTAGTTTTTTGATAGCAACTAGGACCTCAGGTACAGTAAATAGAACCCTTTGATTGATTTTATTGGAAATATTATTCAGAGGAACCCTATTACCTTCAAGATCAGTCTAATCAATGATCTAAAAAAATCAGCAAATGCATTAGGTACACGATCCCTTGAGATGACCCACCCATTATATTTCATATCTATGTTACTAAAATCGAAAGAAGATGAACGTTTGGATTTTACATAGCTCCAAAACTACTTGGAGACTACATTTATACAACTTTCTATGTGATTCAGGTACTTCTTATGGGCTATATTAATTTTAAGGTTTATCCTATGGTCTTGAAATAAATTATCATGATATTTAGAAAACTTTCTTTTCCTAGCTGCCCTATTTTTAAATTTTATTGAATTAATTATATCCTTTGTAAACCAACAAGGGAACTTACTTTTAAAAATATAAGCTTTTTTGGGTACGCATTGATCAAAAATAGAAAAGATCAAACTGTAAAACACATTTAAAGCTGCATCTATGCTATTTATTAAATCTCAGTTACATTCTCTTAGTCTTGTATACATATTCATAAAGTTAGCTTCTTTGTAACAATAATAACTATTAATTATAGAATTTTTATTGAGTTTATTATGATCAATGTACTTATAATCTAAATTAATAAGGGGTGAAAGACGTCAGGTCACACTGACTGACTGAGATAGACGAAACATTACTAATAAATCAAGTGTAGAATTATTACAATTAAGAATATTATTGTGCAATGAAAGTTTATTAATTGTGCAATGTTTATTGATGACGCTAGTATTACATGTGTTAAAATTGTTCTGCAAAGAAAGAAGACCATGTTATAACACGTTTTCATCCCAAAATACATCTAATCTGTGAATTTCATTCAAATTGCTATAGCCGTTCTAGAGAAAACTTTTGACAAATACATAGGTATATAAGTATATAGGTAATAGATACAGTTATTGCTCGCTTAATAGTGTAGGATATGTTATTTACAAATAATTTCTCAAAATGAAATTTGGTTCCATGTGCCCTTCAAGTATTGTCCTCAATTATTGTCCTTCTTTTTTTTTTTTTTTTTTTTTTTTTTTNTAAGAGACAGGTGTGTGTGTGGGGGGGGCTTTAGGGCTCGTCAACATCGAGGTCATTAGAGCCCATCAATTATTGTCAATCTGTTGAGGATGTACATAACATATCTAACTTATTTTCAATTATTGTCAATCTGTTGAGGATGTAAATAAGTTAGATAATAAAATTTAAATTTACTTAACATTCCTCATATACTTTTTGAGATGATCTCTCTTCATACTTAGTGGTGTGAGGATATTTGTTTTCATTCCAATTGGAAATGTGGTTTAGGCAAATTAATAGTTATTCATCTTTTAAGTGCTTGGAAATAAATGTGCCAAAGCAATGTAACAAAGTTAATTATTTTTTTTGTGAACTTTTCTTCTTTATTAGATTGCGAAAGCAGCATATATGGAACACCAAGATCCTCTCGATGCTGCTATTTTTTACTTGGCCATGAAAAAGAAAAGTCTGGTATGGGGTTTATTTCGCTCTAAGAGAGATGAGCGTATGACTTCCTTTTTTGCGAACAACTTCAGTGAGGACAGATGGCGTAAGGCTGCTTTGAAGAATGCTTTCCTACTTCTGGGCAAACAGCGCTTTGAACATGCAGCTGCTTTCTTTCTTCTTGCTGGAGCCCTTAGAGATGCCATAGAAGTTAGTAGTGATTGTTTCTAAGTTAAATATTCATCTCTATGATCGTATTTATGATTCATATGAAACTAATTCAGTGAAAGAGATTTTATAAAATGTACTGAATTTCAAAACTCTTTGTTAATGAAGTTTCTATGAAGGATTATTGTCACCTCTGTAATAATATTTTCTTTTGTTTATTTGAAGGTTTGTCTGAACAAACTGGACGATTTCCAACTTGCAATGGTCATAGCACGTCTTTATGAGGGAGAACGAGACCTGACTCCTCCTAGTCTTCAAAAACTCCTCTGGGAAGTTAGTAATATTATTTTATTGTGAAAATATTTATCCAGTTTTGTGAAAATGTTGAATATTTAACTTTCTTGATCAACACGGTAACATGTTTGTGAAAAAATTTTCACTCATCAAATGTATAAAGTATTTTAATTGCATACCAAGGATTTTAAAAACTTTTTGCTTTTCATTACAAAAAGTTTTACAAGTAAATAAACAATAATTAAAAAACATGCTTGGATGTTATGACTTGGAAGTACAAAATTCCTTATTCTAGAAAATTCTGGGATGTGAGGCAGATGGTACTAATCCACAGCCTGATCTGGCACATCCAGATCCTTTCCTGCGTTCTATGGCTTTGTGGATATTGAAAGATCATTCTGGGAGTCTTAACACCCTACTTCAGACCAATATTGGTTGTGCTCATCCTTTGGGCATTGATGATGACAAGCCAGAATCAGCAGCAGGTTTGATCTCACTATTTTCTCCTATTATTGTTTAGTTTTGTTTATTTGAGTTTAGTGTACATTGTGCCAGGGATGCACTTTGAGAAATGTCATGAGTCAAGAGTCATGAAAAACATGACTGATCATGCCCTGAAGAAGTGAACAGGTGTATAAATTTTGATATTAGATTATTCTCCAATGGAATTAATCGCGCTGAGATCAAGGTCCCAGGTTCGAACCCTGGTCCCGTCTCCCATTTTCATTCAACATAACATAATTAATCTGTTACCTGGCAGTGAGGTTCACCGCAATCTAAGAGATTTCTATCTCAATGGAACTTCAAAATAAAACAATCTATTGTTGAATAGGTTTATGGATACTTTCTTGTTGAGCTATTCATAATGACCACTAATGTTTTTCTTGAGAATGATCTCATTTTCAATATTTTTTGGACAGGCTGAGAAAATGGCAGTGGCTGCACATTTTTGGGATGAGAAACGTGTTATTTGTAATGAAGTGATTCTGTTGAAGAAAGTTAGCGATTATTTTAAACTTTTGGTTTGGAAGTAAATATTCAAATACCTACTCAACTATTTAAAGGGATTTGAATTATGGGATTGTTAAATTTAGAAGTTACATTGGATAATAAATTACATCTGTTTGTCACTGAATGACTGCTACAGGATTGGTCAACAGGGCTGAGATCAAGGGTTCTCAAGCTGCATCGTAGGAAAACAAAGTAGAGCTAGAGGATGTCATCACTCAATTAATATTTTATTGTAGTTACTCAGTTGTAAATTCCTGAAGTGGTTATTTATATTAAATTTATAATATTTTTTTTACCTACTTACCAGGGCCAAGGTATATCTATAGTTTAATATTTCAAAACTCTTAATGTTTTACTTGTTCCCCAAGATGTTTTTTATAACTTTCATGTGGATATTTTATGTTGAATACTTTACCCTCAGATCTTCTATCTCTCTGCATAATTGTGATTAAATTTTTGCCATTATTTTTCTTATTTGGATCAATATTTAGTGGTAAGATAAAATATTAGAAATTCTTTCTACTAAAAATTATATTGTATTAATTGAATTTTGAAGTATTTGCTTTATATGTTAGGGATTGACATAACATAATAATCTTCTGTTATAGCAAATCCAAATGTTTTCAACTTCTATGTTTATTTGCGGACCCATCCCTTGTTGGTGAGGCAGTATATTGCAACTTCTGCTCAGGGACGACGCACAGGACCTTCATTAGTACTTGCTGGATTTAGTTATGGGTCAGATGCTCGAGCATCTGATAAGCAGGTAGGCTGTATTCTGACAGTGGTAGTGTATTAACCTATCAAAGTCAACAATAATTTAATTAGTAGCTGTATAAATAATTTGTACACTCAGTAAAACACAATATTGATTAAATAGTTGATTCAAAAAATTGTATTTAAAGTGCTTAATACTGCTTGTAATTTGATAGGGATTACATCAAATAATTTATTGATTGGAGATGAGCTAATTGTAGATTAAGGTTTAGGTATCTTCTTGATTTGTTGATGGTAATTGTTTGAATGCTTTCAGATAGTTTGAATTTAACCAATATAATTACCGTTGATTAATTATTATCAGAAGTCTAATAGTGGCAGAAAACAATATAACTGTTTCAATTTATTTTAAAGTATTTATATACCTTTTGTTAAAATCACATTTATTCTTGATTTTGTATAACTTGTGTTTATAGTTAATGCTGGAAGACTCGATCACTCCTCTTGAAAGACAACTGTACTTCACAACTGCTCATGCTCACTTCAAAGCTGGATGCCCTGCTTTAGCATTGGAAGTACTCTCAAAACTGCCATGCAAAGTTATAGATTCCAGTGGAAGTGGTTCTCCTAGTAAGTAAAGAAATATGTATCATTATGGCATTAAAATTATGTATTATACATTTGGTACAGATCTACTGGGGTCAAAATTGTTGGAATGATAGAATTATTCTTGAGGGTTTACAGTGGGCTAATGGCCATATTTTAAGAATTATTTCACAGTGTAATTTCCTCTCTGTTTAATTTACCATAACATGTTTTGGAGATCTTACCCTCACAGTCAAATAAATTAAACCCAGTTCAGATTAATTTGATGATGGAGGAAAAGTTCCCTTAAATATGCCCAAGGTGGTAAACTCAACTCAGTGAAATATGTGTACATTTGAATCATTATTCTTAATTATTTGAGGTACTTGTTTTGTCATAATACTTTGAATATTTACTGCAGGTTCTAATTGTTTTTCAAACATTTCTTTCCTTACTATTGGTTGTGTGATGTTTTATTGCCAAGTATCTAGAAAATCAACCCCAAAAGTTGGTATATTCAATAGTTTTATTTTTATTGTAAGACTTGTGATACTGTTGTCCTTATCCAGATCTGTATTGATTCCCTGGAGAAGAAAAGCAAGCAGTTCAATGCACAGTATTCATGTAATATTAGTTATCCACCTAATAATTAATTCTTACTAAGTTGTTCAATTTTCCTTTAATACTTTTGTTAATTATAATATTTATTTTAGGCAGAGTAATGTTTCTATTTCGGGTGCTACTTTGAGAATTTATTAACTGTTCTTTTAAGTCATTGTAATTGGAACATCAAGGATTCTAATTTGAACAACTGTGTTATGATTTGTGGTATTTTGTGTGTTTCAATGACAGTTCTTTTAGTTATGTTTTAGTATTCTATTTTGAAGTTCCTGCATTGCATTCAGATTATTTTGTATACTCTACTCCATGCTGTTAACCCAAAGTTTGTTGGACTATGGAAAACAAGTGATATGATGATGTTAATTGTATCTCTGAATATATAATTTTAAAAAATTGTAGAAAATATGAAGATTAGATTACTGAAATTTTAAAAACACCATGGATTTTGTGGTTACCAAGTCAGCATACACTACATACTACACAGTGATAATTGGGTAGTGAATAATGTTTTATTTACATTCCAAAATACCTATTTTCTGTGAATTTTGTCAAAATCATTAGAGCAAAATATTGAAGAAAAACATAAAAAACATTCATACAATTATTGCTCACTTTATAGTGTAGAATTTTATTTTGATTCAATATGACACTGATGCAACAGTGAAAAGTTTCACTGTAACTGCATTAAATTTATATGGAAAATTTCTTATAAAAGTGGAAGCAAATGTGGTGCAGGCGTATGATGGTGGCACTTCACTTGGCGTTGCATTAGTTGCCTTACAGGGTCTGTCCAATAAGTTTCCATATTGAGGTTATAAAATAAAATTTATTACAGAAATTTTGTACAGCGGTTTAGAACTCTTCAAAGTATTGGAAGTCGACACATTGTTGCCAGCAAATTCTTCACTTCTCATAAGCGCCCCAGAAACCCTTGACTGGTATGCTGTTTAAATGACGTGTCATAGCCAGTTGAACTGCATCAGTTGTCCCACAATGGTGTCCTATAAGGTTCCAAGCCTAGACAACAGCTCGTTCACAACAAAGCATGTGTGACTGGGCCGCATTGTCCTGTTGGCGAATCCAGGTAGTGGCGATCTCTGCGTGGATGCGGACGACCCTTTTTCTTCAAATGTTTGATGACTCCCTTGTAAAATTGGCAGTTGACCGTCTGTTCACTTGACTCACTTGTCCTTGTTGATGCACTTTTGCCACATTATCATCAGCTGTTGCTGAAACCAGTTGTCCTGCGCGTTCATCGTCTTGAACGTCTTCTCGACCCTCCTTAAATTTTTTATGCCACTCAAACACACTTGTTCTGTTCATAACTTTGTCTCCATAAGCCAACTGAAGCATTTTGATTGTCTCTAGCAGTTTTGGAGAGTTTGACCCGAAACTTGATGTTGCAACGAAATCTCAAACAGCATTACATCTTGATCCGTGACACACACCACCATTCAGACCCAGCAGGACCATCCTCCAGCACTTCTGTTGAGTGAGAGAAAATCAGTACAGAAATTTATTGGACAGACCCTGTATTTGAGTCCTTTGATGTGTGTTTAAGAACCGACAAGAGGACAGATGTAGATGTTTGCTTATTTCTGGTATTTGACACTATAGCTCTTGGCTGTTTTGAGGCAATATGTCAAATACACAAATACATGATGCCAAATGATGTGCCACCATGAGGAATGGCATGTGCAAAACTACTGGCAAACATTGTACAGATTTAAAGTTTTTAATCTATAGTGCTCTGTGAATAGGTGACTGTTGAACAAATCATAATGTAAAATTCTTCTATGTCTTTTTCTTTTTTTTAAATTTATTTTACAACATAAAGTGTCCATATAGAGCTGCTTAACAGTTGGTATGTGTAATTTTTTCTTAGGTACATTAAATAGCCCTAACAAATCGAAACTCCAAAATCCAGAAATTGATTCTGGCATTATTCATTGGGGAACACCAGGAACATCAAATCCAAGCAATGCTGGTAAGTTGTTAGTTCAAATGTGTTCTTAGAATGGCTCAAATTTGATGAATTACTATACCAAGAGCTATGATTCTGCAGATTCAAGTGAAATTGACTGGTCAGCTCCTATGAAACGGGATGAAGATGAATTAGTTATAGATTGGGGTAATGATGATAATAACGATGATGAACCTGATACAGAAGACAGTGTTGATCAAGGACTAAGTATGAAACCGGCTCATTCTGCTGATAGTGATGCTGAAGGTATGTTAAATATGCTCAATTTGTTTGTTTCGATTGCATTAATTCATTGAATATTTTTTTGTTCCTTTATTTCATGTTGATAATGTAGGTACTGCAATTGCAATACTGTAGGTACTGTTATTAAGCAAGTCTTAACTGTGATAAAAAAATGTAATATATTTTAGAGACAGAAAATAATATTATTGAGATAAATCTTATGAGTTGAATAATATTGTGAATTATAAGGTGGTGTAATAGTTGCTTTTTCATTGAAAAATTGCATTGGAGATTGGCCTGTTATGTATTACTTATATATATATTTTAATCCAATATTGTTAGTTTAATTTTTTCCTTTCTCAGACTATGAAATTCTGTCCGTCAAATTACTTCTGATGTGTTATTACTTTTCTGCCTGACCTCGTATATTAAGAAAAAACATGAGACTGATTTATTTACCAAAGTTTTTATTTTTTTCAAACATCAAAAGCCCTTCAAAGTAGTTCCCTTGGGCAGCTACACACCGTTGTTCCCATTGTTGGTAGTGGCGCTGGAAGTCTTCAACCGGTATGGTCTTCAGTATGTCGATTACACTCTTTTGAATGTTTTCTACAGTCCCGAAATGACGACCTTTGAGGATATTTTTCAGTTTAGGAAAAAGGAAAAAGTCACAGGGACTGAGGTCAGGTGAATAGGGGGGCTGGGGAACCACAGGAATGCCTTTTGAGGTCAAAAATTCTGTTATGGAGAGGGCAGTGTGACATGGGGCGTTGTCATGATGGAGCATCCATTTGTCTGCAATGTCCGGTCTCACGCGAATGACCCTTTTTCTAAACCTTTCAAGGACGTCTTTATAAGAAACTTGGTTGACAGTTTGTCCTGGAGGAACAAATTCTTTGTGGATGATTCCCCTTCTGTCCAAAAAACAAATCAGCATTGCTTTGATCTTCGATTTGATCATTCGAGTTTTCTTTGGTCGAGGAGAGTTTGCAGTGTGCCACTCCTCACTTTGCCTCTTGGTCTTAGGATTGTATTCAAAAATCCATGATTCATCACCTGTGATCACACGACTAAAGAAATCTTGCTCATTAGCGATTCTGTCAAGAAGATCAAGACACTTGTTTTTTCGATTGTCCTTCTGCTGAATTGTGAGGTTTTTCGGCACCATTTTGGNCACAGACCTTTCACATGTGCAAATGTTCACTCAAAATTTGATGAACGGTAAATCTGTTCAAATTTAATTGTTCACTCAACATTCTTAATGTTACACGACGGTCTGATCTCACAAGAGTGTTCACACGTTCGATGTTTACATCAGTTTTCGAAGTTGAAGGCCTCCCTGAACGGTGTTCATCTTAAACGTGTTCTCTGCCTTCCAAAAATGATTTGTGCCAGCGAAAAACTTGAGCTCGGGATAAAGAATGTTCCCCATAGACCTGTTTTAACTTTTCAAACTTCACACTTGCCGATTCTCCAAGCTTAACACAAAATTTAATGGCACAACGTTGCTCCAAATTCTGCTGTTCCATTTTCCTTGACGCACAACCAAAACACAACTTCACTAATAGCAGTCACAAAAATCACGTAGTTAACGGAAGGAGTTGAAACTCGCACTGAGCTACTGGAGAGTACTGATACACGTGCCCTATCAAGGACAACAGCGCAGCGTTGCCAGATCGCTTGTAGTGTTGCCAGTCTCATTACTTTTCTGCCTGACCTCGTATTATCATTTGTAATACTACATAAATTTAGTAGTTTCAACTGTCATTGTTAAACTTAAATTTAATTGTCAAAAAAGCAGTTACATATTGCATATAACTATGTGGAGGACAATAAACTAATTTACTCTCTGGTAGCAAGCAAGGGATCATCCCCTCCATTCCAATCAAGGGCCCCAAGGCAGATTTTTTTTTTTTTTGGGGGGGG
>NNCF01130996.1:424033-472576 GCA_002313205.1 Laupala kohalensis | reverse complement strand
AGGTCATTAGAGCCCTTAAAACTTGTACAGGTAGGGAAAATGCAGTTACGCACTAGGGAGAGCCAACATGACTCTCCCCGCGTGTGGGACTCGCCGAATGACTCAGCCATACCCACTAAAAACCCTCCTGAATTACAACTCGAAAATGAAAGATACACTAGCCCTAATAGTGTCAGGATCGAAAAGAACAAGAGGTGACCAAGGGAGGTCAGAAAAGAGAAAGGAAGGAGCATGGCACAAGTAAGTGGAAGGAATGCCAGACTCAGCTCGGGGCCCCGTGCCCAAGGCAGAGGCGGATTTAACATTTCAGCACATTCCTGAGATAAAAATACAAGTTATGTGTTATAATATTAACAAAATACCAACAAATTTGTATTTAATAAAACACAAAAAGTTATTTCACTAGAACGTATTATTATAACTATAGATTATTTGAAAAATTTGCTTATAAATTGTAACTATTAAAATAGTTGTCAATTCAAGATTTATTATTTCAATAACCTACAGATCCTGTATTAAAAAATCCGCCTCTACCCAAAAGAAAAACCAGAGAAAAACCTGGGCCAGGATTGGGCAACAGAATTAATGTACACAACCGTCCCAAGGTTGAGTACATATAAAACTAAACTTATATGAATAAAAAGACACAATACAAGCATGCTGGAAAATAGTTTTGAAATTGTTATTGATTGTTTAAATAATTGAAATTGTCAGATATTTTTATTGTACTACAGCAATTATGTGATAAAATACAAGACAACTTAGTTTTATTAAAAAAAAATTTACATCGTAGAAAAACTGGTGCAATCGGAAACTTTTAACCACAGATTTGAAGAGATTCAATTTAGTAATGTCTGTTATATTTTTGGGGAGGAAATTATATAGAACAATTCCTGAATTATATTTTTGGCAGAGAGCAGTTCACACTCTAGGACGATGAATATTATACCTATTTTAAGTATTGTGTTCGTGAACAAGGCTGTTTTGTATGAAACAAGGGTGGTGCTTCATAATTTGGTCTTAACAAACATGTCCATTTCATAGATATAAATGCAGGACAGTGTTAAAATATATAATTCCTTAAATAAAGGTTTACAAGAGTTTTGGGGGTTAGATTTACATATTATCCGAACAATCCTCTTTTGAATTCTGAAAGTTTGGACACACTGACCAGAATTGCCCCAGAAGCCCTATCATAAATGTGTGTGAAATATATGCAAAGGGAAATATGTGGACTAACTATAATATCTAAGGTTCAAAATGTGTAAAGCAATTTACTTAATATGGAATTAAGATCGTTAATGTGACAATTCCATTTAAGGCTGTCTTCAGTAAGGAGACCTAAGGACTTTGTATTAGTTACACTTTTTAATTGTGTTCTGTTTAATGGAAGAGAAATATAGGGTAAAGATATTGTGGAATGACAGCCACTTTTTTGTCAGTGTTTACAATGAGACGATTTGCATGGAACCAAGCCAAGAGGTTAGACAAAACTTTGTGAGGGTTGACATGTTTACATAGTAAACATTGCAACTGTCTTGGGGCCCTTGATTGGAACCATTTTGCAATCTGAAGTGGAGGATGACATGTTGTTCACATATAACAAAAAGAGTATAGGGCCGAGAATTGAACCTTGGGGAACTCTGCCAGTAAATGGCTTTGTTTCTGAAAGGCAGTGCTGAACTACTTTGTTTTTAGTATACAATATTTCAATTTGTTGATATCTATCTTATAAATAGGAAATTAGCCATTGATGTGCTCAACCACAAATGCCAAAAGATTGCAATTTTGAAAGGAGAATTTCATGATCGATGACATCAAATGCTTTGGGTAAATCAAGAAAAACACCCTGAGGATTTTCTCCATGGTCTGAGAAGTGGTAACATCATTTAAGAAAGAAAATATTGCACTTGTGGTGGAAAAGGATTTCCAAAGACCGTGTTGATCATCAGAGATAATGTTATTTTTATATAAAAAAATGTAGGAATTTGAAGAAAGTGGGTGGTAGAACAATTGGTTGATAATTTCCAACATAGTGTGTGCTTCCTTTCTTGTGTAGAGGATTCACTTTAGCTTTCTTGAATATGATAGAAAACATCTCTTCTGATAAAGAACTATTATAAATATTTATGAGTCAATTTAATATAATGGGGAATGAAAATTTAACAATAAATTCAGGTATATCACGTATGCCTCTTGAAAATTTTTTTCTTAATGAACTGATGATTTTCATGAACCGGTGTTAGTTTCAGAAGTGAACATAGAATGGGACTTGTGGGTGGATATATTTGGAGGATATTGGTTTTGAGATATTGAATTCGTTATTTTACCTACTTCTGAGAAGTAAGAATTAAACAAATATGTGATGTTTAGTATCTGCCTGTCATTTTCCATAACTTTAACAGCATAGACTAATTTTTGTAGAATAATCTTACATTTATGAAAATAATCATGAAATTCGGGTGGTTGGTTACTGTTTTGAAAGATAATATAAACGCCTTTTTTTTTCTTTGAAAAAATTCTTGTACTTTGTGTGATCCATCTATTGTATTTCTTTGTGTTAATTAACTTGCATTTTATGGGAAAGCCAGAGTTGTAATGTTTTAGGAATATTGAAATAAATACATTGAAGTTGTCGTCTGTGTCTTGGCAATTGTAAACATCTTTCGAAGTTTCCTCGCACAAATAATTTGTAAATATGGATAAATTTGTTTCGTTAAATTGTCTAGAAAATGTAAAGGATTTAAAAGGTTTCAGTTTATCTTTAATAGTTAATACTTGAGCAAGGTGATCACTGCATCCCGTGTTAAGTACTTCAAAATACGAGATTTCATTGTTGCCTATAATCTGATCTAGCAGTGTTTGAGATGAACTGGAGAGGCGAGTGGGGTTGTTTATTGTAGTTACAAGGTTGAAGGATTTGATGAGATTCTTGAATCGGTTTATGGGTGAATGTGAGGAATCGGATGTACTCAAGAAATCAATGTTGAAATTGCTACATATAACTATAGATTTTGTGGTATTGCATGTTATTAAAAATTGTCTTTACTTCTTTGTTATATGATATATAAAAAGGTTCATTTGAATTATAAGTAGCACTTTCACTAACTTCTGGTGTTGTATGTGATTGTGTAGCTTCTGGACCATCTGGCCAGTTGGACATAATGGCACAGCAGTTAAAGTTTGTTGCTTGTCTCAAAATTCTGATGGAGGAGTTGAGCACTCTAGCTACAGGCTTTGAAGTAGATGGAGGACAATTGCGCTACCAGCTATATGTGTGGCTGGAGCGTGAGGTTGATGCCTTACGTTTTCTCTGCAACTACAGCTCAGGAGATTCTGATGGCACTGGCTGTACCACTGCGATGGGTGAGTGGTTTTCTTAGTCCCTATTTTATCCTATATTCAATATTATTAGCCATTCCTTTCCTTCAATGATATATTTTTCTTTACATATTTCTTATGTGTTTAATTGAACTTTCTGTAGATTTGTACACTACTATTTCTTCATGATGGAACCCTTTTTAGTTTCTTTTTTACAAAATAATAATAATAATAATAATAATAATAATAATAATAATAATAGTGTAAATAGAGAAAAATGAAAGTTGAGGAAGGTTGGAAATTTCTGGTTTTTGGTTTATTAGGAATATGTTTGAAGTATTCTATAGCAGTATTAATCAACTTGTAATTTACCTTTGAAACAGACTTGTTTATTTTATAATACTCTTATACAACATTTCAACCAGTGGAGCCCTCGGTAGCGTTGTGATCCGTCAGTTTTCGAGAATCTTGACACATTATATTCTATATGCAGTTTAAGGGTTGGGATATAATTAAATTATATTTGATATTAGGTTTTTTTATTTGTTTATTCATTTATTTGTTCGTGATTATGAGATTGATTATAAAATGTAATTCAGTTAATGTTTCAGTAATAGGAAAATTCCTTTTGAATGACTTAGAGATTTTTTTTTCTGGTCGTACCTTTTATGTTATAATTTACTTGTGTAACAGAAGATAGTGTGATAGCTGAGCCAGAATATTGTGGAACTCCTAATCCAAGGTTAAATGAAAAACCTACCCTCCATGAGATCCTTATGGCAGAAAAAATGGATTTTGAAGCCAAAGTTCAGCGTGCTTCTCGTCGCAAGAAATGGCTGAAAGGTGAGAAATGATAGACATTACCTACAATATATGTGTTTTATGAAAAGATTATCATTTAAAATTATAAATGTAGTGGTGGATTCATTGGAGTTCTGTCATGCTTTTAGTTATTCTCTTATCTTCTTTCTTTTTTTAACTTTTATTCTCCTAAACACACTCTAATAGTTATTCAAAACTATCAAACTAATGAAGTTTAGGAGTATTTGTCTGATAAGTTAATATTACTTTTTTAAATACCTACTTATGTCTTCTGGCACTCACTCATTATTGAGTTAGATAGCCTTGGTGCTGTGGTTGATTTTTGTTCCCTTTATTGTATGTGGTCTGCATTTATTTGCTAGTTTAATACTTTATTCCTTGTCCTTCCTTGTTGGTAGTTCTGTGACCTTGTTGGTAGTTTATTCCATCTGTGGCCTTTAGGATAACAGGGCAAGATCGCCGAATTGTTGGTAGTTCTGTCTACTGGTTTGTCCCAGACGAACGAGTTTATAGGCCATTTCTTGTCTATATTTAACATGCTTCTCAGTGGACAGTCATGTCATTTCCTGACTCCATTGAAGTATCTGAATTGTTGGACATTTGTTTGGTTTTTTTTTTCTTGTTTTTTTGTGACACTCTAGGTATCAGGAGAGTTCTATTTTCAGTTATACTTGTTTGGGCGTTTTTTTTCTGTCAGTAATGTATTCTCTGATGAGTTTATTGTGTTGTGTTATAAATTTTCGTTCTTTCTGTGATTAAAGAGGTTTGATGCTTTCTAGTAAAGTTTGTGTCTACACAAAACCAAATGATTATTTTAATTGGTCCCTGTGAAATTCTGTGAAACCTTGTTTCAAATATTTGTGCATTATGTTTCAGCAAATGAGGCCCTCCTGCGCACTTTGCTCAGTTATTGCTCTCTGCATGGTGCCTCTGGTGGAGGACTGGCTGCAGTGCGCATGGAACTGGTGCTGCTTCTTCAAGAACTCCAGCAGGAAAAGACCCAGCAGCAGCTACTTTCACCCTTACCTTTCCCCACTACTTTGCCTCTGCTCTCAGCTTCAGTTGCTTGCCACAAGACAGTTGTCGCTGACCCTGTGCGACATTTACAGGTAGATTTTCTGGATATTTTTATAACTTTAATTAATTAATTATATGTTTCATTGTATAATGTCAAGAGGCATGATTCTTGATAATATATTGAACATTCCATATATGTTCCATATAGTGAACATTCCATATTCATAACTTTCTAATGGTCTTT
The DNA here is from genome assembly GCA_002313205.1 of Laupala kohalensis. Taxonomy (NCBI): domain Eukaryota; kingdom Metazoa; phylum Arthropoda; class Insecta; order Orthoptera; family Trigonidiidae; genus Laupala; species Laupala kohalensis. Next base: position 467,172 of record NNCF01130996.1, on the reverse strand, counting down.
CTATTGCTACCTATTGATGATATTACATTCATATGAATTAGTGAACCTAATATATTGGTACCTTTCTCTGTCATATACTTCATTTTTGCTTTCTCCTTTATTTCTATGTCTCTAATTTTTTCTTCTAACAGTGAACTGACCCTGTGTTTTAGTTTCCTGCTGCTGGTGAACCCGAAAACCTTCCCAAACCAACAACCAATCCTCTTTCATTTCCTGAAATGTCTATGTTACTGATCCTTGCTGAAGCACATCACATACAGGTATCTTTGTGAACTGTTAATGATGTGTTCACTGGTGATGGAGTTGCTTATGGCACTGTATTTTATTCTTCTTTTGTTTGGTCCAAAATTTTACTGTTTAGTAAAATCAATATTTCAAATTAAGTATATTAATAAAAATTAATTACTTAAAAAAATTTAAGTAAAATATTCTTTGAATTTTTAGTCCTATTAACATCTCTCTCTGTTCATAAGGGGGAGAAAGATCAATTTAACATGAAAAAATTAAAAATTAACCATAAACTTTCTGAAATGATTATACCATTCGACATTAAGTAATTTGTACTTGAACTTATGCTGAACAAAAACTTACACGTTTATTATAAGTAAATGAAGATAGACTGTACTTACACTTTTATCCCTTCCTTATAAATATTGTGAAATTATAATTTTGCTTTTGATGAATCAACTAATTAATTCATTGAAGATATAATTAGCCGCAATCTATTCATGCTTAAGACTTCAAAATCTAATCCTTCTGAAGGAGTTGTTAGACTATTTTATTTTAGTTTGATTGGATGGTATAAATATTTTCAAAATCCTATTTGAGGGGAAGAAATGTTATTATAAAAGATTTTCTGGTTTGAATGATTGGCTTATCTTTTTGCGATAAAATATAGATATTCAAATTCACTGCTACTGACACAGATCTGCAAATGAGTGTGAGTTGAGTAGAGCTAGGGAGGGTCAAGCTGCAGTTATGCATGGATCTAAAAATAACTATGCCATTTCTAAAAGTCTTTATCTGCATGCATTGGATTTACGTGTTCAAAAATGTTTTCAATTATTTTTTCACTATTTTATTAAATGGTTTTTCTTTTGGTAATGAACCTTGTGGAGCAGATATTGGTTGCAAAGCTTTGGAGCTAATATATTTTGTCTCTCCCTATGATTTAAGGCGCAGACCCATGATATGCTGGCTACTATTATGGAACTTCGAAGCCCTCCTGCACCTTCCCGCATGCTTTATCACAGTGAGGTGTTTGTGCTTAGAGATCTTGCCGTGGCTCTGTCTGCCTGTATCTACCAAAGTCTCTGTGACTCTGACACCTTTAGTGTTAAGCAGCAGGCACCTGATAAGTGAGTGATTTTCTCTGTTTCTATTGGCTCTCTTCTGTTAGTTATTTTTCTGTTATACTATTTTCTAATATCAACAAAGTTAATTTACTTTTATCCATGAGAATTAATACTTGTATATTCGCTATTAATAAAAAAAATGTTTCTTGGAATGAAATGGAACATTTTATCAAAGGAAATTTTGAGAGTATTAACATATCTTTATGTAGTCTACTCAAACATGTGTATCTCTTTATGGCATCATTGGGATATGTTCTTAAGAAATTCCACAGAGAGAAGTCCTTACAATATAAGAAATTAAAATATGCTTTCAATGTAATGTCTTTATTTTTATCTGATTTTTTGTCTTAATATCTAATTTTTAAATACTAACCAAAAATTTTCATTGGGAGGTACATCCATTCAGTAAGAGGTTGTGAGAACAGAGTCATTCAGCAACATCCTACCAATTGAAAATATTTTCTTTGATTTAAGTGGTTCTAATTGAATTGTACAATATTTTGGTATGGATGTAAAACTTGTGGTTGTTGTCAATTGAATTATCACTTACATTTTGTGTTTGAATAATAGTGCTCTTCTGTTTTTAGTGTACCTCCCACAGCCCTTGAGTCTCTTGCTCGGCTAAACACAGTACATCCTGCAAGCCATCTGATAGCTGGACAGCCTCCACGCCGGCGACGTTATAGCAGTGATGAACCACTTCAAGTCACAACACATCCTAGCAAGTGGCCAGGTAATGAGATTATTTTAAACATAATTTTTAATTTTGTGATACATCAATCAAATACTGTTATTTATTAGAATACAATGCAATGAATTATTCACTATATTTATTTGAAATATATTGTTACATCTATTTCTTCAAATGCTTTGGAATGACACTCATTTCTGGTGTTTTTCACCTTTCTCACTTCACTCTTTACACTACGATTTCTCTGCTTAATATTGTATCTGTATTATTCTTTTAAACTTTAAGTAACTTGGAAAGTTGAACAAATTGTTTGTCCCCAAAGCGGAACTTGAACATGCTTGGTAATACAAAATGCTTTTTACTGATTGAGCTATTTGAAAAGTAAAGATATGGTCTTTGATTATTGTGAATCCCTCCATTATATTGAAATAAAGGTGGCAAAGTAGATGATGCGTGTAAGAAATCTTGTTTTAAAGTAATCGAATCAGAAATAGATATATTTTTTCAACAATAAATAGTCAATGTATAATGTCCTTCATAAATCTTTATATATAAAAATTCAGCCTGCATATGTTTGTGTTCACAAAACTCGAAAAGTAGTAGGCCGATTGACTTGTATAATATGATTATGTAGGAAGTGCTTAATCACATGGGAGTCAGCGTGGCTCAGTGGGTGGAGTGCTGAGTTGCAGGCTGGATGGCCAGGGTTCGATTTCTGGTGTGGTGGGGATTTATCATCACATCTCAACATCCAGACTGACTCCCAGGCCTACTCAGCCTGCTGTGAAATGAGTATATGGGTCAAACGGGTCGGAGCAAGATACTGACCACATCTCTTCCTTCTAGTGTCATGGTCAAGTAATTGTGCGGCTATATCTTCCTCGAACCCCTTGGGCACCTTAGGGGCCTATTCAGGGATAGTTTTGACTTTGGCGTGAATCTCATAGTTTGATTAATTGTTCAAAAATGAACCATCTTTTGCTATGAGAATTGTGTGATAATAAAGCATTTTCAACAACTGTCTTAAACCAAAAAACTGACAAATAGGGTGTCTGCCAGCACTAAGATTATTGAACTTCAGAGATAAATCAATGACTGATCTTTTATCGTCACATTTGATGTCCACTCTAAATGTTTTTATGATGACAAATTTGTTGTGTACTATTATTGTAATACAGTGAACCCCTTTTAAAAGAGACACTAGAGGGAACAAATAATTGTCTCTTATAAGTGGGAAATGGGTTTTTAACAAGTTGAACCTAACTTACCATATTTATATTGAATTAGGATAGTTGCAACACATCCCAGTTCTTATCTCAACTCATATTAAAAGATACTGCAGGTCAAACAGGCAGTTTCTATAAATCTTTTCCACAAATATATCATATTTCTTTCAAAATTAAAAAATAACACTCACAAATATTAGAGAAAATGAAATTTGCCTTGATCAAACAAGATGTACAGTTAGGCTGCCATTAATACACTCAAGCAAATAATTGTTTTGGGAAAATTATACCAGGGAAAAATAAAATATGCCATCACGATAAGTGTAAGTTAAAGAGTGTTCAATCGCAGCAGTCACATGATAAATAGTGTAATATATCACATGCTGATGGTACATGTAAAACACGAGTACTTTTCATCCTTAGATAATGGGTGAAACACAACATTTTCATAAGTTGTACTCATACTCATTTTCTACACACATATCGGTGGCTCTGGCCAATGCTAATGCTACGCAGACGGTAATGTTGATGCACATGCAGAGATTTACCTTGTTTCTTACATGGGGGTCAGAATTTTATGTGAGGGATAATGTTTTTTCCACTATAAGTGGGAATCTCTTACCATATTTACCCGAATATAGTCCCCCACTATTTTAGGAGGCAAAATTTAGAAATAAAAATGAAGTTAAGTAAAATCATCTTTCTGAAAGGAAATGCTCAATCAAAATTCCATATGAAATGGTTGGCTGTGGTCAGTATAATCATAAGGGCTTGAAAATACTGGTGCAGTTCAACTTATCCATTTGAAATCGCCAGATCCACATGGAATGTTATAGTCAAATGTGTTACAGTTAGTGAAATGAGATTACACTACATTTTCCAGGGCTAAATTCTCTTTTTTCCATGTGCTATTAGAAGTATTCCATAGTAAGGCTAATTCTCAATTATGTTTATATTTAACTTACAGCTCTATTATTAAAAGAAATTTTAACTTGTTTATTCATAGGAGTGACAAACTTGCGAGCCCTGCTGGCTCGTGAAAAGGATGAAGACACTCCTCGTCTGAATGTGCTTTTGGTTGAGGCATTTGTGGCAACTTACATGAGCCTAGTGGTTTATGCTCTCTCCACTTGTGACTCACTGATCTTATATCGTCTAGCTGGACAGCACTTTACAGCCAACTCTTGGGCTTTCCTTTTTGGAGGAGGAGTCAAGAAGCTGTTGCGAGTTGCTGCAAGTAATCCCACACCTCAAACGCCTCAAACACCTCAAGTGAGTGTTAATTTATGTTTTCTTTTACATAGAGGGCTGAATGACAAGTGAAGGTTTACTCACTCAGTAATATCTTGATATTGTTTTAAAATCTCTTTGGTTCATAATTTTTGATGATACATATATTTTCCTGCACATGCTATCCTTGTTAATCTTGGTTTAAGTCTTGGAATTCATTTGTAAAATTGTACATTTTCAATCTATTTGTAGTGAAAATAAAATACAGAATAGATCAATGCTGTAATGTGATATCTGTAATGTGGTTGGTTCAGTAATTAATAGTGTTTCAAGTGCCCAACCATGATTGAAACATCTGTATGATCCAAAATTTGATGAATTTATTTCCTGTTATTTTGTCAATTCACTTAACTTAATTTTTCTCTTTCTCAAACACAGTAATAAAAAAGCAGTAAAGAATTAATATTCCTAAATATCTAACCTCATTATTCTTTAAAATATTGCAATGATTTAATTGAGTATTTTATGTCGACAAACAATTCTCCTTACAATATCCACTTAATGTTGCTGAAGTACTTTTACAATTAAATTCTGTATAATTATTTATTTTCATCTTGGTTCTTGCAGAGTGCAGGACCTGGCTCACTGGAGAGGGAAGGTAGTGCTAGTGAAGGCAGTGGAGTATGGACAGCAGTGACTAGCCTCACCAAGCAACGCTATCGCCTCAACATGAGGTTACTGGGTCAGTTTGGCTCACAGGGTGGTGCTCCAAATATGAAGGAGGATAAGCCAACATACCGAGAGCAGTTTGTGCCACCAGAGATGTCCATGATCTCACTCTTCCTCATTAAGGTGACAATTATCATTTGTAGCATTTTCCCCCATTCTTACAGAATGTGAGCCAAAACTTGTAGTATAATATTTTTGTATTCTCAGTGACGATAGATGGAGCTATGAAATTGTGAAATCATATTATAGCATGCAAAGTGCTTATGAAAATATAGGTTTAGTAAACTAAAACTAAATGCAGCAAAATCCCCTTAAAAGAGACACCAGAGGGAACAAAACTTTGTCTCTCAAGAGCAAGAACTCTTATAAATGGAATTTTTACATTAGACATAACATAGCATATTTACATCAAATTAGAGTGGTCCCAAAAATATCCCTGTATTCATTTTAATTACTGAGAAGTACCAAAGCCCTATTAGCCAGATTTGCATAGTTTCCATAAGCAAGAAACAAAAAAAACCTGTGTGACAACATGGTTTGAAGGCTGTAGAATCTAAACAGTTTTTCGTATATCCTTCCGCAAGTGCTGCTACCACCACCATCGCCACCAACTTAACTCATGATCTGATTTTTGTTAAACAGAATCACCAACTTGTTAACTTAACATCGCCAAATGTGAACATCCTTAAATAATCCAAACGCCATTTTTAGAAGTGCTAAGCGAAGTTAGCATAAGCAAAACTAATATTACAGCCGGTGGTGGAGAAAATAAAATAAAGCTGAACAGTTTTAGTTTATAATACTGTAACTATCAAGAGCGACAATGAAATTTATATTTTCCGATCCGCAACAATATTCTTAGTAAGGTTGCATCAAAGTTATTTTTGAACCTTATCTGGGCAGTAATGTGATATTTGGCCCCATCTTGCATTGCTGGGACCATTCTAGCAAAACCTTTTCCATTGTCATGGAGTAACAACATATTTTGCTTTGAAGGCATACTTTGGAAAAAGTAGTTTTGTTTTATTTAACATAACATATCACCCAACACATTCAGTTCCAATCTGTTTGTAAATCAACAAACAACAATATACAAAAAATGAAATATCTCATTTTTTGTATATTGTTGAGTATGTCACTGAACAAACCTATCTGGAATTTTGCACAATTCTGTCTAATAGATGAGACTTTGTGGAAATTTCCTTGGTTGTCTTGTACAAACAGGATGGAATTGACTGTGAGGAAAAATATTTTGTCTTAACCACAAGCCTTTGATTCATTCATGCGTTATTGAATCATAAAAGTTAATATAAAATCATTAAGGTTTCTGAACCTCTCTTAATATAAGTATTTGAAATAGATAATATTTAGACATAAAACATGTCTTCTGTATTTCTTGGTAATTTTTGAAACTCTGTAAAGAACCACCGTTTATGAAAAATAGTTTTAATTTCTAATACTAAAATCTTTTGTTCTATAGCTCTTTTCTTAAAAGTTAAAAATTAAAATGTGGATAAATTTCAAAACTAAAAATCCATCTTGCTTATTTTGTAAATTTGTGATAAAATTACAAATTATTTGTATGTTTTGATATTTGTAAGATATGTTTGCACACATTTTAGTACAATCAATGTAATTTTGTCATCAATCACAGCCCCAGCTATCTGCAGAAACGGCTGTGGTGGATTATGATTCAGCTGAATCTGCAGAGAGTGAACCTGAAGACGAAGAAGAGGAAGAGGATGTTTTTGAAGGCACTACTACCTCGATGGGTCGCTTGGGCACTTCAAGAGAACCATCCACTGAGCATAGCAATCCTGGTTCCTTTAGTTGGTGTGTATTGCGGTTGGCACTTGTGCGTGTCATGCAGCGTCAGTTACATGACTTCCTCAATGCAGCAGGAATTGAGCTGACTGGTAAGGCTTTGTAATAATATGATACTATAATAATACAATTTTTATATGAATTGAAATTATATTATTGTTGTATCAGTGTGCTGTAAGGCTAATATGTACTATGACTGGAATTTAGTAGAGTGGGAGTGATTTTGAAAGAAATGTGTTTGGACAAACAATTAGAAGATTAGTTAAGAGAAGGCTTTAGTGGACTTGTTAAAATGGAAACGAGATGGTTTCTAACATTCACTTTTAGTACATTAATAAATGTTAAATTTTGATAAATTTTGCATCTTTTCTATAACATCTTCAATAGAACACGCATTAAAACTCTAGGTCACATGGTGTCAGTTAATAGTTTAATGGAAAGTGTTTTAGTAACTCTACCATATAAGAAAACAGCTTGTTGATCAGTATGTGTTCAAATTGGTTGACCTTCAAATGATTATTGCTGCGGTTGGGTTCAGACATTTTTGTTAGCCTTCAAGTGATGATTGCTGCAGAACAGAGATAGGTGGGGATAAGATAGATATGCATTATGATAAGTAACTCAACTGAACAGACAGTATTCTTTTTTAGATGTCTGTGTTGCTAGAAGAAACATCATAGTACACACCAATCATGAAGGACTAAGTTTATTCCTTATTCATTACTTCTTAATTACAGCAAAATAAAAGTATTATCCTTTAATTTAATTAAATTAAATTAAAGTAAGAGTTCAAGTTATTGTGGAAGTCTGAGCTCCAACCATAGAAATAAATATTCCAATTAAGTATTTTCAAGTGGCTTTCAGCTTAGTCCCTGGATCTAAGATCATGTAATAACTTTATAAATAATGTTGAAACCATGAATCTTTATTGGCAAAGGCTCTTCTTTTATGCAACGAGTGCTTAAATTGATAGATTTTGTAAACTATGGTACTTGCTGCAAATGACTTTTTCTTGATTTTTTTCATTAACCTTCTGAATTTGATGAAGTTATTATAATGCATTAAATTACATTAATTTATTAGTAAAGAATCATTTTTAATTTGAAAATTATGTTATATATTATGTATTACATATTATCTATTATATAATATACATTGCATAAATAAAGAAATATATTCCATATTTACAGTATATAAATACAATGTATCCCACAGAGGATATAAATCCAGGCATGAGTAAGACGACTTACAACTAAAAGAAAAATATTAAAATATAGAAATTTACAAATTAGAAAAGTTAGATAATGTAAGACTCTTAGCATCAGAGTTAAATAAAACTCTATGTAAAATTAAAAATTATTATTTAACAAAATAAAAATCTACATGACCACCAAAAATGGAAATTAAATATATTAGCAGAGGACTGGGAAGTGGACCAAAACACAAAGTAACAAAAAATTACTATTAATTTAATTACTATAAATTTTTCCATTTACAAAACAAATAGTTACTAAAATATGAAGAATCTTAAGTTATTTAATACTCTGACTAGCTTTTTCATTAGTTTTTAAGTTTGTGAGAACACAATTTTTGATTTAAAATTATAATTATAATTTAACTTAAGGTTTTTTATTGATGGAAGAGTTTTGTAAGAATTAATGAATGTACACGAAACTTCTCTTTCCTATTTCAAGAAACTCGTGGGGAAGTTCAATATTCTTATGTCTTGTTATACTTTTACTACTATTAAACATTTTTGAAATGATTATATTGAAAGTTAATGGATTTAATAATGAATACTTGTCTTAATTTACCAATTCAAGTATATATTTTTATGAGTGGTGTGTGCTACAATTAGTAGCTGAAACACTCACATTAATTTGTTTTATATGAATGTAATTAATTTATTGTGTGATATTTTCAAAGTAATTTATGAAAGTCCTATTTTGATCAATATGAATCTTTGAGCTATAAAGACCAGTACTTAAGCGGTGAGATGGGGTTGGAGTCAACAGTCTTCTTTCATTTTACTAGGTCTTGCCAATTATTTTACTAAGCTGCCAATCAATTTTACAATACTACTATTGTCCAAACTCATTTATTTACTTGCCAATTATTACTAGACTAAATTACTGGCCTAGTGTGAAGAAGTTTCATTGTGTTAAGAGGTTCACAATGTTTTGAGAGTTACTAATTCCTTTCCACTCTACTAAATTATATATAAAGAGAATATGATAGAAAAATAAACATTAATTCAAACAATATTCTTTTTTATAAACACAAATTGATTACTCTAAATAACTCTAAATTGATTACTCTCTCCATTGCTCAGGAAAAAATTATTTAGAATGTGTGGGGGGTGGGGGGAGGATGTGGGTATATGAATGTCATTTCTTTTAAGCATTTTTAGGATAAAAATTATTCAAATATGCCCACCATGAAATGTTTATTCTGTTGTTCATAGATACTGAAGTTATTTTACTAGGTCAACTGTGTGTATAAAGTTCATCCAATACTTTTTTATGACATTTTGAAATAAGTAACTTCAGTTTTCTCCATTTTATCATTTACATGCCCAAGGAAATTATTTTTATGAACAGAGAATTGGTTTTAAAGAATAGTTAAAATGAGGACTTAAATGAATACAAATAATAGCACATTAGTTTGCTTTCGACAGTAACCTCAATACAGAGACTTCTAGTCATGAGTAATGAGGAGAATATACGGTGTGCTGCAGAGTTACCAGTGCTGAGTCCTCTTGTGCATGGTGTATTGCGTACTGTGGCACAATGGCAAGAACAACTGGCAGAGGAATTGGATCAGCGTCGACCTCCTCCTGCAGACTACATTCCAGGATGTTATGTTGAACCTTCTACCTCTGGTCCTGCCATCCACAAGTACCGCTCACTTCTAGAGGCTTCCAATACTCCCTTTGAGTAAGTGAGCAAGTGTGTAAAATTCTTGATCAGATTAGATGCATAGTTTTAAATTTATGTTTACTTGCGTCAAGAGCCCATTGATGTAGAATCAATTCTTGTGTACCCCGGTATCCATTCAGTGGGCAGCATTATAATAGTAATATAGTAACTATAATTTCAGTATATAGTACTTCAAAAATAATTTTTTATACCTTTTTTAAGAAGTGTATTATAATGAAAAAACAAGAATTTGTAGAAAATTAAATTCATCCTTGAGTGCCTAATTAAATTTGTAAGCAATGCAATTGGTGAGTCACAGTCAATGCAAGCAGCTGCCTTTCATGAAGCTCTTGGAATGTGATACAAAATGTTACACAATGCCAATTGTATAAAATCGGACTGTTTATAGATAACATACTCATGATAATATAAAAAAAGACTATAAGCTTATAACACTTAATAATGAAATAGATTCTAATAACAAGCTCATGAAAAGTGAATACTTCAAGCATTATATTACCGGCAATTTTTGTGAGATTTTGAAATATGTACATAAAACTGAAAAGTAAGACACCGTTGACAAATACCTCTAGACTAAAGTGTACTCTGTATAGGAAATTATTCTTTTTAATTATATCTTGTTTTATTTCTGAAGCATGTTTCAGATTTCAATTCCTTAAAAGATAATTTCCTTGTTGCTATTCATATTGAATCTAAATTAAAATATATTTATGTGATAAGAATTGTATCAAATTTGTTATATTATAAATAATCTTGAGTGATTAAATTTATTCCTAATTTTACATATTTTAAGTAAAATGAAAAATAATTAGTTTTCTAGGATAATTATTTTAATACTTTTAAATTTACCTAAGTTTCTGTATAAATAACTGGTCATTAATTTTTAGTGACCGACATGCATCTGCTGCTCCAGTCCGTCGCTTGTGGCGGTACCTTGTGCGTCAGGAATTAGTTCAGGACATCTTTATCCGTGCTGTATTTGGGAAACGACGATCTATTACATCTCTCAGTGAGCCTCTGTTTGCAAATGACGGCACACGTGGCCCTTCAGATGATGTTGGAGATGGAAGTCATGCTCAACCTCCTCTTCCTGAGCCTGTGAAAATAATTCACAAAGATCAGGATTCTATATCTGCTTTCTGCCTTAATCAGGTATTCATTTTGTTATTTTTTCTAAGAATGCGAGTTATCTTAGGTTTTTATGCACTACTATTTAATGATTATTTCATAATTCCTTCACCTTGTTTTAAAATATTCTCAAGTATCTTTCCTACAAAATCATATTTTTTGTTGGGTAATTTGTTAAAAATTTCCTGGCATAAACTTTTTTCTTTCTGAGAATCATTTTTTAAGTTATAGTGTTCTTATGTTTTTTAGTAATGTAATTGTCTAAATCTTGTTTTCTCATAACCTCTATTCTCTGACTGAGTTTCTCAAATGGAGCTAAATTTATTGACTATGTGATTAAGGACTCAAAATAACCCATAAACAAATGCATTGGACATTCTAAGGTAAAGAGGGATAAATTACAAATGGATGATATCTTATTTAATAATTGTATAGTCAGTTAAAATGCAATTGAAACACTTTTGACAGTGTTGTGGTGCGGACCTTGAATAGCACTCATATTCTAATGGAAAAGTTTGCATGGGGTGTCAGTTACATCCCCATACACTAGGCAAATTTAACGACATGGATAATATAATTTTCCAAATCTGTTGTGGTAGAAATTACTCTGAAATATCAATTTTAAGAGAAATAGGTAAACATTTTAACATTGGTTACCTGATTTTCCTACACCTTGCTTAAGGTTCAAGTATCACTCTTATCAAAGTAAATTAATAATTTGGAATCTAAACTAATCTGAAGCAGCTATTATATGGAGTATAATTACATTTATTGAAGTAAAATACATCGGGAACTTACAGTGGAGTCACTACAATTAAAATATTGTCAAGTCTGCGACACTTTCCACTTACAGTTTTTTTCAGACTAATTTTGGGAACTGTTGTTCCCATCCTCAGCTTCTGCTGACTGATCATGCCCTGCAGTGGCCAGCGGATATACGAATTTTGAAAGTAAACGGTTTTCTAACCCAATGTCAAAATTTACCTATCTGTTTTTGAAAAGATGTATAAATATTCTTTCCCAAGCCAGTAGTTCAGAAATCTTGATGACTGTTTACTTTCAAAATTTGTACATCCAGTGGCCACCGCAGTGCAAGACCAGTCGGCAGAAACTGAGGTTGGAAACGAGAGTTCCCGAAACTAGTCTGAAGAAAATTGTAAGTGAAGAAGGTAGTTGACTTCTCACAATATATATTTTAATTGTAGTGACTTTCAAAGTTGACAAGATTATTGTAATTTCTCAACTAATTGCTGACAGAATTAACAAAAGTCTATGTTACAAGTTCAAATAACAATTGAACAGAAAAAAGTTGCAGTGTGCGTTAACAATAAAACTGGCTTATAACTAATAATACTCATTGTACAAAATCATATTTTATATGAAAGATCTGTATCTTTTTCCTAGAATAAAATTCTGCAATAAAAATTAAAGTCTATTGGAAATATGAAGTTGTATAATTACACCAAGTATGACACCACATGTTGAAAACGTTAGTGCCAGCTTATAGACCCCTTCAAAGTGAACACTTAATCTGAATATAATTTCTTATGGGATGCTCATTTTGTACGATATTTACTCAGTTTACTTTAAATGGACCCCTCTGATTAGTTGTACAATGAGAGTTCATTGTTGCATAATCTGAAGTTCAGGAAACTTGTTTAAATTCCTCTTAATTTGAAGTCTTATTCATGTTGAATGTATTTCTTATAGCAACCTGGCTCTGGTCTTATGGCATTAACTACTCCACGTGAAGTGCAGGAAATGGACATTTCCCTTCTGCTTGAATCTCCATCATGGCTTGAAGATGAATGTGAATTTGATGTTGTGAATCTAAATAGGTGAGGACATATTAAATCAGTTTATCTTTTATTATTCCCTGATAAATGGTTGTGAACCTAATAGTGTGAAAATTATTTTATTACTCGTAAGTTTGCTTACTTACAGATCTGGTGTGGGTTGTCACATTCAATTCTGTTTTTCTTTCTCTCTCCGTGTAATGACTCGTGTTTCTTTGATCTCGGTTTCTTCATCTTTTTTAATTACATTAATTATTAGCAAGTTTGTTTACAAATGATTGATGAAAATACCTGATCTAAAAATGTACGGATGTAATGACCTATTTCAGGGACCCCGATACCCTTCCAGCATCTGGCTTTCTGGTCATCCAGACAGCTGCAGACAGACATCTTGTGCAGCAGAATCATCCCACTGGTACTGGCTCAACAGGAATCAACACTCCAGCCAGCCCTCAGCCTGGTGTTGGCAGTCAAACAGGCCGTGGAGCATCTGTGGTAAGTTTTTGTGTTGTACTCGCTACCTCTTTGTCATCAAGATTGATTCAGTGATTTAGATGTGTTTTCTAGCTAATTCGATAAATGTACTTTCACATTTATTATTTGGTAAAGATTTTTTCCATTAACAACTAAGCCAAATTATCAACCGATTTTTTTCTTTATTTAATTTAATACTATACATATGGGATTATTTTAACGATACAATTTTAGGAGTATATTATATTTAATATAATATTTATTGAGAGAAATAAATTTAACTATTATTTAAGCTACTTACAAATAATGTACACAAATGATCTGACAAGTCAAGCATTAGAAACAAAACATAATGTTGTTTCATTTACTTTTCTATGTGGTTATTTTTCAAAATTGTTTTTTGTAATTGTGACGTGTGAATTTTCTTAACTTGATTAAAAATTAAATTGTCTACAAAAAAACTCAGGTTGTTTGTGAACATTATTTGTACTCCAAAGAGCAAATGTCAAATAATATCATTAATTTAAGCTACTTGTCTAATTGGAATTTGTATAGTATTCATTGGTATATAAATCTTACACAATACATAAATTATAATGTGTAGATGTGGTATTAAAATTTGTAGTATTTAAAATTTATGTTGCCTTTTTCATAATGTAGGAAATAGAATGAACACACACTCGTTCATGTGATTTTCATGGATAACTGGATGATAGGAAATAAGAAACCAAAATTGTAGAATGTGGAACTCTGGAAACTACTCTTGCCATGACTTTTAACTTGGTTATCATCTATAACTGTTTTTACAGTAAAGTTTTTTATCACAAAATAAAGATATTAACAATTATTTAAGACTTTTATACTGATAAATCATAGATTAATTGTCTAGCTATTATTTAAAAACTTGAATTTATAGATTTAGATTTACTTTATTAATTTTTTATGCTGTACGAGTAGTAAGATAGGGCTATGAATTGTTTATGGACCCTTATGGAATGTAGAATTAGGATATTTAATTCTCTAAATAAAAGTTTTACAAGTGCAGCTTATGTTAAAAGTTGACTAACCAATATGAGTTCTTTATAATGTGTCCAATATTCTTTTTTCTACATATGGGTTCATTTTATTATACATATTCTTTGTAGTGTAGTTTGTATTGTTGCATAAATGAAAATCTACTTAATGACCAATAATTCAATCTGATTTTTTTATTTAGTATTGTGTGTTTGGCTTTATTATAATGTACGGGAGATATGATTTTCATATCATATGCATAGTTTCTTGGGAAAATATTTCATTATATTTAAGATAATATTTGTAGGGAAAAAATTAATTATAATTTATTTAATACCTAATTTTTTTTTCAATGATGAACAATATCTTTAAGTAGAAGTGTGTGATGAGTATAACTTTATTTCCTGACATACATTAAGTGTCATAAGTACTCAAGTGTAAAATTGAAAAACAAAATATGTATAACGTAAGTGCACATTAAGTTTGTATTATTAATTAAATTATTTGATTACTCTGTTTCAATTAGAAAGTGAAACTAAGTAAAAGTGTATAAAAATATATTTCTTTTTGATAATATACTCATCATTCAGGTTCACATAAAATATTTCACAAAATATATTTTGTAAATTTACTTCAGCATCACAAAATAAAATTAATATCAAAGCATGGAATGGCTGCAAAGAAAGCACTCCTCACAATAGATCAGGCAATAGAAATTTTATAGATTGCTACAAAGTTCACATTGGTTAAGTTAAAAGACATGTGGACACATTAATTTAAATTTGGACATAGTGAGAAATCAGCAGTGGCTGTTTACAAGATGGAACATATGACATTGAAGATGTAATGAATGTAATGAAGAAGTAATAGCAGGCACTTTGAACTGTTGGTTTGTCTATACACCTATATGAGATTGGTCTGTAAAATTTTCAAGTTCTATTAGAAAATAATTTTATTTCATAATTCATCCACTAGGGAACTGCCAAAGAATCAATCTGTTTTAGTTGATAATGGAGGCAAAAGATCTCAAAATATCTTTTAAAGGTGAAAAACTTTAAAGGTGAGGAATGTGTTGTCAGCATTACTTGTATAATATATAATTGTAGCGATCCCATTGTAAGCTTTGGAGGATTTTTTTTGCCAATTTGTACTTCTTTACATGAGTTGTCTTCTGGCGATTGCAAATTGTTACTGATGCTTACTTCAGAGATTGACTTAATTCAGTGATCAACAAAGAAATATTTCCATTTGGGTTTCATACTTTACTCAACTTTGCCTTACTCTCATTATGACAGATAGTCAAAATTATACATACTTTTCACTACAATTAGACATTTTTGTGTGTTTGTTTTCAATGGTGTTTTTTAACTAAGGATTTGTGAGAGTATAATCAGTCAGCATAGAGTCTGTTTTATCTTTTAGGGTTTATTTTTTAATTCAGTGACAAAGTTAACATCATTTCAATGTACCAATGAATGTGAGAATGCTATTTCTTACTCAGTACTATTTGACTGTAGACGGTATAAGGTGGGTTTTTAGTTTTTTACACAACTTCATTAAATCTTATATGTTGACACGTAGAATCACATATGTCTTAATTTTGTTCTTAATCATATCATCACTTTTTCATTGTTGTATTCATCAACAAAATAATGCTTAATGCAGCAGTGTGTTCGTATAAAGAAAGCTTTTTAATTGTTTGTAGTAATTGTGAACATCTTGTCAACCATCTAGAATTGAATGTTTAAGTTTATACTAGCAAAGATGAAAGAACTTCACCATCTTGATATTTCATTTTACATGAGGCCACCCTTATTTTTGTAATGTGTATGTATGTGAAGAAAGATACAATACTTAAAGTTACAACTATGTGTTCTGGGCACTCCCTTATTTTGGATGAGCTTCTGCCTGTAGCAGAAGTGTTTTGGGTGAGCTAATCAAGCTCTCTTGTTGGTAAGTTGTGAATTGTCTTTCCTGGGGAGCCGAGGCTTTGTTCGCTCAATTTTTTATTATCTGTCTGTCTGTGCTGCCCTGTGCTCGTGCCCAGATGAAAGGGCTCAGCTTCCCTGGGTGTCATGACCCACGCTTCTGTCAGTTTGTCATCGAGCGTAGCCGCCACCTGCTGAAGCCGGTGAGAACCTGCTACACAGCGCCCCGCCGACTTACCTCTCACCTGCACCCTGGCAATGAGCTCTCATATTAACCAAAATACAGGCGTGAAAGATGTAAAATAGCACTTAGAGTACCTAGAATTGTAGAGCTACTGAAAAATGTAATTACATATCAATGTAAGGCAAAGGGCTGGCAAAGATCCATAACATTTTACCCATTGAACGTGAAATATTAAGTTATGAAGTTAATGATAAGTTATTTGTAACTTTCATGTACCTTCACCCTTACTTCAAATAAACACTACAAAATAATTTACCTACAAATATTTAAGTGTTGTTAGAGGGCGTTCTTTGTGTTTTAGAAAAATTATTGAATATCAGATATATTTTGCCAGATTGTCTTTCTAAACCCCTGTTAAAATATGGAATGGAATGAAATATAAATATCCTATAAATTGTATTTTCTTATTCTGCCACAATTAACGTCCATTATATAATCAAATTTAATAAATAATTCAAGACCTACAACCTTTTACGGATGAACAGTAGATATTTTGAGATTAAAAAGCTCACCAAACATACTGTTTCTCCGTAAAAGGTTGTAAGTCTTGAATTATTTATTAAATTTTCTTATTCTGCATGATTTTGTACTTTTTTTTTTCTTTTCAAAATTAACATAATGTAAATTTTTTATAGTTCAAAATTATCATAATGTTAATTTATTGTAGTTTAAAATTAACATAATGTAAATTTTTTGTAGTTTATTAAATATGGGGGCAAAGTCTTCTAAATTTTCTTAGTTTTTATCTGAATGGTTCTGTTTGTTTGAAGGTACTGTAATTTCAAGAATTTGTGAGATCTCACTGTCTGGCTTGCTTTATGCTTATTGTCTTCACTTATCATTACTGCACTTCAGAATATTATTTTCACATTTTAATTTCCTTTTTCTCAATGTTTAATTCGCATTTCATCTATCATCATAAGTGGAAAATGTATTCTGATTATGAACATTTTTGCTTGTTTCTTTGTTATTTTGATGAATCATCTCTTGAGCACTTCTGATTGTTCTGTATTTGCAATTAAAGCTTATGTTGTTCATTTTATTTGCCAGTATTGTAAGTGTTATAATTTTTGTTTGTTTGAATTGATCCTCATAGTTAGTATTTTTTTTTTTAATTTATGGTTTCAGGTGTTTGAGAAGTTTTTAAATTTTGTCCTACCTTTTATTTTTTACGCATGTAATTTTAATCTAATTAAGTGTATTGCACTTTTCTTCCTTTTACGTTTTATTTCTGTATTTAGATGCAGAAACATCGAGTGGATGGCATCAGACGAGTGTGTTCCCATCCTTTCATGTCTATGTGTATGTATGAATTCTTCAAACTATTATTTATTAATTTTGTATATCCGTCTGTTCATATAATTGTTAAATAATATCACACACTTTCTACAACACACTATCTTTCACAAATTAGGTATTAATATGAAGGATTAAATTTGTGAAATATAGTATCTGTTGAAAAAAAGTGGGTCATATTATTAAACTATATCGCTTTGTTATTTAAGTTGCACTTCTCATTTATTATTATTAAATTAATTCAATTCAATTTTCTCATTTAATTGAGATATTAGTCAATATTTTTTATTTACTTCTAAGATTTTAATTAGTTAACATCCATAATTTAACTTGTCAAAATTTAAGAGCTTTTGTTGTATTTTCTCCCTTCCAAGTTTGCTTGATTTTTGATAGTGGTGTAGATAACTCTATTTCACTTAATTCACAATTATTAGATTACTTCATTACAAAAAATGGTAAAAATGTTTTTAGTGATTCATCCGTTGGTACCTATATGTTCTGTGGATAACCACCACTTTTCTTGTTTTCATGAAGATCTAACGGGAGCTCAAGATGGATCAGTGCAAATGTGGGAATGGAGTGCTAATCAACCTGTGGCTATACCTAGACCTGCAGGTACCTTTGCTAAGGTTACTCGAGTTCGTTTCAGTGAACATGGAAATAAATTTGGGGTTGCTGATGGAGATGGTAATGTCAGTTTGTGGCAGGCATGTTTTGGCAACAACAGTTCTAACCCTTTCTTTGTGAGTATCATGCTATATAAACTAAATAAGTTTTTACAAGTTAACCAAATCACACATTTAATATTTTAGTATAGTTTGTGCAGNGTCTTTTTTTTTTTTTTTTTTTTTTTCATTATTTATCGAGATCCCTTGACTATTTATCATCAATGTCACCTTGATTTTTTTATTTGTCTATTTTTATAAGTTAAGCAAATATAGGAGTTCTTGTTGAAATATATAATGTTATGGTTTTAAAAGATGTTTTGTCAATGAATCTTTGCACTATTCAGTTATATCAAGAACAGTGGGGATATCTTTAAAGTGTTTGATAAATGGGAAGAAACTGAAAATTGTATCTGAGCATTACTGACTGCCTTACTAGTTGTAAATGGAGTACATGAACTTCATTTCTACGTCCATCATTTAAAAGATTTAGTATAATTTAATGATCAACAGTTGAAAAGTAATGGCAGTTTGTTTCATCTCAATTGCTGTGAAATATTGAACATGTTAAATATTTAAAGAAAGTAAACTTACAACTCTTAAATTAAAAAGTAAGTTTACTTTCTTTAAAACTTCATGATTTATTAAAATTTGGGGTTAGATTGTTCTTGTTTTGCAAAATATAAATTGGAAACATGATACAATAGAATCTCATTTATCAAGATGTCTGGTTTATCTAAGTATTCAAAATATTTTTTTTATTTACAAATTTGCTAAAATTTATGCCCTAGTTTATTTCCCTTATTGGGATTATTAACATTTTCTTATATCTCAATTAGGGATTGTCTGATTGTCCAAATAAAAGAGATTCTCCAGCACTCTAAAAATATTCCAAACCTCCGTATTATGGCCCACTATCATTCTCTCATTTCTAGAATTCTAATGAACGATTTCATATTTACTGACTTAAAAAATGTTAAAATAATTACATCTAAAATATATTTTGAGCTTTATGTTGATTCCTCGATTTTGTCCAAATCTAACATTTGTTTCTAAACAAGTACTTGGTGTAAGAGAGCGCAGCTCAGTGGATAGAGAGCTGAATTGCTGGCTGAATGGTTGAGGTTTGATCCTCAATGGGGGTGGGGATTTTTCTTCACACCGCAACATCGAGATCTTCCAGGCCTACTCAGCCTGCTGTAAAATTTGTGCCAGATCTATCCTGGGATCAAACCGACTGCATCTGATACTGGCCACATCTCCTTCTCCTAGTACCAAGGCCTAGTAATTGCAAAGCTTTACCCTCTGGGAACCCCTTGGGTACCTCATGGGCCTGTGTTGGGACAATTACTTGGTGAATTTTTATAGCATTTTTTACTAAGAACTTGGACAAAACTTGAATGTTTTGATAGCTAATTAAGTTTGTAACATGAGACTGACAAGTTGTATTAACTTTCCTATGCTATACAAAATGTTTTTAGCATGAGTCTACTTTTTATAAAATTAATATAATATCCCTCTTTCTGATAATTAATTGTCAAATAACAAGTACTCAAAGACTAACATCAATGATTAGAAATACTGGAAAGATGGTGTCAAACAAAGAAAAATACTTTTATACTTTTTACAAATATCTTATATTACAAAATTAAATTGGACTAAATATTACAAAATCTAGACTACTTGGTTTTGTAATAATAATAGTAATATAATTTTGTAAACAATATGGTAATTTTAGAGATAAGAATTCCGCTACACTAGATAATGGATTGTCCATCATATATTTTTACATTTTTTTCTCAGAAATCCTCAGTTGCCAGTGTTGTGATCAATAACAGGTTACTTATTTTGAGTAAAACAGGTATAACACAATATTTACATTTACCATGCAACATTATATTAAGTGAATAACCCATTAATAATTATACCATAATACCTTCCATTTACATAAAGAAAATCACAATATGGTTTGTGTCCCAGATGTCAGAAAATTTGATCCCTATGTGTTGCAGAAGAAATTTATAATATCTGTGTAACATAAGTTAATGTATAATAATTATACCTTGTTGAGTAATGAGCTTGTGTACAATAGATTATAAAGATTTTGCAGTTTTGTTCTAAAATGTCAAGCAATCCTCAGTTTATATTTTCTTCCAATTTTTTCAGATTTTCTTGTGTTTTTATGTGTTCTTAAAAAATATCAATTTTTTGAATTTGTCATTGTTGCTTGCAGACTTACCAGTGCCACAATAAGTTAACAAGTGACTTTGTGTTCCTGGGGTCATGTAGTTTAATTGCTTCTGCTGGCCATAGCTCAGAAAGCCGAAATATAGCAATTTGGGATTCACTTTTACCTCAAAAGAAAGCCCTAGTTCAAGGTGAGTTAATGTACTTCTTCTTCTTTTGTGGCACTACTGCCTAGTGCGAGCCATTTGTCCCCCCAAAATTGTTGATCCTCTGCCCCTCTTTTCCAATCTTACAATTGTGGCAAATCCCAATCATCCTTTCAAACTGGATCCTCCCATCTGTGTTTAGGTTTTTCCCTCAGTCTCTTTTAATGTATTCTTTCTGAGAGTATTAATGTAATTTTTTTTTTTTTTTTGTATTCATGATCAGATGTTCCTTGCACATGTGCAACCCATTTTAGTCTTTGGAATTGCATGTATTCAACTACATTATGTTCCATACACATGCCTTTTAATTCGTTATTGTATCTTGCCTGCCATATTTCTGCTTTTTAAATGGACCCAAATATTCTTTTTAAGATTATTCTTTCAAATCAAAAAAACTTTTCATTTTTTTAGTTTTCTTCTGGAATCCTGGTCTTGACTATGTATATTAGTACTGACCTTACAAGTGTTCAGTAGGTCTTTATTTTTCTCCTTTTACCAAGTAGTTTATTTTATTAATAAAGTCTGCTTGGTTTGTGGGAAACACACTCTTTTTAATCTCAGCTGCTTGATCATTACTTATGGTGACCTCTGTACCTAAGTATTTGAACGAAGTCTCTATATTTATGTGACCAATACTATATTTATGATACAATGATGGTTCTCATTGTATATGTTTCAAATTTACAGCTACTTCATGCCTGTGTCATAGCTTTTCTTTTGTTTATGTTTACTTCTTGACCCATTCCTTTTTCTGCTGCAATCAGTTTAATGAACTACTCTTCTTTTTAGTTTTCTTCTTCTGCTTAATATGCATAGATCATCTGCATATACTATTATTTGAGTCATTCTATTAATGATGGTTCTTATTGGATTAATATCATTCACCTCAGTGTATTTATTTGATCTACAGTAGATCTACCTCTACAGAAGCCTGCTTAATATTCTCCAATTATATTTCAACATATGGTGTTAATTTTTCATGTATCAGTTTAATAAGGATTTTATAACTATTATTTAGCAGATTAATGCCTCTGTTTATCTCCTTTCTTGAACACAGGACAGATACCTGTGGTCTTCCATTCTTATGGCATAACTTCTTCCATCCATATTTTTGTTATAATATACTATACGTTATCCTCTATATTTAGACAATTCTGCAGGGAAATTGTCACTTTCTAGTGATTTGTTGTTATTTAGATTATTTAAAGCAGCTTTAAACTCTTCATATGGGGGTGGTTCAATGACTATCTCATCTGTGCCCCCCTCTAATACTTGCAGATGTTTATTAGTTGGGCCGTGTACAACTTCAAGTTGTTCGCTTTAATTCAGTCGTCTTTCTTAAACTTTCTCTTCATCTCCAATAATTTCTCCTTTTGTGTTTCTTCAAAGCTGTGTCCGTGGTTATATCTTTTCTTCATTACATTAACTTGTCTGTACACTTCTTTTAGATTGTGGTTTTTGAAGCTATCTTGTAATGTATTTATACTTTTCTCTATGATTTCTCTTTTCTTTCTTCTAAACAACTTTTTTTTCTGTACAAAGTTTTTCATATCTTTCCTGTCTTGCTCTTGTATGCCTTTCTATCATGCGTCTATAGGCTTCGTTTTTCTCTTTAACTAATTCTTCATATTCTGCATCAATATATCCTTTTTCTTTGAATTCTTGCTAAAACTTAAAAGTATCCTGTGTGGCTTAAAGTATTTATTATACCTTTCAAAGATTTCCATTTATCCTCAGTTCAATTCTTTTGCATACAGTGATTTAAACCTTCCAGTATCTTATTTTGATATTCATGTTGTATATTTAATTTCTATAGTTCTCCAACAAAAATTTCTTTTGTTTTGCAATTTCTTTAAGTCTCTCTACTGCTATTCAGTTGCAATACTTAATCTTAACTATGTAATAATCTGAATCATTGTTAGTTCCTCTTGAAAGATCCATGACACTGCTGGTCCCTCTATACGTAAGTGGTCTATTTGATATCCTCTTGGACTTCTCCATGTTTCTTTGTTTGTCGTTGTAAATAAAACAAGTTGAGGATATAACCATATTCTTACACTTAGCTAGATTTATGAGTCCTTCTCCATTATCATTCATTTCTTTATAAAGATATACTTTCCAATTGTTCCCTAGTACATATGTTCTTACTCTTTTCTAGTATTAAGATTTCCTAGGATAATTTTTACATCACGACATGTCATACCACTTCTCTATTTCATTATAGAACAATCTTTCTATTTCCTTATCTAATTCATCTTTTACATTTGAATGCACATGGACATTAATAATAATCAGGTGGAAGAATTTTGTTTTGAGTCTAATAATAATATATCTTCAGTTTTTAATTGGTGTGAAATCTATTATGATACTTCTGAATGTACAACAAAGGTAATCCCGAATTCTTGGATTACTATGAAATGCAATTTGTAGCCATCATATTGATTCTGTGAATTTGTGCCATTCAGTTGATATTTCACTAAAAAGTTGCATTTGGAAGTTTTTCCTCATTGTTTCTTTCAGCTGCTCTTCTCGTGGAAGGTAGTTTTTAAGTTTCCTGGTATGAGATGATGAAACTTTAATGTCGCTAATTAGCATTAAATCTGAATTTAGTTTTCTGATAATTTTCCCTCATCATTAATGAGTGCATTCTATTGTATAGCATTTTCTGGTAGTGTTCCCATGTAACATAGAGTAGAAAGCTCTATGTGAAAATGGAGTTCAAAGCTTTATTAAATTTATCAAATTTAACATTACAACTATTATTTTAACTTCCCTATAGACTATCTAAAGTCTGTGTTTTGTAAACTTTGATTTGTAAACTATGTACATTATCGGAATGTACAAGAGATGAGTTATGTGAAGAAGCCCAGGGTAGGTGCGCAATAACAAGATTTGATTGTACACATGCGCAAATAGCACCCTCACCTTGCCTACCATCACAGTTCATACAGGAACAATGTGGAGAGGGGGAAGGGATTTCTCCCTCCACAGCCGACAATCTGCGCAAAGAGTTTTATCACACACCTCACCTCCTGTATAATGGAGATTTTTCCATATTAATTGTTGTTTCTATGTATTCTCATGTTCAAAAATGAATAGCAACCACATCTGAGGTCAAGCTCTATTACTTTAAACAACTGTCACTTGTGATATAAATTCACAAACTGACTCTTATATCCAGATTTTAGTGTCAAGTGTACACCTACTGTTGTAAATCACAGAGAAATCACCACACAGCCATGGAGGACTGAAACTTTCAATGGAGAACTTTCAATGTGTATATTATCCAGCCCCACTGAGAACCAAATCTAGAAAAATGGGCTTATTAGCTACAAGTAATCATGGGAGCACTCATGTTTATTATTATCATCATCATCATTAAAGAATGGTTCACACTGCGAAAAAAAACGGAAAGATACGAAGTAATGATGCTATTGTGGTAACTACTGGTACCAGGGCAATTCATTTGGATGATTTCGAGAATGATCTCAATAAAGTAGATGGCGGAATAAATCTGTGTGTTAAAGGTTTGCTTGAAAGTGTATTAGCTTCTATTAACTTTATGTTCCATAAATTTGAAGAAATGATCAAGACCTTTGAGGAAAATCTGAAAGAAAATAAACTACTTAAGGAGGAAATAAAATCTATTAAGGAAACAGTTTAGAAGAAAGATGATGGAATAGATGTTTTAATGAACAGGATTAATAGATTAGAACAATATAAAAAAGGAAATTTATTGAGATTCATGGTGTAAATACGATACAAAACGGTAGTGCTAGTGAACTTTTCAGTAGCTACAGATATTGGAGTGGAGTCTAAAAATATTCAAAGTGTACAGGAAATATTGTTGAAAAAAGCAGATTCTTTTAGTGAAATGTGATAGTGAGGAACAAAAGAACGAAATTCTAAATAAAGGAAAAATGTGGTGGAACTCCATGCAAGAAAAATGAGAAAGTGACAGACTTTATTTTAACGGACATCTTATTCCAGAATGTAGGAACTTGATGAGATAAGTTAGAATCAAGAGTAAACTTCTGAATTACAAATATGTGTCGGTGAAGGATGGACGTATTCTGGTGAGAAAACAGGAAGATGGAAGAATTCTCAACATCTCAATAAAAGACTTAGAATAGTTTAAAGACAAAGTAGAAAATAATTAAACATCAATGGACTGGATTAATCAACAAGTAATTAGTCCTAATGTGAATTTCAAAAATTGTAAAGACATTGAACAGTGGCAGAGTTTCATCGGTGAGAATATAAATAATGATGCACAAAATGAATTTATTAGCGTATTTCATTTAAATATGCAGTCTTTGAGAAAGGAGTGGGATGAATTAAAAGCTATGTTAAATCAATGCACTTGTAAAATTATTTGCCTATCTGAATTGTTCATAGATGATAGTGAGATAGGAACCTTTAGTTTAGAAAAGTATAATAAAGTTTATAAATTAAGGGAAGAAAAACAAGGTATAATGATATTTTATAGTAGTGAATTTAAATTTATTAGTGATGATATTAAATGTAATACTTTTGAATGTATCTGGCACATTTATACATGTGGAGTCCAACAAAAAAATTGACCTGCTGTGTATATATAGACTTCCTCAAAGGTTGGTGAATTTATAAAAGAACTTAAACTCTTCGTTGACAAAATTTACTGTAATAATGCATTAATTTTGGGGGATATTAATATTAACTTGATGGACTGTGACAACTTAAATGTTAAAGAATATGAAATTATAATGTACAGCAAGGGTTTTATTAATGTATTTGAAAATGCAACAAGAGAAGAAATTAAACAGGGCAATTTGACCAGTTCATTGATCGACCATGCATTCAAACTTCGCGCCCTGAGCAATATTTATTCTGCTGTAATAGAATCAAAAATATCAGACCACTATCCCATAGTGATTCTACTATACCAGTGATGCCCAAAGTGGGCGCCACTGCCCCCTGGTGGGTGCTGCAGCGATCCAGGGAGCGGTGATGGCCACAGGTACATTTGGGGGTGATGAATAACTGTAAGGGAACGGTGAAAGCGTAAAAGAAAGAAGAGAAGATTTAGAAAAATTAATTTATGTATTTCGCTCAAAACGCTTAATTTTTCTTTGAACAATGTACTGGACGTTGGCTCGGTTCCCGCATACTCCCTCACTTGCATTGAGGTATATGCAATCGCGCACTGCTACTGTTCATGTGGTGCAACTGAATTGCTGTTCCAAAACACGTGAGCACTACGAGCATTGCTGCGGGCAACTGCCACTCGTGCGATTGTTGCGAAGTTAGATTGTTGTGATATTGTGACAAGTTAAAGTTAACTAACAAATAGTGCGACAATAATTGGTGAGTATTATTTATTTATTTTGTAATAATTATATGAGCTTTACAATTAATAAAATCATGTTTATTTATTTCTTTAGTATTTATTTTAGTTTGTTTTTTACAAAAATATTTCAAAAAATTACCAAAAAAAAAATACTAATTAAAAATACCTCCATAAAAATTTTATTTTTTCTACAGATAATAATGGCTCAACCAAAGAAAAAATGTAGACAATATAATATCGAATATTTGAAATATGGCTTTATTGAGTCGCCTGTAAACAATACATTACCAAAGTGCCTGATTTGCCAGAAAGTTTTATCAAACGAAGCTATCAAGCCTTCCAGACTACAAGAATATTTGACTAAAATTCATGGTGATAAAAAAAGATAAGGATTTATCTTATTTTTGAACACTAAAATAAAAATTTATTAAACAACCGACATTGGCAAAACTTTTTTCAACCGCTTCCACACAAGATGGCGATGGCATGCTTCATTAATGATTGAGGTTTTCCCGATTTGGCAAACTATTGGTGAAGAACTAATTGTACTGGCTATAAGTAAAGTAATAAGTACTGTGCTACACAAGCCTGCATATGATATTATCAAGAAAATTTCGTTGAGTAATAATACAGTGCAAAGAAGAATTGATGAAATGACTCAAGATGTTGAAGATTCATTGTATGGATATTTAAAAACATCTGTTTTCTATTCAACTTGATGAGTCAACTTTGCCAGGAAATGAAGCTTTACTTTTAGGATACGTGCGGTTCACAAAGGAAGAACAGATTTGCCAAGAATTATTATTTGCAAACTGACACTAAAGGAGAATCAATATTTCATGCATTAGATGAGTTTTGTAAAGAAAAAGAAATACCTCTGAGTAATATTTTATCAGTAGCCACAGATGGTGCTCCAGCGATGGTAGGGCGCTACGGAGGTTTTCTTGCATAATTAAAAAAGGAGGTGCCGAATGCATTCACAGTACTCTGTATCATCCATCATCAACATCTAGTTGCCAAAAATTTAAGTGCACGCCTACATAATTCATTACAATATGTAATTAAAGCTATCAACACAATCAGAAGCAAATCATTGAATGACAGATTATTTAAACAGCTTTGTATTGAAAATGATGAAGAATTTAATCGTTTGCTGCTTTATACAGAAGTTCATTGGTTGTCAAAAGGTGCCTGTTTAGATAGGTTTTATAAACTGTTTAACTCGGTGCTGGAGTTCTTGAAAGATAAAAATGATGCTTTACAATCCAATTTAATTCAATCCAAAAGTGACATCGCTTACTTGACAGACTTGTTTAAAAAATTTAATGGAAGCAATCTTCAGCTTCAAGGTGATGAAGTGAATTTAATAAAAACAAAATCTGTTATTTCTGCATTTGTGACAAAACTTCTTCTGTACAAACAAAACTTTGGATGAGGAGAATTCAGCCAGTTCCCAATTTTTCAGGAGCAGAAAAAAAAGATGAAGACATACTTTCTTATTGTGAGCACTTGGATGCTCTCCATTCAGATTTTAATCAACAATTTGATGATATTTTGAAAATGAACATACCTTATTGGTTTTTGGATCCTTTTTCAAGTGCAAACACTGAAGAATCTCCACAGTTACAAGAAGAACTGATGGAAGCAACTACAAATGATGAATTGAAATTTAAATTCAAAAGCGGCAACCAACAATTCTAGCTGCAAAAAGAGATCCCTATGGCTTATCCTGAAATATGGGCTGTAATTCAAAAGTTCTTAATTTCATTTTCTTCATCATATTTAGTGGAACGTGGATTCAGTGCAGTAACCAATTTATTAACAAAAAAAGAGAAACCAATTGCAAATAGTCAATCACGGGATTTAAGATTACTGCTGACAAAAATAGAGCCGAGGATTACTAAATTGGTAGCAGCACACCAGATTCATCCTTCTCATTAAGATGATTTCGAATGTTTTAACTTTTTTTGTATTACCTTTCTATTCTGAGTTCAATAAATAGTTCCATAATTTCAAAGTTCAATGTTTCTAATTTACACCTTTCTTTACTATATTTTATGAAAAAGGAAGACACATTAATACATATATCTTTCTGTTTAATTGCTATTAAAATAAAATAAAAATTTCCAGGGGGCGCTAAGTAATATTTTTTCTGGAAAGGGGGCGGTAGGCCAAATAAGTTTGGGAACCACTGTACTATACTCAAAGCAAATAAAAGAAAACACTAATTACCTGACCAAGTTTAAATACAACGAAGAGGGAATATTTAAAGCCATCCAAAGTTATAATTGGACAACGTGTGAAAGTACAAATGTAGACCAATTTGTTGACAATATTGCACAACAACTCCAAAAAATTTATGAAGAGAATATAATTTTTTTATTCAGTAAAAGAAGAGAAATGGACTCCAAATAAAAAACAAAAAACTGGATCAATAAAAATTTGTATACTCAACTAAAAGAGAGAGATAGACCATTTAGGATATGGATCTAACCCAAAAAATAATAATTATAAATTGGAATACACAAAATATAGAAACAAAGTAAACAATGAAATTAGGAAAGCGAAAAGAAGTTTTTATGAAAATAAATTTGCAGATGATCTCAAAAACCCTAAGGAAATCTGGAATGAGGTTAATAACATTCTTAATAGGCAAACAAAGAAAAATGTTGATTCTGTAGTACAAGAAACTTTCCAAGGAGAGAATTACAAGTTAATAGCCACAAACTTTGCTGAGAACTTTATAAAACAAATTGATGATATTGTCAAAAAATAATGACAATAATAAAACACACACAATACAAAATGAAAACAGTATATTTTATATGCCATTATCAATATCTTTGAGTATCAAGAAGATTATAGTGAAACAAGTAGCTATTAATAAAGCTCCAGGTATCGATACAATAAGAGCTAAAGATATAATTAAAAGCTCTGATATATTTTGTAAAATTATTTCACAATTAATAAATAAAATCATAAAACAAAGTAAATTTCCAGAGTCTTTAAAAGTCTCAATAATTACTATTATTGAAAGGAGGTGATCCAACAAATCTACAAATTATAGACCCATATCTATACTACCAGTTACAGAAAAGATAATAGAGAAATATATAGTCAGCAAGCTAAAGAAATACCTTATCCGTAATAAAATTATTCATGAGTATCAGTATGGTTTTCAAGAAGGTAAGGGTACTTAAAAGCAACTTGTGGAAGTAGTTGATTACATGAATAATAATCCGAACAAAGGTCAAGGAGTTATGACCTTATTTATTGATTTTTCACGAGCATTTGACACCATAGAACATAATCTACTCATTAAAATATTGAAGGAGATTGGAGTACAGGGTTCGTACCTCAGTTTATTTGAAAGCTACCTCAATAATATAAAATTTTTGGTAAATCAGAAAATCAAAAATTGGTAGTGCCCAAGGGCAGCTGCCTGGTACCAATTTTATTTTTATTTATGCCGACACCATTTTTCAAAACGTGAATAAATGTAAGTTATACATGTATGCAGATGATGCAATACTAATGATCTCCCATCACAACGAGGAAGATGTAAGTAGTATGATACAGGAAGAATTTAATCGCATTGCCAAATGGTTAAGGGATAACAATTTATTCATTAACTCTAATAAGACCGTTTATGCAAATAAATGTCTTTATTTACATAAAAACACCGCATATGAAAAATAATAATAATTTAAAGAAAATTGTATTGCATGACTCAAATTGCATTAATGTGGGTTTTATGAATGATTGTAGATGTAAAAGACTTAACTATGTTTACGAATACAAATATTTAGGAGTAATATTTGATAACAATATGAAGTTTCACTAACACACGGAGTCAGTATACAATAGATGCAAGAAATTAATGGGTTGTATGTACTCAATAAAATATTATGTACCAAATGTGTCCTGAAATTAATTTATAAAGCTCTGATTGAAAGTATATTTCGATATGGTAGTCAAATTTGGGGTACCACGAGTAACTCTACACTTCAAAAAATTAACAAAATACAATGGAAAACTTTAAAATTGTTCTGTGATAACAAGAATGTTGCCAACAAATAACTATTAAAATCTGTAGACACCTTAACTCCTAAAGGATTTTCACATCATTGACATATCCTGGAAAATTTCAATGTGAACATATACAAAGAAACCACAGATCACCTATACAACATTCCTATTGTTTACAACAAATATGGAGAAAAAACAAGGAAGTTTTTGGTGCCAAATCTGTAAAACGAACTACCGAAATAAATAAAAGAAATAATAACTTCAAAAAATTTAAAAAAGAAACTAAGCTATGGATACAAAAAATGGAAACAACTTAGGCTATAATATTATTTGGTATTTGTACTACTTGGTATTGTATTTGGAAGTGTTTGGCTGTTGTATTATTTCAAAAGTATTAGTGCAACTTCCAATACAAATTTAACATACAAAAATATTCTTAACGGATATAAAAATTGATTACGGCTTTTGTGTTTATTTTGTATTTCATTTTATTTTTTGTTAAATCTTTTGTAAAATAATCATGTAACTAAAAATAAAATGTAATCTCTGTTGTTGTTTTTGTGGGGCGGGGGGGTTGTCACTGTTGGGAAGGCTATATTTTATGGGAAACTTGCAACAATATATAAGAAGAGTAACCACAATTTTTTAATTGATTTATCTAGAACTATTTTTGATTTCAATGCTATGGAGACACTGTGGAATTCACTTTTCTTAGTATACAAGTATGTAGGCTCAAATACCAATGTTTATCCTTTGTATATTAAAACAAGATTTATGTGTACAGTGGAAATTAAAATTTATTATTATTATTATTATTTTGAATTGTTGTGTTGTTTGTCTAGTTTACCTGTTTCACTCACACATTCTCATTCTCTCTATGTGCAATTACACAAATAAAATATTTCTTAGGAATAGTTTATCTTCTGTTCTTTAAAATGTACCAAAAATCAACATCACACAAAGATTTTAATTTTTTGTTGCATGTCTCTCAGAACACATTAATATTGTTTGTTTAACATGCTTCAGGAGCATATTTCCCAATTACCCGAAACTCTAATTAGAAGTTTAATATTTATTGCACCCTATTTACATGTCTAAGTACCAGTTCTATTTCTCCACTTCTTTACAACAGTTTTTAAGTGGTTGTTGAAAGGATATCTACTGTTAAATTCTTTTATTTATTCAAAGTTAGTTTTTATTATCTTTATTCTATTTAATTATTAGACATTTGAAAGCTGGTGGTTAAAATGATATTTTCTTGAAGTGTATTACATTTTTCAGAAGTTGTATATTTAATTCTAAGTATTAATCATACTACAATAAAAGCCTGTTTTGTATGATGATTTTTAATTGTTAGTATGAATATTTCTGATATAAATTTTGTTGTTGTTCAGCATTTACTTGCCATGAACAAGGAGCAGCAGCTCTGGTGTACGCACCACAGCACCAGCTACTCATCTCAGCCGGCAAGCGGGGTGATGTGTGCATTGTGGATGTAAGACAACGAGTTTTACGCCATCGTTTCCAGGCACACGACTCTCCTGTCAAATGCGTAGCCCTTGATCCAGCTGAGGAGTTCTTTGTCACTGGTTCTGCTGACGGAGACATAAAAGTAAGAAAATGTGTTACCACTTTTTTACAGTATATTATACAACTGAAATTAATATTTACATTGAAAGAGATTTTTCACCACAACTTGGCAATTTACTACACATTTTAGCAGTCTTTAAACCATTCTTCATCCAATAAATAACTGAATAAAGTTGTTATTTATTTTATTTTTGCTGTTGTTTTTTCCTTCTATGAGAGAACAATATATAGCAGAAACATACAGAATGAACAAGAAATTGTGTATTATGATTTTTAAGGAGAGAAGAAAAAAATTCATTGACTATTATTTTGTTGGGAGAGAAAGTGAGAGATCTCATTGAATTGGTTGTGTACCATAAACTGAGCTAGTAAGTATGTGAAAACTTTCTGTATGTTTAGGAGGATAGATAGATTCAGGAAAATTGGAAGTAAATAATAAAAAGTTGGATACATTACAGTGAAATGCTTAACAAAAATATTTTTCTCAATCATCTGCCTTGGTAGTAAGTGGCTTAAATTGTCACTGTTGGGAAGGCTATATTTTATAAGAAACTTGCTAAAAATATATAAGAAGAGTAACCACAATTTTTTAATTGATTAATCTAGAACTATTTTTGATTTCAATGCTACGGAGACACTGTGGAATTCACTTTGATTAGTATACAAGTATGTAGACTCAAAAACTATTTCACACTTGTAAGCTACAACTAATGAATCACTATACCAATCTCCATCTGGTTAAAAACATTTTTAATGTGGAAAAACTAACATTATTCTATATGAACTTGTCTGTCCGGGTCAAACCACGTCTTAGTAGATACAACTACCAACGTTTCGGCCATCATGCTGTGGTCTCCTTCAGGGCAATGTCAGAGTCGTACAGACCTAAGTCGCTGTCGTACTCTGCGAGGTGGAAAGAGTCACACGTCGGTTATATAGGTTCGGTTGGGGGGCATCATCCTGATTGACCCAGGGGGAGTTAGTGCCCAACTCCAGGCGCTGCTCCCCTTGGGCACTAACTCTCCCTGAGCGTTCCACCACGCTTGAGCGCCAAGCGCAGAGTGACCCCACACCCACCCCATCCGATCCCGCTCCGGCCCACACTGATTGGCCACCGCGCTCGGCCAATCAGGATGGTGCCCCCAACCGAACCTATATAACCGACGCGTCTCTTTCCACCTCGCAGAGTACGACAGCGACTTAGGTCTGTACGACACTGACATTGCCCTGAAGGAGACCACAGCATGATGGCCAAAACGTTGGTAGTTGTATCTACTAAGACGTGGTTTGTTCCGGAGAGACGAGATCATATTGACTCCGGCCGCAGAAGCCTACGTTTATATTTAACATTATTATGTTTTCATTCAATCTTTCTTACAATGTAATCATAAAATCACCATGCCATAAACTGTAAAACACTGTGTTATTTGTGCACTTTAATGTAGTCATAATTCATACAGGTTCTAGTGTATGTGACTTTGCATTCTAATCACCTTTTCAGCTTTGCCTCTTTATTATCCTTCGGTCCTGCTTTTGTAGTTGTTGGTCCTCAACCCTCCACTCCATTTATGGTATAAAACCTTTCCACTCTTGTAACATTTCTTTAGCAAGTTTCTTCTGTTTGTAGTACTGAAGTTTCTCCTTTACTTTTATACCATATTTTGAATATTTAAGGTTGAATTTTTTTATGAGGGTTAAACTTTTCAAAGAAGTAGTAGGTTCTTTACTACATTATATTTTCCTATTATTACAAAAAAGTTGTAAAAAACAATTTTTTGTTACATTATGAATAAGAATAAATTAATTCATTATGAGTGAAAATATATAAAAACTCTTGTGTAAAACATAATGTATGACTTATAATTTTATTTCAAATTAATGCTTTGTTTGATTTGGGATAGAAAAATAGTTGATTTGTTTGTGTAATGATAATGCCTTATTTAATTACTTCTAGCACTTTTATCCATAATCAAGCTATATTATCTTTTACTATATTCTAACATGCTATCAGTTTTCATCAAACTTAACTAAAATGAAAACTATTTTTACATTGCGCAGAACAATTTCAACACTTGTCAGTATTTGTAGGTATGGGCTTTGGCTGTACATGGAGCATTGTACTCCTTCCCTGGAGAGCACGCTCGTTCTTCCTTCTTCAAGAACATCGGCCAGGGTGTGACACAACTCCACGTGGACGGTGCTCACAGAATGTTTTCATGTGGTGCTGATGGCTCCATGAAAGTGCGCCAACTACCTGACAGAGAGTCTGCTGTGCAAACACTTTTTTAAAGACTCTCCCTACTGCCTTCATTGATATTAAGCTTGAACAAACCATGGTCTGCAAACAGAATTGACTTTTGTTTGCTATGCACAAACCACCTCAAGTATCTGCTTCGTTGTGTATATGTGACGTTGGAAAGAGCAAGGCATGTACTTGGTAGTGTGCATTATGGTGCCGGCCAGTTGAAATTATGTTTGTTTTAAGTTTTATATTTAGGTACTTTATTTTTATTTGTTCTGTGATGGAAACTTGAATGAGAATTATTGTGTTTTTCATGGGTACATTACCTTTACTTTTTGCTGCTAGAAGTCAAATATTTGCCAGTATTGGCCCTCTCAGCTCTAGTTGTGGCATATCATTCTTTTTATGTCTTTTAAACAACATCAGTGTTTTGAATTGAATTGGAAAGGCAGAGGACATGTGTGCCCATCTTTATTTAAAACTTGTTCAGGTGATATTTGATGAAAGGTATACATTCAGATATATTTTGGGTAGGCTCATATTTTATTGAAAATGCTGTCTTGCAGCATGGGACTGGATTAATTAGAGATAGAGGGATGTGTGTACTGTTGCAACTCATTGCATTGCTTGTAGCTCTTAATGTAGAGTTCGCCTAGTCATGTAGCTGTAGCTGCGGAATGCCGCGCTCCAGACTGAGTCACAATCACCCAGAGGCCCCTGGCCTTCGTTATTGTGCTGTGAATATATATACTATGTTGTTGTTATTGTTGATGTTGTACCATATTATATATATATATACAGAATGACTTTTTATCCAATATTATTTCATCTTAATTTCTGGAGAAGAAATTCTAGTGTTGGCAGTGACAGTTTAAGGTCTAGTCTATTGTCTTCTGTGTTGTGTCCAAGTGGTTCTGCTTTTTGTGAAGAAATACCTTTTTTCCTTGTGTGTGTATGACCATGAATGTGTATATTTGTTGGAAATTTATGTGATTTGAGAGAAGAGTGTATTGAAAGAGGTTTTATGTTTATAGGAATCCAAATAAACAAATGGTCTTAATTTGTATGTAACCTGTTAAATCTTGTAATAGACAAACTGGTGTTGTTAATAGAGAGTTATATCAGAACATTCAAACTGACTGTGAAGTATTTAATAGCAAATTTCTCCATTGATAAATTGAAAGAGCTGATCACTGGAAGAGCTTCGATGTTATCATACATTCTGATAAATGAATGTTATTTTGGAGCCATTTCATTTCCTTCCTTGTTTGCTGCCTTCTGACCTTCAGATTTTATTTTGATGAAAAATAATTTAAAAAAGCAAGAAACCTTTTTTTATGTGGTAGAATTCTTTTCCATTTTTCTGATTTCTCTCTGGAACAATACTTAGTAAAGCATATTTGCTGGTAAACATTCCATGAGTGTTACTATTTGAAAGTAGAACCAAAGTTATATGAGGAACTGTTAATTTTATTGAGAAGCGTACTTTCTGCAAGTACTGTATCTAGCACAGTATGATATTTGTTGTCCACGAGTTATTTGTACCTAATATTATATACTAGCAGTTTTTGCTGAAAAACCTTTTATGGTTAATTTATATATAAATGAAAGTGGTTTAACTGTTTTGTTGTATTTTAAATAGATATATTTTTAAGTACTTTACAGTATTTTAGAATTTTTGTTAATGGTGTAAAATATTAAATCTTATGTAAAGTTTGTACATACTTGCTTGTGTCTATTGATTTAATGGTGGGTTGGGAATTATTTTACATGGTCATTCCCAGTAGTATTGTAAATGCATTGAGTGTAATGAATTGTTAATTGTGTACTGTCAGAAGCAGTAATTGATATTTTGCCTTTTTGGCTCAGTGACTTACCCTTGTGTACCAGCAGTCCCAAAGCTGGCTTTTATGGGCCAAGTGCTATCTGTTGCAATCTCATTGTATATACTATTTCTCCTGTTCCTGTGTACTCTATCACTGTATACATACTACTTTAAAATGACAATACATTGTTATCAATCCTATATAGTGCTGTTATCTGTTGTATGTTTCTGAGAGTTTCTAGCTCTAGAATGTTGATGTCTCTTGATCATTGTATCTGCTACAAACATTTTCAAAGATAGCAATGTTTGGTATTCAATGTTTTATTTTTACTTACACAATTTATGAAAGTTACTCAAAAAAAGCATACATTTCTATTTCATGTTTTCATCAAGACTGGTAATCCTAACTTAACCTGTTACTCTTGAAGTTTTCCTAACTGTTGCCTCTTTCACACAGAGAGGCTTTCTTCTGAGCCAATGTTTGGGAACTGTTTGGGAACATCTTATGTTAAAAAACACATGTAGCGGCTATAAGTACTGTCATATTTACAGATACACTCAATGTAAATATGTGCACCAAACCTGTATGATTGAAGTGAAAGAATAAAATTAAATTATATACAAGTACTTATTTGGTACTTACTTCTTGAAAATAAGAACTGTTGGTGTGGGTTGGTTCCTTCTGTACAATGGTTGTCTCCTTCTGTACAATGGTTGTCTCTGATTGCAAGAGGAAGTGGGGAATTAAAACAATAAACGCATCCTGTTTTTTTTGCGAATAAATTAACCATTCTTGTGTATAATGCTCGCTTTTTTTTTTTTTTTTTTTTTGTACAAAAACTTAGTTCTGAACAATATCTTCCTCTTTTCTTCTTGATCGTCAACTCGGCGAGAAGCTTCAAAGGGACAATAGTGATTTTGACAATTATTTGGTCCACTATATATATAATTGAATTAAAACGTATAAAACAATTTACTCAACCTCCATCAAGTGATAAGTAAAACCATGTTAATTCCAAGCCATTCAATTATAATGTGAACATGGCATTCTTCTGAGTGCGACAGTAATTTATTTTTCCTTAATATGATGTCTGGTCGTTTTTAGCAGTGTTTTCGAAACAAATTATTAACTCATATTTCGCATGTAGAAGCTTTAAATGAATAAATGTTGTCACAAACACATCAGTGATCATTCGCTGAATAAGAATTTTTTTGTCAATCTTAGTTTAATATATAAAGAATAGTGAAGTCGATGTACTGGCAAAAACCGTAAATATAGAACACTTTTAAAAACATTTCAGGTTTTAAAAAATTAATATTCATTCATAAAACTAAATTTTTCACTTGTGTATATGCAAAACAAAATTACAAATCCAATGGTGGTAACTGTGATTTTCTGCGACTATTCTTGTACTTTCCACAGCTATTAGAAGTCGGGTCTATAATATAAAATCCGACAGTAAAGAACAGCATTTTATGTATAGAAAATAAAATATTAAAAAAACAAAGATTTCATAGAATACAACATAAATACAGCCAATTATTTTTCCGATGTAATTATTCTACGAAATTTGTCTTTAAATTATCTATTGTTGTATTAATTAATTGATCGTCTAAAATTAAATTCGCGTTTAAAAATTTTTAAAGCACAAGATTTTTTCAGTTTAAATAAATAATTTAATAATAAGTTCAATCACTACATTGTCGTGAATATAGTGACAATTTCAAATCTTAAATGTCGGTTAGTTAATTATTTTTAATGATAATTTTTGTATTGTGTGGTTTCGATATATTGAAGATGCGGTATATTTAAAAAGGTCTCGACTTTTGGCGCTTTCGGAAAATATAATTAGAGACCAATCAGAAGCAATAATTTTTCTTAGGAATTTTAGTTTCCGAATGAGCGTTTGGAAAGTTTATCAACATAAAATTATTTGTTTTATTCTGGATAGTTTCCGAAAGCATAATTTTTTTGAAATGTTTTTTCTCTGTTTTTGCTATTTCTTTTTATTGTTTACATATTGTTGTTAAATTTTGCATGATAGGCCAGTGCCTAGTCTGGCGTATTTCGCAATCCAGCGCTGTAAAACTTACATAAATTTCTTTACAGTGATCAATTTCTTACAGTTCTTATTATTTATAAAGTAATTTTCTTATTAACAATTCACAATATAATATGTTATGAATACGTTATTAAATATTCTCTGATATTTAATAACGTAAGAGAACGCGACAAATAGTACAAAATAAAGATATTTTTTAAAAATACAAATATTTTTTTGTTAAAAATATGAAGGTTACGGCCATGTTTAGCCTTTTCAGACGCCATCAACTACTTACTTCTCGAGAATAGCACCTGTTGTACCGATGGCGTATTTGAGCTTCTGTATGTAAGACTCTATAAACGGTTCTTTTTAGAGCTCTAGTTTATGTCGTGTTGGTACCGAGGCAGAATTCAAATTACGTGCTTATTCTCTGCCAGACAAGTAACAAATACCGACGTGATGCGTAATAAGCAATGTTTCTGTTTTTTAAATTATATTGCAAAATAAGCTATTACACTCATAAGTAGTGGGTGAGCAAAGACGGGGAGGTCAAAACATATCGATAAAAAATATTTTCATTACTGCATGATTATATTAACAGGAATTACACTCAGTCGAAATGTCGAAAATAATTTCATTGATTAATTCTTATAAAACTGAGGGTTAGCAAAGTCCAAAATTGTCTGAGCAAAGTTACACCCTGGTCACACCTAACATTTGAAACCAAGAATCGTTTGATAATAGTCAAGTTGTCGCGTACAGTAACGCATTCTGTGTGGTTTCCCCTCAATCTATTGGCTGACTGTAATCAACTTCTCTTGGAAACGCGAATGGAATCATCCTCAGCCTAGCGCGATTCTTCTGAGTCTTTATTACACTATCGATTATTCTAGGTTTGTTCCAGCAGCAAATTTCGAGCAGTTCGGAACTCTCTCGAGATTTCCTCAGTGCGCACGCGCGGAATTCAGGACGGTTCCGAACCGTTCGGGATTGTTTGCTGCTGGAGCGCCTTTTACGCGCCATAGTTTAAAGTTCGTCCGTTAGATGTAGCATGAACTAGACAGCAGGTCCATCTCGCGAGGAAAAAATAAAACGATACAGCTGTCCCCTCGACATGGCGCTTTGATCAAAGGGCAACAGCGCTTTTTTCAAGTTTTTTAAATAAATACAACACAAAAATTATTTTAAATTTGAATTATGTATATTTAAGAGAATTTAAAAGAGCTCTTGAGCAACAATTTTTAATGTCCGTATCAATATATGTTCTGGAAAAATTATTTCTTTATTTTTAAAACCTATTTTTAATACTTAGTATTTTAATAAGGTGTTTGTAATGACGTGGTAATTCCCAACATAATTTTCTATTTTGATGTGCGCAACAGTCAACAATGCACCCAGTCGACGGTTAATCCTCGATCGGGTTAGTGGAATGAAATGAAGTTGGAAGGTAGTGTTGGGTCAGATCCGACCAGACTTCTGTCTAATGTTTCCGGTCAAAATAGGTTAACAGTGTCATTTTATAACAACATTTATTAATGATATAGTGCACATTAAAAAACACTTTTGAAGAAAATGACAAACATTTTCAAGTTTTGATGAAAAATGTGAACAAGTAGCAGTTCCAAAATGACATTCATCTAGTAAAATTAGTACAAGTAAAAATAACCGTATTTAAAAATGAGATAAAAATTAACAATAAGTAATTAATAATGGTACAATGTGATTTTATATCTCTTGATAACACAGGGAATACCAATGTGCGGTTGAGTGTATCACCGCCAGGCGCCCGAATCGAGAGTATATCGTGTTGTATCAAGAGATAAAATCACAATGTACCATGATTAATAAGTTAATTGTTAATTTTTATCTTATTTTTAAATATGGTTTATTTAAGGGTCGATGGAAAATTTTTGCGCGTATATATATCCAATCTTGAAATTGCAAGGTTTTATAAAAAACAGATTTTCTAAATCCAAGATAAAATTTTAAACTAATACATTTTATAAATAACTATCCTAGAACGTCGTGTAAAATTTCTATGTCCTAGGCTAAACAGTTTTGTTAATATAAATTTTCAAAGCCGACCCATCCCTTGAGAACGCTATAAAATGGTGTTTTTTTTACCTACCCAACACAATTGAAAAAACTCAGACAAGTAAGACAACACAATCATGCAAGAAAATAGTTTTTGAAATTGGTATAAAAGTACTTAAAAGTACTACAGCAATGGCGTGATAAAGTACAAGACGAATTTAACTTTTATTAACATCAATAAATTATTTTACAGTGTAGAAGCACTGGTGCAGGAGGTAGTTTCTAACCGCGGATTTAAAAATATTCAATTTCATAATGTCTTTTATATTCTTGGGCAGGGAATTATATAGAACGATTCCCGAATGATAAGGTCCTTTTTGGCAAAGAGTGGTTGACACTCTAGGACGATGAATATTACTACTATTGCGAGTATT
This sequence comes from Laupala kohalensis, assembly GCA_002313205.1. NCBI lineage: Eukaryota > Metazoa > Arthropoda > Insecta > Orthoptera > Trigonidiidae > Laupala > Laupala kohalensis. The sequence goes on along the minus strand of NNCF01130996.1, from coordinate 426,712 downwards.
GTGTTCGTGAACGAGACTATTTCGAACGAGGGTGACACTTCAGCAATTCGGTCTTAACAAACACGATCGTTTCATAAATATAAATGCAGGGAAGTGTTAAGATATTTAATTCCTTGAATAAATGGGTACAAGAGTTTCGGGGGTGAGATTTACAAATTATCCGAACTATCCTCTTCTGAATACTGTTATCGGAATTACCCCAGAAGGTAATGCCGTAACGTAAATGGGAGTACACGTTTGCAAAATAAACGCAACGGGAAATACGTGAACTAACTGCGTTAACTAAGTTTCGGAATGCGTAACACAATTTGCTTAATTGGAAATTAAGATTGTCAACGTGACAATTCCATTTGAGGTTGTCTTGAATATGGAGACCTAAGAATTTTGTATTCGTAACAGTTTTTAATTGTGATCCGTTTAAAGAAAGAGGAACCTGGGGTAAAGATTTTGTATTACTATTGTGAAATGACATAGACACTGTTTTGTCAGTGATTACAATGAGACGAATTGCATGGAACCAAGTCGAAAATTTAGACAAAACTTTTTGAGCATTGACGTGCTTACACAGTAAATTAGTGTCATCAGCAAAAAGAATCGTATTGCAATCTGATGTGGATGATGACATGTCGTTCACATACAATAAAAAGAGTATAGGGCCGAGAATTGATCCTTGGGGTACTCCGCAAGTAAGTGGCTTTGTTTCTGAAAGACAACGCTCAAGTATTTTATTTTTAGTATAGGATATTTCTACTTGTTGATATCTATCTTTTAAATAAGAAGTTAGCCATTGATGTGGAAGTCCACGAATGCCTAAAGAATGCAATTTGGTAAGGAGAATTCCGTGATCGATGACATCGAATGCTTTGGATAAGTCAAGAAAAACACCCTGAGGATTTTCTCCACGGTCTAGAGATGTGGTAACATCGTTTAAGAAAGAAAATATGGCGCTTGTAGTGGAAAAGAATATCCTAAAACCGTGTTCATCGTCAGAGAGAATGTTATTTTTTGATAAAAAATCTAGAAGACGCTTATATAATAATTTTTCTAGGATTTTTGAGAAAGTGGGTAGTAGAGATATTGGTCAGTAATTTACAATATTAAGTTTGTTTCCTTTCTTGTGTAAAGGTTTCACTTTCGCTCTCCTAAATATTTTAGGAAACATCCCTTCCGATAAAGAACTATAAAAATATTTATGAGTGGATTTAATATAGCATGGGACGTTAATATAACAATAAACTCAGGTATATCATCTACGCCTGTTGAAAATTTGTTTTTTAATGAGCTGATGATTCTCATGACTTCACTGGCGTTAGTTTCGGAAGTGAACATAGAATTGGGTATGTGGGTGGATATAATTGGAGGACATTGATTTGGATATATTGAGTTCGTTATTTTACCAACTTCTGAGAAGTGAGAATTAAACAAATTTGCGATGTCCTGAGGATTTGATACGATTTTGCCATCGTTTAGTAAAGAAATATTTTCTTCGCAGTTTTCAGAAGTTGACGTGTAATTATTAACATGGCTTTCATCCGGTTGTTCGATATTAGTATATGCCTGTCGTTTTCCATTACTTTAACTGCATAGACTACTTTTCGAAGAATAGTTTTATATTTACGAAAATAATTATGGAATTCGGGTGGTTGGTTATAGCGTTTTGAAAGATAATATAAACGGCGTTCGTTTTTTGGAGAAATCCTTATCCCTTGGGTGATCCATCTATTGTATTTCTTTGTTTTAAGGAACTTGCGTTTTATGGGAAAGCTAGAGTTGTAATGTTTTAGGAATATTGAGATAAATACATTGAATTTGTCGTCGGTGTTTTGGCAATTGTAAACATCTTTCCATGTTTCTTCACGCAAATAATTTATAAATATGAATTTATTTATGTCATTAAACTCATTTGAAAATTTGTAAAGGATTTTAAGAGGTTTTAGTATATTATTAATTCTAAATACTTGAGCAAGGTGATCACTGTAACCGGCGATAAACACTTCAGAGAGATACGAGCTTCGATTGTTGACGATAATTTGATCTAGCATTGTTTGAGAGGAACAGAAGAGGCGAGTGGGGTCGTGTATCGTAGTAATGAGATTTAAGGAGTCGACGAAATTCTTGAATCGTTTAATTGGTGAATGAGCAGTCAGATGTACTCAGGAAAACGATGTTGAAATCACCACATATAACGATAGATTAAGTAGATTTGTGTGTTATATGTTTTAAAACAATTTCGAAGTTCCGAAAAGAATTGTCAAGATCTGATTAAGGAGGTCTATAAATACACAAAACAACAATACCGGTGTCGGTCAGATTAACTGCAGAAAATTCGAACACACTAAGCAGAAGTTCACATAGCCTGTCAGTGGAGAAGATAAAATATCATTACGAACATAGATACACGTACCTCCGTGGGGATCTTTGCCTTTAAAATTTTGCCGACAGTAAAAACTTGCTAAATAATAATTAGAAATAGCTGTATCGTTGATGTTGTTAGTCGAAAGCCAATGCTCTGTGAGGCGTAGCAAATCAAATCGACTTTCGTGTACCAGAATTTCAATGTCAGTCAATTTGTTTGAAAGGGATTGGACATTGTGATGAAATATAATTATTTTATTTTCGCAAAGAGTTTGTGACTCACGAGAAATGGATTCGACGTTAGATTGTGGAGAGGAATTCGAA
>NNCF01130996.1:413504-423961 GCA_002313205.1 Laupala kohalensis | reverse complement strand
GTACAAATGTAACTGTGTATGGGGGCGGCAGGAGATGTGGATGGAGGAATACATGAGGACGTGGGAGATGAGGAAGCAGTAAGTGAAAGAACGGGGACAGGAGAAGAAATAGGTGTGGAGATACGAGGAGGAGATGGTGATGAGGTAGGAGCAGAGGGAGGAAGAAGAGGAGATGGTGATGAGGTAGGAGCAGAGGGAGGAGGAGGAGATGGTGATGAGGTAGGAGCTGAGGGTGGTGGAGGAGGAGATGGTGATGAGGTAGGAGCAGGAGGAGGTGTAGTAGTGGATTGTGGGGCAGGTGGATGATGTGAGATCAGATGTGAATCTAGGAGAGAACCGAAGTGATGTCTCCCAGACGGTCTCAGATGTAAACCGTGCTGGGTAAAGTCCTTGGCTCTCAGGTGTGATTNGTGTGGTTGCAAATCAAAAAATGTGATTTTTGTGTCTGCCAGGTGATGTTTTAGGGAGATGTTTGCCAGGTTAATTTCGTGGTTTATTTGTGGAACATTTAAGCGTGGAGGCAGGCTAGATAGCACTATGTTTGTGTGCAGGGAGGCCATTTTTATTTTCTGTAGATGTTCAGACGCGTTGAAATGACCACCCAAATTAATATCGTTCTGCCCACCTATGATGATTACTGTGTCCCGCTCAGTAATTTTTTAAATGTAAGTGTCCAGTTTTCGAATAACTTTAACCAAACGAGCGTTTGGCTTAAAGAAACCGGAGACAGAACTGGCTAGGAAGGAATCCACGTGATACGGAGGACATCTGACGACCGTGCGAATCACCTAATATGAGCACGTTTAATTTCTGCGTGGAAGTGTTGGTTTCATCTCTGGATAGCTCTACTTTACGTGGTTTTGGGCGGCTGTGCTTACCAGTGCGTGGTGTGCGAACAGGTCTGGGTACTGGACGGGAGGGGATGAAACGAGTAGGTAAGGGAGGAAACAGGGACATGTCATCTAACACACTAAACCTATTCTGAGTGAAGAGTTGGGGTGGTGCATGCGTCGTTGGTTTAACCGGGTGATAGCAGTTGGAAGGACGGCGAGAATTCCTAACTGTAGTCCAACCGCCGATCGTTTTCTTATTGATCTCTTCCAGCGCACTGATTCGTGTGTCAATATAATGTACCAAGTCATTGTACGCCTTCTGAAGATCAGCTTTGAATGAGTTGAGGAATGCGATAGTGTCCATTGTTGTGAGATAGTTAGCAACTTAACGACAAAAGCAAATGAGAATACACGAAAAATGACAACTAACACTGAATGAAGGATGTTAGTATAATAATATATTTATTACTACGGAAGTTACAAATGAGATAATAAATAAATTAAATATACAAACAAACCGACGACAAAAATGATTGAAATAATTATTTAGGGCGACCACTGGAGATTAATTAATTCGACAATAACTAGCGTATATTGTGTTAAAATGTAAATAAATACGAAAGAATCAAGAAAAACGAATTGTAAAATAATGTAATAATTCTATGAATTATGACGATAACTTGGGTGCAACAAAATCACAGAAATAATTTAGGATGACAACTGCAGATAAATTAATTCCACAATAACTAAGGCCAACCGCCGATCGTTTTCTTATTGACCTCTTCCAGTGCACTATACCAATTTCAAAAACTATTTTCTTGCGTGATTGTGTTGTCTTATGGGTCACATTAATTTAGTTTTATGCGTACTCAACTTTGGCACGGTTGTGTACATAAATTCTGTAGCCCCATCCTGGCCTGGGTTTTTCTCCGTTTTTCCTTCGGATAGAGGCGGATTATTATACAGTTTCTCTAGGCTTTGTCTAGGACCGTGTTTATTGTAACAATCAATCGTGAATTTAGTGTTTTTTTCAACTCTTATGATTTTTGAACATCATACTCAGAATAATCTATAGTTCGATAATAACTTGTACATGTAATTTTTTTGCGTAAAATTACAAACATATTGACATTCTATTAGTATTTTAACTCGCAGCTAACTTTTTGTCTTATCTAGGAACATATGGTGATTTTTTTTGAATCCGCCTCTGCCTTAGGGCCCTTGATCGGAATTGATGGGATGGTCCCTTGCTTGCTTCCGGAGAGTAAATTATTTTATTGTCCTCCACGTGTTCTTACGCAGTTTGTACTGTTTTTTGATAATAAATTTATTATTAAATCCACGCAGAAATCAAACGTGCTCATACTACCCAATTCGCACGGTCGTCAGATGTCCTCCGTTTTGCGTGGATTTCTTCCTAGCCAGTTCTCAGTCTCCGGTTTCTTTAAGCCAAACGCTCGTTTGACTGAAGTTATTCGAGAACTGGACACGTACACTAAAAAACTCACTGAGCGGGACACAGTAATCATCATAGGTGGGCAGAACGATATCAACTTGGGTGGACATTTTAACGCGTCTGAACATCTACAGAAACTAAAAATGGCCTCCCTGCACACAAACATAGTGCTCTCTAGCCTGCCTCCACGCTTCAACGTTCCACAAATAAACCACGAAATTAACCTGGCAAACATCTCCCTAAAACATCACCTGGCAGACACAAAAATCACATTTTTTGATTTGCAACCACACCTGACTGCCAAGGACTTTACCCAGCACGGTTTACACCTGAAACCGTCTGGGAAACAGCACTTCGGTTCTCTCCTAGCTTCACATCTGACCTCACATCATCCACCTCCTCCATTACCTCCTCCTGCACGTACCTCATCTCCTCCTCCACCTCCCTCTACTTCTACCTCATCTCCTCCACCTCCCTCTGCTCCTACCTCATCACCATTTCCTCTTCCTATCTCCACACCCATTTCTTCTCCTGTCCCCGTTCTTTCACCTACTGCTTCCTCATCTCCCACGTCAACATCTATTCCTCCTGTCGCCCCCATACACCGTTACAACTTGCGCTCAGGAGTACGATGTGGTACTCGAAGGTGACAATCGCGTTCAGGTGCTGTGTGCGAGCTTCATCCGGAACTAGAAGCTGTACCAATTTCAAATTCCTCTCCACAATCTAACGTCGATTCCATTTCTCGTGAGTCACAAACTCTTTGCGAAAATAAAATAATTATATTTCATCATAATGTCCAATCCCTTTCAAACAAATTGACAGACATTGAAATTCTGGTACACGAAAATCGATTCGATTTGCTATGCCTCACAGAGCATTGGCTTTCGACTAACAACATCAACGATACAGCTATTTCTAATTATGATTTAGCAAGTTTTTACTGTCGGCAAAATTTTAAAGGCAAAAATCCCCACGGAGGTACGTGTATCTACGTTTGTAATGATATTTTATCTTCTCGACTGACAGGCTACGAGAACTTCTAGGTAGATAGTGTGTTCGAAATTTCTGCAGTTGAACTGACCGACACCGGTATTGTTGTTTTGTGTATTTATAGACCTCCTCAATCAGATCTTGACATATTTTTTCGGAACTTCGAAAATGTTTTAGAACATATCGCACATAAATCTACTAAATCTATCGTTATATGTGGTGATTTCAACATCGTTTTCCTGAGTACATCCAACTCTACACATTCACCAGTTAATCGATTCAAAAATCTTATCGACTCCTTCAACCTTATTACTACGATAAATGACCCCACTCGCCTCTCCGGCTCATCTCAAACATTGCTAGATCAAATTATAGTCAACAATGGAATCTCGTATCTCTCTGAAGTGTTTATCGCCGGATACAGTGATCACCTTGCTCAAGTATTGACTATTAATAATACACTAAAACCGCTTAAAATCCTTTACAAATTTACAAGAGAGTTTAATGACATAAATAAATCCATATTCGTAAATTATTTGCGTGAAGAAACATGGAAAGATGTTTACAATTGCCAAAACACCGACGACAAATTCAATGTATTTATCTCAACATTCCTAAAACATTACAACTCTAGTTTTCCCATAAAACGCAAGTTAATTAACACAAAAAAATACAATAGATGGATCACCCTAGGGATAAGAATTTCTTCAAAAAACAAACGCCGTTTATATTATCTTTCAAAACGCTATAACCAGCCACCCGAATTCCATAATTATTTTCGTAAATATAAGACTATTCTCCGAAAAGTAGTCTATGCAGCTAAAGTTATGGAAAACGACAGGCATATACTAAAATCGAACAACCGGATGAAAGCCATGTGGAATATTGTTAACAATTACACGTCAACTTCTGAAAATCGCGAAGAAAATGTTTCTTTACTAAACGATGGCAAGATCGTGTCAAATCCTCAGGACATCGCAAGTTTGTTTAATTCTCACTTCTCAGAAGTTGGTAAAATAACGAACTCAATATATCCAAATCAATGTCCTCCAATTATTACCACCCACATACCCAATTCTATGTTCACTTCCGAAACTAACGCCAGTGAAGTCATGGGAATCATCAGCTCCTTAAAAAACAAATTTTCACGAGGCATAGATGATATACCTGAGTTTATTGTTAAATCTTCGTCCCACGCTATATTAAATCCACTCGTAAATATTTTTAATAGTTCTTTATCGGAAGGGGTGTTTCCCAATATATTTAAGAGAGCTAAAGTGAAACCTTTACACAAGAAAGGAAACAAACTTAATATTGGAAATTACCGACCAATATCTCTACTACCCACTTTCTCAAAAATCCTAGAAAAATTGTTCTATAAGCGTCTTCTAGATTTTTTATCAAAATATAACATTCTCTCTGACGATCAACACGGTTTTAGGAAATCCTTTTCCACTACAAGCGCCATATTTTCCTTCTTAAACGATGTTACCACATCTCTAGACAGTGGAGAAAATCCTCAGGGTGTTTTTCTTGACTTATCCAAAGCATTCGATGTCATCGATCACGGAATTCTCCTTACCAAATTGCATTCTTTAGGCATTCGTGGACTTCCACATCAATGGCTAACTTCTTATTTAAAAGATAGATATCAACAAGTAGAAATATCCTATACTAAAAATAAAATACTTGAGCGTTGTCTTTCAGAAACAAAGCCACTTACTTGCGGAGTACCCCAAGGATCAATTCTCGGCCCTATACTCTTTTTATTGTATGTGAACGACATGTCATCATCCACATCAGATTGCAAAATGGTTCTTTTTGCTGATGACACTAATTTACTATGTAAACACGCCAATGCTCAAAAAGTTTTGTCTAACCTTTCGACTTGGTTCCATGCAAATCGTCTCATTGTAAACACTGACAAAACAGTGTCTATGTCATTTCACAATAGTATCACAAAATCTTTACCCCAGGTTTCTCTTTCTTTAAACGGAACACAATTAAAAACTGTTACAAATACAAAATTCTTAGGTCTCCATATTCAAGACAACCTCAAATGGAATTGTCACATTGACAATCTTAATTCCCAATTAAGCAAATTGTGTTACGCATTCCGAATCTTAGTTAACGCAGTTAGTCCACGTATTTCCCGTTGCGTATATTTTGCAAACGTTTACTCCCATTTACGTTACGGCATTACCTTCTGGGGTAATTCCGGTCAGAGTATTCAAACTTTCAGAATTCAGAAGAGGATAGTTCGGATAATTTGTAAATCTCACCCCCGAAACTCTTGTAAACCTTTATTCAAGGAATTAAATATCTTAACACTTCCCTGCATTTATATTTATGAAACGGTCTTGTTTGTTAAGACCGAATTACTGAAGTGCCACCCTTTCTTTATACGAAACGGTCTTGTTCACGAACACTATACACGCAATAGTAGTAATATTCATCGTCCTAGAGTGTCAACCACTCTTTGCCAAAAAGGACCTTATCATTCGGGAATCGTTCTATATAATTCCCTGCCCAAGAATATAAAAGACATTATGAAATTGAATCTGTTCAAATCAGCGGTTAAAAACTACCTCCTGCACCAGTGCTTCTACAATGTAAAAGAATTTATTGATTTTAATAAAAGTTAAATTCGTCTTGTACTTTATCACGCCATTGCTGTAGTACTTTTTAAATAAATTATAACAATTTAAAAAACTACTTTCTTGCATGATTGTGTAGTCTTATGGCGCATATTAATTTAGTTTTATGTGTACTCAATTTTGGCACGGTTGTGTACATTAATTCTGTAGCCCCATCCTGGCCCGGGTTTTTCTCCGTTTTTCCTTCTGGTAGAGGCGGATTTATCATACAGGTTCTCTAGGCTTTGTCTAGGGGCCTGTTTATTGTAACAATCAATCGTGAATTTAGTGTTATTTCAATTCTTATTATTTTTAAACACTATACTCATAATAATCTATAGTTCGATAATAACTTGTACATGTAAACTTACAATCATATTTGCGTTAAATTACAAACATATTGACATAATATATGTATTATAACTCGCAGCTAACTTTTAATCTTATCTAGCAACTTTTGCTGAAATTTTTGAATCCGCCTCTGCCTTAGGGCCCTTCATCGGAATTGATGGGATGGTCCCTTGCTTGCTTCCGGATAGTAAATTAGTTATTTTTCCTCCACGTGGTCATACGCAGTTTGTACTGTTTTTTGACAATAAATTTATTTATTATTTATTATTATAGATGGCAAACAACGAGAAGTATTAAATAACAAATATATATTAATTAAAGAAATGAACTGAATCTAATGAAAGTAGAAATGAAATATCAGAATTAAAGAAATAAATGTAATAAAATGAAATATACATAAAATTTATTAAAAACACAGGTAGGTCTTCATAATCTGCGATTTCAGTCACTGATCGGAAAGTATAAACAGGACAAAAGCAGGGTCAAAATGTAACAGAAAAGGTTCAAAATAGTACTAAAGCCGAAAGAAAATAATTCAATTAAAGAAGCAGGGTCAAAATATAACAGGAGAGGTTGAAAATTGTCCCAAAATTGAAAGAATAATCCAATTTGTTTTACACAAAATTTTGCCAGAAGATTCAGCTAGAAGACATCTGGGCTGGAAGCAGGCTCACTTTTATTGAAGTGAATGCAAAGATCACTTCAATAAAAAATACACCTGTTGTTGAAGCAGAATTAATCTCATTGGAGCTTATAAAAAACAAGATTTCATTGTCGTGAAGAAATTCAATTGCCTCGCCAATAATATGTTCAACCAAGAAATAATTCACACTATTTATAATGTGAATGTTAAATAAATGTTTCAGTATAAAAAAATAAGCATAATACAAATTATATACGATACAATACGTATTTTTTATTTTTCGTCTCGTTGCTCGTACAAAGGCAGCCCTAAAAATATACAATAAAAAAGAATCAAATGAATATCATATTATTCGACGGTCAAGGTCGAGCTATCGCCGCGCTCTCTGACGCAGGAATTCAGAAATATTTCCTTAGAAACCTAATAATCTTCAGCCGGTCACTGGCGCGCCCTGGTGGCGTAAAGTTTAAACTACCCCTTTCCGAGGCAGTAGTAACTGTGATATAATTTTCTGCTGTTCCCTGCGGTCAACAGCTTACTGAAGAATATTTTACTATATCTTCAAGGCGGGAACGTCAATTCTGCCGAACTGCGCAAGCGTGTACCGCACCTCCGCGCAATAGGTGTTTGTTCATTTCAGGTGTACTTTATCTGTTGCTGCAGGATCATTTCGAAACGCAATTAATATCGCAAGATCGAACAAAAAAGGTAGCACAATAGAGAATTACACGGTGACGCCAAACAATCGAGTGATACTCGCTTCCTTCTTGCTTATTTCCCCCACCGCCAACGAACCACGCCGGTGACCGACCGTAACCACAGTTCCGAACTTAAAAATCCCTTCAGAAATCCAGAACTCTCCGAACTGTTCGGAATTCCTCGCTGGCGACTGCTGGAACAGCGAACTGGGACAAAAAGTTCGGAATTGTCACTGCTGGAAGATCGCACAACTGGGATTTCGCTTCTGCGCGGGACAGTTCGGAACCGTTGGGAACAATCCGGGATTGCTGCTGGAACAAACCTGACTGCGCTTAATCATTACCACCTAAATACAGCCTGACAACAGAAGTGTTGCTTATGTTTGACCTGTGTTTGACGTCAGCCGAGGCACATTTCCGGCCTGCATCTACACGTTAATTGTAGCCTGCGCCTGAATCGTGTCTGTTGTCTCGATCAGTCCTCGTGAGTCGTTTAAAAGTGAGGAGAAAATGGTGCTGTGTACCGAGCTGCCGGGGTAAGTATACAGCTAAACATGGATATGAGAAGGTTCATGTATTCAAATTTCCGAAAGAAGAAGAGTATGGGAACAAATGACAACGTGCTATACCGTGTAAATATGTAGCAACTGAACATTCAAGGGTACATACCTCAATTTTATTGATTATTATTGTTTAATTTGTAGACATAACCTTAAAACACTAATCCCCATTGATTCTTTACCCAGGTTTGCTTCAAGTACTTTAGAGTGTGGTATTATTTGGGAAGTAAGTGCAACAGATGAGAAAACTGGTAGAATTATCACTGCACCACTTTCCAAACCCTGCTTGGCAAGCAATGCAATCCTATCTATCTTCCTAGAATGTCCAATCTACTTGTCATCGGTTACGCCATTTCGAGAAACTCCAGAAGAGAGACAAAGGAGAGATGGCAGAACATTGTAGCAAGCTCTTGAAGAAAGTGTAGAGTCATTCTACTTCTATTTCTTTTGCTAATATTGAAGAGCTGAAGATTAAAGTGAAAAATGTATTTTTTGGAGGGTTGGTGTATAATACCTAAACCTTTGTAAATGTCATGTAATGTGTAATTTTCATGTACGAGGATGTTTCTGTGCAGCAACACACTGTTGTATATTTCGTGGTGAATGAAGACTTAAAAGTGAAAATATATTCACATGGTATAGAACTAAAAATTAATGTGGGAGAGAGATGCAGTGAAAAATATCGACGACAGCCAATTTTTTGTGCAGAAAGTCCATAACTTTATACATGACTCTGGTGACCAGTCATTCTAGGAAGATAATGTTCCTATCATTTTACATTTAATTCAGCAACTACACGTCATAAAAATAAGAGTGTAATAGATTTTCTTGTTCACCTGTTGAGATTGTGCTCATTTGCCAAAATTAGATGTGTGTACGAATGCTCGTATTTAGTATTTTGTTTATACTTTTTTCATGAAAACGGTGGAAAACACTTGCCAACATTGGCTCGACACATGGAAAAAACTTCTCATTTATTTTAAACCTTAAAAAATTATGTGACAAGTTAAATTGTAGTCCCATCCTAGAATAATTCTGAGCATTTTTTGCAGTACATTAAAAAAAAATGAAATTTTTACAAACACATGAGAAACATGTGGTGATGTTAGATGAAATCCATCTTAAACCTTACACGGATTATAAAGGTGGAATAATTTAGCACCCTATGTAGTTGGAGTGTTAGCAACAACCACATGTTTTTATGGAGCAAAATATTTTGTCCTTGGTGAAAGAAGTTGTCCACATTTTACCTGTGAAAAGACTTCATGCCCAGGAATTGCATAGTGTAGTAAGGGAGGTAATTTTAGGTCTAAGTAAATTATCTTTAAATGTGATAGCAGTAGTTGGTGTTATCTCTATTAATAACAAATGTATGTCATTTTTTTGCTTCTCCACCTTAATGTCAAGAAGTATATGACCATCCTGTGGGTAGTGGCAAACTCTTCTTTTTAATAGATTCATGCCATATATTTAAAAGTTGGAGAAATGCTTAGCTGAATCAGAAATCACCAGGTAGAGGTTGCATTGTCAAAACTTTGCATTCAATTTATAAAGTGGAAAAAAATGAACTCGTTAAACATGGATACAATTTAACAGTGAAGGCACTTTGGCCTTCAAGTTTAGCTGGTGGGTAATATCATGTGTCCATGAGACAAGTGTTTGAAATTGAGAAGTTAAGATTACTTTTAAAATTAGAATTACCTATTTCATCAAGTTCAAAAATAGTACTGAAGAGTCTTTTATGTGAGGAAATCATAAATGAGCATTCTCCAGATTTTTCCGGAGTCATTGCGGAAATTGATGAGTCTGACTTAGTTGAAACATCCAAAGTGTTGAGCATCCTTGTGTACATTGCTGGTTACTGTGGCCACTCGTTATTTAAAAAACTAAATTGTATATATTGTCGAAAAATATTGAAAATGCAAGATATAGATATGACTTGTCTGTTGTTTTGTGTCAACCTTAATTGAAGCAGATTAAAATATCCCACAGTTGAATGTATTCAACTGATAACATTCTCTTACATTGTCAGAAAGTTACTAGAGACTGAAAATAGGTTTCTGAGATTAAAAAACCAAAGAAAATTTGTTTGTGATCTAACTCTCAAACTGGTTAGAAGAAAGTTATGAAGACTTATTGCATGGCGAGTGTGAAACTCCATATTTTGTGACAAAGAATTTAATTATTGTAAAATAAAAAACAATACTTGTTCCAGTGGGAAGAAAAAGCTTTTAATCGTGTTTATTAAATATTTTCACAATAAAATGTACAGTTCCCCCCCCCCCCC
>NNCF01130996.1:402922-413451 GCA_002313205.1 Laupala kohalensis | reverse complement strand
AAAATGTCCAGTCCCCCCCCCCCCCTTTCTCTTTCTGTCCCCAATCTAACATTGTATCTCACGTTGGAAAAACCAACAAATGAAATGCACTCACAGTTGTGTAATTGAAATTTGATTGCTAAAAGTACACTTTTTTTTCTGCTGTATTGAAGGTTAAGAAATAAATTTTAGGTGTAGCTACGACTTGGGTATCATTACTGCAATGATTAGTTTTACACAAGTTATAGTGGGAGCCATTTGATTCCTCGGCCCCAAGAGCATGACGCCACTGAGCAGTAGTACGACCTTATGTATCTAGGTGGTAATGCCTTCACTCTCCTCAGCGAAGTTCACTCCAGTCAACTTTTTTCATGAATGGAATGCTCGTAAAGTTGACTAGTCAGCAGTTGGCGTAACTGGAAAGCCCCAGGTGTTTGCATATAGTAAAAGTCATCGTACTTTGCTTCGAGAAATTTAAATGAAGACAAAAAAAAACATGAACGGAAATGCACTGAGTTCATTAGTTTATTTTATATTACTCACAGTAAATTATTTTATTGTCCTCAATGTGGTCATATGCAGTTTGACAGATCTCTTGAACGTTAACAGAAGAGCAGACTATATGTTAACTAAACAACCATATTGTCCCATCCAACTCAAAACATATTATAAACAATACACAGTAGTGCTTTAAAGAAAGTAATAATTAAAGCCAAACAGATGACGAGTGACAAATACATAGAGAAATCTACTAACAAAATGAAAGCTACGTGGAATATTGTTAAGCACACCACTATGCAAGTCACCAATAAACAACAATACTTAGAATTGATACAAGACAATAACAAAATAGTTGACCCCATTGAAGTTGCTAATACACTCAACCAGCATTTCACAGGCATAGCCAACCAACTACAAAATAAACAATACACAACCACACTACAAGTGCTACCAAATGGTATTCATGTAACACCAACTATGTATATCAGGGAAACGAATTAGGAAGAAGTCCTTCAGATAATAGTAAAATGAAAAACAATACATCCTCCAGAATTGATGGTATACAAGACACAGTCATTAAAAAAATAGCAATGTACATAAACCACTCACTCACTTGTATAACAATTCCTTAACCCAAAGTATCTTCTCACAAATTTTTAAAACTGCTATCATAAAATCTCTTCACAAAAAAGGAGACAAAGATAATGTAACAAACTATAGGCCAATATCACTTCTCACAGGTTTCTCTAAAATACTAGAAAAAACTACTTAATAACAGATTAAAAAGCTTCTTAAAATGTAACAAAATTATTACAGACTCCCAGCATGGTTTTAGAGGAAAAAGATCTACTGAAACTGCTCTATTTGCTTTTCTCAATGAAATTTTAATTGCACTTGAGCAGAAAGAAACCCCTGTTGGATTATTCTTAGATCTCACAAAAGCTTTTGATATAATTAATCATGAAATTCTCCTCAGTGAACTAGAAAATTATGGAATTCAGGGAATAGGATACAACTGGCTGAAGTCATATTTATCTGAAAGACAGCAAATAGTACAAGTATCCTACCAACATGAAAATCAAATAAAACATCACAGGTCTCAGCCCATGCATGTCACTCACGGAATTCCACAGGGCTCCACTCTGGGACCCATACTATTTCTTCTATATATTAAATACATCCCATCCATCACCAAAAACCATAAAATTGTACTTTTTGCTGATGACACAAACATTGCCAAAACTGTTGAAAACTTACTTAACACTACCAAATCCACGATCACCACCCTAATCCAATGGTTCCAACAAAATAAACTCATAATAAACACTGACAAAACTTGATTAGTTTCTTTCCATAATCCTCATTCATCTAAACAGCACACACCTAACATCGAATTTAATGGTAACTACCTCATTTTTAAACAAACAACACAGTTTCTGGGACTTACTATACAAGATAACATGAAATGGAACTGTCACCTAGAAACACTAAATATGAAAATCAGCACAATAAACTATGCCATCCGAGTTCTAACAGCAAACTGCACAACAGATACCCTTTGAACAGTATAATATGCAAATGTCGATTCCATTCTAAAATGTGGTATAATATTTTGGGGACAAGCACCAAAAACAAAACAAACTTTTAGTTTACAGAAGATAATAATATGAACAATTATCAACACTAATAAACTTTCTACGTATAAACCATTATTTGAAAATACTTCCACTGCCATGCATGTACATTTTTGAAACTTTGAACTTTGTAAAACAGGATCTACTAGACAAAGGACCACTCTATAGATTTAATTCCACTGTTCATGTTCACAACACTAGACAGGCCAGAAATATCCATCTACCACAGATAACATCAACTCTTAGCCAAATAAGCACTCACAATGCAAGTATACAGCTATATAATGCGTTACCACTAAACCTAAAAAACATCAATACACCGAACCCATTCAAAACAAAACTCAAACAATTTTTACAATAGAAACTCTACTACAGGGAACAAGAATTCCTCAATGGCAATAACTAATGTATGATGTACAGTCTGTTGCAGGTAATCATTAGAACAAAGGTAGAGAAGGTGACCTCTGATGAAGGAAACTATCTAACAACATCAAATTACATTGTTTTACGATAAATAGAGACCTCGACATAAATTAATAAAATGAAATTAAAATAATAGAATTCCTACCATAGATATCTAATAACCCTAGTCTAAATAAATATTAATATTCTGTAATTGTAGAAAATAATTGTATTATATGTTAATTTCTACTTAGCCTAAGTTAAATGAATATGGTTAAATGTATCAAAATTAATATAATGTTGTTATTCTTATATGTAAATATTATTGTTATTGTTGTTAGTTTTATGACTCGCCATACATCTTTATGATCTATGTGGTTCAACAAAATATTATTATTATTAAATTATTTACTTATTGTCAGTCAGTCAGTCTTGATGATAGAACCTGTACTCAATGTAGCCAACGCTTTTCTTCGCCATCGTCCATAAGAGTAATGATAAGGGTACCTAGCGTTCTGTTGGCAAGATATTCATAACCAACCTCGGACAACAATCACGTCACTTACTGTTGTGGCGCTGTTTTGTTCTTTCTGCATCGAGCGTGTGGAACGAATACTTTGTGTCTTTGTTTGTTGTGTTATTAACTTGTATTTCTTTACAGCAAATAGTCGCTTTTGTGACTACTATTAATATTTATTTGGATATTGCTTAAATTCTTTGTAACTACGCTTTTCCTTAAATTTTCCTGACACGCTTTCCTTGAAATTTTTGTGAGTTCAAGGATTTGTTTCGTAGTGGTTGGCAATTTGTATAAGGTAGCCATATTCAATATTTTTAGGTAAAGTTTGAGTATAGGTGGGTCTGTGCACAATCAATTGTTATGAAGACATGAACATCGACTTATATCGATAACATCTACGATGTACATTACTTTGCGCGGGTTCAAAGCAACTCCGAACTTCGATGTTAACCTGGGGTCTATAAGAATTATAAGGTCTTCATACAGTCCTCACGGTCCAAGTGGATTTGAACCAAGAAAAATACACACTAATTGTTTGTATATTACCTGAGTTGAATAGACTTGAAGTCACTGGAAGATGGTGGAGATGCTGAACCTTTCAGGTTGAAGGTGCCTATTGTAATGTGAGTAGACTCTCAGTAGGAAAGTCAGTTGATATGGAATCTAAAGAGAGAGTAAAGGCTTTTGTTGATGAAGAATACTCCGCCCAATTTCATCGCCGATCATCACATTCAGTTCATAACATGGGTGTGTTAAGCTGTTATATATTGTAAAGTGTTTGAGAATATTTTTTAACCATGTCAGTAATAAGTGATGTTTGTCATTTGCAGTGATCACAACAATAAAAGACACCATTGACGAAGCTTTAGATGGTTTAAGGCTTAATTTAGAAAGGATATGTCCAGGTTCAAATCTTGTCTCTGCCCGTGAATTGATGAAGAAAGAATTTGATAGTATTGTTAATGAGCATTCCCCTGCTATACTGGTATATACATTTTTTTTCTTCTTGGGGCTTTAGGGCTCATCAAGGTCATTAGAGCCCTTTGGTATATATACATAGATATTGGTATTTTATATGTTGTATTTTTATTCTACTAATACTTTATGAATTCCTTTAGAAATCTATTCGGAAGGCAATGTCTATACCTCCAGGTGTACTTTTGCCAGAAGACTCTCCTCAAAAACAACAGTATTCTGAGTCTGAACTGGAAGAAATGAAGAGAATGAATCAAGAGTTGAGAAGAAAATCATATATCGTATGTATTTTATTTTTGTAATTGGTGTTAAATGTTTTTGTGAGAGTTAAACACTCATTAAATAATAATTGTAAGAAGTTGCATGTAACTATTTGCTATAAATATTAAGTCTTCTCCTTCTTCTGACTCTACAATCTGTATAGGGCCTTGACCTCAGTAATCCGTCTTCACTCCTTCCTATTCCGGATCTTCATTCTCCAACTACTTATTTCCAGCATTCTCAAGTCATTCTTCACATTTTCACTCTGTTTTTCTGGGTCTTCCTCTAGCCTCCTTGATGTCTCTCCAAGACAGCAAGAAGGAAACAGTTTTTCCATTCTCACAATGCAATCAGCCATTGGAGTCTCTCTTGTTTAATTGTACCCACCAAGTTTAGTTGCTGGTAGTTTTGGTACAATTCATCACTGTATCTTTTACATCTATTACCTCCTTTATGGGGTTGTAAATTTTCCTCAAAATCTCTCTTTTCCATGCATTTAGGATTAATTGGTCTTTGGGTTTAAAACCTACACCTCACATCCATAAAGCACCACCATCCATCATTACCATTATTTTAATCTTATGAGAGAGATCTTTGCCTTTTAAAATAGTATTGAGAGCAAAGCTACATCAATCTATTTTTTATCTCCTCTGTTCATTTTTATCAGTTTCTATTTAAATTTGTTTATTCTGAAAGTTCCTTCCCTCCCAATTCAGTTTCTCTTGGGATAAGTTTTCTAGATGGTATGAGGTGTTTTGTTTCTGTTTGGTTTATTTCTAGTCCCAAGTCATTAGCTGCCTCTTCAAATTCTTTGAATGATTTCTTGAATATTTAACAGCATTTACAAAAGATTTTCTTTCAGTTACAGATGGTTTTATATATAGCCCCACTAGTCTTGGGCCTAGGGGTGGAAATGTCATTTATTAGTATCGAATTTTGACTTTTTAATAGCTACAACTTAGTTTTGGAATTAACAAATTTACTTGTTGCATAACAGCATGTACTTGTTGAATAACTTGTTTTAGAATTATCAAATTCACCTCTGTCTCAAGGGCTCTAATAACCCTGCCGTTGACAAGCCCTAAAGCCCCACCAACAAAAAAAAAACAGTCTCTGGGTTTTCAACAGAATAGCCGAGATGTCACTTGCAGGTTCTGGAGAGTAAAATAGCTCTCCATAGTCACACTAAGTTTGTTACTACTTTTTTGACAATAAATAATCAGAAACTGAGATAATACCTAAATTGGTTCGTAAGATACAGTAGAAATTCGAAAAATAAAATTTCACTCTAATTACCCCATTATAATCAGAATTTGGACAATATTAGTGAGCCTCTACAATGCAAATTGTGTCAAAATTTCAAATTCATCTCTTTAATGGTTTTTCTGATGAGTGAGTGGGTAGTGAGTCAGCGAGTGAGTGGGTCATCATGTTGGGGTGGGGCGGGGGGTGAGGGATGCAGTCTTTTGGTGACATATAGAGATTTTAAGTAAGTAGAAACTGTAATAAGCATGTACAAAAATGATATTTGTATTTTCAATCATTTATCAAGAATATTGCATTGATGATAGTGTGAGTACAATTTGTTTGTTTTACACTATTGTATAAATATTAACATGAATGTAAAAAATTAATGGAATAATTAAAATGCAACTGTACTTCTTGTACTTATATAAATAATTTCTTAATTAAATGTTATAAAAGTACTGATGCTGTAGAAAGCATAGAACTGTAGATTTAAAAAGATGACATGTTTTATTTCTTTACACTAGAAGATTCTTGAAAAACATTATTGGTTTTGGCGTAGACTGTGGCCTTTATATTATTGTTATTTTAGACGTGAGAGATTTTCCTATAAAACAAATGTGGAATTTTAGTAATTCAGTGACTGTCAAATGCAAGAGTTTATGCTGTTTAATTCAGTAATGAAAGGACCTCAGTAATCTTACAGAAAGGATTTATATATTATCCAAACTATTTTGTTTGTTTTAGGAATTGTTATTGTATGTTCTTCTTTCTTTCTTTTCAGAATTCTAAATTGAAGGCTGCTCTTATGGCTGAAGTGAAAGTTCTGGATGATATGGATGAATTGGAGAGAAGGCTTAATGAATGGGAAAAATTGTTTAAGCTGGAGCTCTCTGAAGCTGATGAAGTAAAAATGCGAGTGGAAAGCATTAAGAGTAGTTTGAATGATTTAGAAAAAGGATACTCTTTGACAAAATCAAGAAAAGAGAATCCTTCTGAAAAACAAACTTTACTTCTTGATAAAATTGTATAAAAGAATATGTGGAGAAAATGAACTATTCTACTGTGCGAGAAGGACCATTGTATAAACTCTAATCATGGTATACAAAGGAAACCAGTGAAACCCCCGGGTTGGGATAGGGCTACAGATATACTGCACACAATCGTATCAAGATTGAGTGTAGATTTTTGTCAGAAATATTTTATTTATATCAGAGTTGTTACTATTAATAGTTTTTGTAGTATAGTCTGGTTTATAGAATAATATTATGAACATCAGCATCTATTGTATATGAAATTTTTGGAGTGCTGGGTATCTGATCCTACTCCCTCAACCTATTGGCCATTGAATGCAGTCTGTTGTGGGAGGTCAAGTTGACTCATGTGTTTCATTTCTCCATATATGCCAATTCTAGGAGTTGTAATTGATTACTTAGATGTTTGAATTTTATACTTACTAGTAAATATTATGTGGTTAACCCTTTTATTTCTTGTGTTTATTTTTGGAATAATGAGAAATGATAATTTTAATCAGATAATTTAATATCTAACTTTTAAAAAATTTAACTTTTAATCTTTTAACCTCTGAGCTGTTTGTTGCAACAGGATTGTTCAGTTCTGTGTGAGAGTTAATATTGCATCTGAGAGAGAAGTATGAGAACATCAGGAGAAATTTTATTTATTGGGATAAATAATTTTAAATAATGAATATATGTGCAATGAATGTCAACATGTTAAAATCTTTTTCCATTTTGATTTCTTTGACTTATCTTTGACAATATGTTAGTATTTCAATAATCATACACTTCATTTTTGTTGTTGATAACATAGTTCATACCAGTATTTTCCCGCAGTACTATGCAATGTGTTTTGCATGAAATTCAAAGTGAATTATATTCTCTGATACCAATTATACTCCATAGAAAACAGTAGTAAAACATTGTGCAGTTATTATCAAATGAAAATATACTTTTGATTTGGAGGAATTTTTCTACAAAAACATAATGACCAAAATTAGTGTAAAATTTCTATAAAAACATAAAGACAAAAAATTATGAGCAACTAAAATGAAACAGTATGTCTTCATACTGTTAATTCTACATGGTATAATACTGAAGAAATTTCTGTATTTTGAACATAATTTAACATGTTCATTTTTTTTTATATTGTGGAGTTTTAAACTTTTTCTATTGTGTAGAGCATGAGGAAATAATAAGTCCTCATGCAGGAAAATATTTGTTAATTTGATGATTAGTCAAAATGAAACAATTATTTTTGTTTTTGAATATGGAGTCATTTATTTATGTCAATGAGTGAGTGTTATGGTCTGCATTACATAAATTCAATTTGATCTTCTTTCAAGATAAAACTCTAACTTCTTCCATGGTGAGACTGACGCTTTTCAATCCTATTTAGTATTCTGAACAATTCAGAAACAAAAATGAAAAAAATGTTTGTGACTGAAATGTACTGGAAGTACATAGTGTACTCGCCTACTACCTCTGGGGACGCCAGTTCAAACTCATTCCAATCCAAGTAGAATTCACGGCAGTGGATGAAGCGGTGTTTGCGGCAGGTTTTCTCGGGGTACTCCCATTTCCCCTGCCATTCATTCCACATTCACTAATAATCATCTCACCTTTTCTTCATGTCATCCTTGTCATTTACATTCTCCCGCACAGTCACCTTGGTTCTAGTAAGCCACTGGTAGAGCGCATGGCAAAACGGCAATGGAACACTGCCATGTGCAGTCTCCCCATCAAAAATGCTGAATTAATACATACATACTGGAATCTAACTAGAGATGTTTCAATTTCTGTTCTTAATGCCTCTCGATATCAAAAAGAAAAGTGTAAAAAATTGTGATTCTTGTTTTTTTCAGCTAAAGGAAGAAACAGCTGAAAAAAATGAATAGCTGAATCACAATTTTTTATACTTTTCATTTTTGATATCGAGAGGCATTAAGAACAGAAATTGAAAGATCTCTAGTTAGATTCTAGTACATTTCAGTCACAAACATTTTTTATTTATGCTATATGAAACCTGCTTCAATAAAACTTACTTAAAATAATTATTGTGTAATTTTTTTAATTGTAAAATATAACTGGGAACACTGCACAAATGCTGCGTTGTATATTGATTTTCCTCATCAGTGTATAACTATTAAATGGTGCTCTGGCTGGTTGGCAGAGAGTCAATGTTGTTGTGTGTTTGTTTTCTTTTTTGGTGGGGGGTGCCTTTAGGGTCGTCAAGACCATGGTCATTAGAGTCCTTCTTACAAATTATGTCAGTCTTCTGAAATCATTTTGAGGAAAACACTTTCCCTTTAAATATTATTACCTCCGTTCGGTACTCTAATCGTACTTACCAACTTCATTTCACTGCACCCCGGTGCGGTATTTTTCAGATTGCTCGTTCATAATAATAATAATAATAAATTTATTGTCAAAAAAACAGTACAGACTGCGTATGACCACGTGGAGGACAATAAACTAATTTACTCTCCGGAAGCAAGCAAGGGACCATCACATCAATTCACATCAAGGGCCCTAAGGCAGAGGCGGATTCAAATTTTTTTGCATAAGTTCCTAGATAAGATAAAAAGTTAGCTGCGAGTTATAATACATATATAATGTCAATATGTTTGTAATTTAACGCAAATATGTTTATAAATTTACATGTACAAGTTATTATCGAACTATAGATTATTCTGAGTATAGTGTTTAAAAATCATAAGAGTTGAAAAAACACTAAATTCACGATTTATTGTTACAATAAACACGCCCCTAGACAAAGCCTAGAGAACCTGTATAATAAATCCGCCTCTACCCGAAGGAAAAACGGAGAAAAACCCGGGCCAGGATGGGGCTACAGAATTAATGTACACAACCGTGCCAAAGTTGAGTACACATAAAACTAAATTAATATGAGCCATACGGCAACACAATCATGCAAGAAAATAGTTTTTGAAATTGTTATAAGTTATTTAAAAAGTGCTACAGCAATGGCGTGATAAAGTACAAGACGAATTTAACTTTTATTAAAATCAATAAATTCTTTTACAGTGTAGAAGCACTGGTGCAGGAGGTAGTTTTTAACCGCGGATTTGAAGATATTCAATTTCATAATGTCTTTTATATTCTTGGGCAGAGAATTATATAGAACGATTCCCGAATGATAAGGTCCTTTTTGGTGTAAGTTCAGTGTTAGTTTTCATTCAATTTATTCCTTTTGATTCAATTTAAAAATAAATTTATATGACAAACTAATAAAGAAATAAATGTACCAATTCGGTCGCTATTCACGCCACACATTTTGGGATTCGATCGGTGCTTGAAATTATGTATCCAAATATAATGAACACAACAAAACAACTGCCTCATTACGTATTTTGGTCGAATAACTCGAGTCGCAGTGTGAAAAGGATTGCGTACATATTTCGTCTGAGCCTTGATGTTTCATCTGCATTTGGAAGTCATGTGCTTTATGTGTCCTGGAGCTTCAACAAGTAAGTTTAAATTTGTAACTTGTAATTTGAACATTCTACTCGCCAAAACACAAAATTTACTGTTGTACCACATTTTCGATAAATTGTGAAAATTTATTGTGTTATATATATTTATAACATGTGAATCAAAACGCCCAATAAGTCAAAAATTCTTAGAATTATTAGTATTATAGCAATTGAAATATGTTTTCTAGAAGGTCATGAATGAAACGAGTGTCCATAAATCTATTATTTTTCTTCAACCATTGTGCGTAAGAAAATTTAAACAAATTCTAGGTAACTATTGAAAAAATGGAAGCATACGCATTAAAATACACGAATATGTATTGAAAACATAATTAAGTTGTCGGTATTCTATTTCACAATATTGATCGAAAATGGGGTACAACAGTAATTTTAAGTGTTTTTGCGAGTAGAATGTTCAAATTACAAGTTAAAAATTTAAACTTACTTGTTGAAGCTCCAGGACACACAAAGCACAGAGACTTATACACACACACACACA
>NNCF01130996.1:345823-386762 GCA_002313205.1 Laupala kohalensis | reverse complement strand
TGTCTAGGGGCGTGTTTATTGTAACAATAAATCGTGAATTTAGTGTTTTTTCAACTCTTATGATTTTTAAACACTATACTCAGAATAATCTATAGTTCGATAATAACTTGTACATGTAAATTTATAAACATATCTGCGTTAAATTACAAACATATTGACATTATATATGTATTATAACTCGCTGCTAACTTTTTATTTATCTAGGAACTTATGCAAAAAAAATTTGAATCCGCCTCTGCTTTAGGGCCCTTGATGTGAATTGATGGGATGGTCCCTTGCTTGCTTCCGGAGAGTAAATTAGTTTATTGTCCTCCACGTGGTCATACGCAGTTTGTACCGCTTTTTGACAATAAATTTATTATTATTATTATTACAATACGAGGGCCTGGACCTGATGTTTAGTCACTGCTATCATTGCTTCTTATTGCACAAAGCAGTTTCGCTGGTCCCGTCCAGATGCGTTGTTGTCAAGAAAGAAGCTGTCTCTTGGAAATGGTGGTTATCGTTTGTTTAAATTGTCATCTCAATGCTTATCGTATTTCTCTTAATTAGTTAATATATTCCTCAAATAAATTGTACTTCATTTCTGAGTTTATTACTGCACATTGACAGCATCTGATGATATTGTTTTGTATCTACCTGCCATGTCTAGCAGACACTGTCGTTCTAATCCTCGTAATTTCCACTCATAGTGGACGTTCACAACCCTGTATCCCCACATCGTATTGCCATATCATCTTCTGAAATAATGCACCCACGTAAAGTATCCTCATATCTCTTCGTTCTATATTGAATTGTGAAAGTCTTATGCGCACCATACTAAACATCAGGTGACATCTTTCTGACTATTCCCGTACATAACTCAGGTGTTTGCAAACATTAACTTTTCATCAAGCACTACTCCGAGATACCAATGCGTTACACTCTGTATTTTTTCCCCTTTGATACGTATGGTGAAACATTGTCTGACTTTCTTCACAAGACCGAACCACACCAATTGACTCTTTTAATCCGACAATTCCAATATTAAACTCTTGCATTCTCCATCACAACAGTCTATCGCTCTTTGTGCCACCCTCTCGAGATCTCTTCGTGACTTTCCATATACCACTAGGACTAGGTCATCCGCATAAGCTAGGTATTCCAATCCCACTTCTTCCAATATCCATAGGACATTATCAATCATGACATTCCAATACATTGGTCCATACGCTGAACCTTGTGGACAACCTACTGTCGCCTCCCTCTATGTCTTTTCCTCGCCTATATCTAATATTTGTGTTCTCGCTGTAAAAAACGTCTTTACCATATTCAGCAAATAGTTCGGTAACCCCTTTAGTTTCAGAGTATCCACGATAATTCGCCATTGTGCACTGTCAAACGCTCCATTGACGTCTTGATATGCAAGCACTATACTTCCTCGTTCGTTCCCTTACTCTCTCTACTAAGTAGCCTATGGCATCTTCCGTGCTCCATCCCAAACTGACGTCAATACATTGTGTCGTGTGTCTTCAATTATAATATCATTCTTTCCTTTAGAATCTTGTCCAGAATTTTTCCATATGTGGGTATGAATGAGATGGACGGTATGAGTTTGGTTTGCTAAGTGTCGAATCTTTCCCTTTCAGAAATACCTTCGTTATGCTTATTTTCCAACGTAGGAAAATATGATGTTTGAGACACTCGTTGTATATCTCAACCAATGTAGTACCCAGTACGTCCATTGTTCTTTTTGCCATTTCATGTGTCCCGTCGTAGCCAGGTGCCTTTTTATTTCACATTCGGTGTACTTCTCTCATAAGCTCTTTTTCAGCTAATGGTTCTATATATTCTCCGTCTAGTTTTTCCATTTCCCACTCCTTCTTCGTTGTTCTATATAAACTGCTCATCAATATCTCCCTCGTTTATTTCCAATCATTACTGTATTTCCCATTATATAGTAGTGTCTGCCATATCTCTCATCGTTTTAATTTGTCCACACAATAAATATGGAATTTCCCATCGTGATTTTTAATATCTCGCTAAAAATTCTTCCCAGCTCCTACGCTTGGCTTTCTCTACTTCTTCCTTGAACCTGTTCTTTTTCATTCTATAGTCTCTTAATTTTTCCTGTATAGCCATTTCTTTGCGCTTTTTGAGTGTCCGCCATGCCTTATTCTTTGCTCTTTTCATTTGTTTCAACTCTTGTGTCCACCATCTGTTTCCCTGCCTTGTCCGAGCTCTTTTGGTTTTTATACATGTTTCACATACTTTGAACAGATTCAATTAGCATCAATCTCCTCGTCAATAGAGAGTATCCTTTCCTCCATCTGCATCCTTAAGTTCTCCACCACTCGCTTCTTTAGTCCCTCCAACTTTTTTCAATCCAAATTTCTGAAGTTTATTGTTTGCTTATCTGTACCTGCATTCTCATATAGCGGTAGTATATACAAATCTCGATTCTCTTGTGATCAATTTGCATCCCCGTTCGCAGTGTCCATGATTCCCCTTAAGTCTCTTTCAATCGACTCGTCATTGTTATATCAATCACCGATGAGCCATTATTTCCCACAAATGCTTTTTCTCCATAATGATTATGAACAATTAAGTTGTGTTGCAATATGAACTTTTCGAGCATTTCCCCCTGTTTTGTTGTATAGGTGTCACCTAATATTTTTGTTCGGGCATTACAGTCCGTACAAATTAAAATGTCTTTTCCCCGAAGATCGTTGATTATATCTCCTAATTTTGCCAAATCATCCTTTAAGTTCATTGCATACTGGCAATATAAGTTGGTTACCACCATCTCCAACCCGTGGTTGCGATATATGATCATCTGGCAGTGTTGCGTGAGGTATTGCTGTAGTATTATAATATCTGCATCCTCATCATTAACCACGATTGCATCCCCATGGTTTTTCTGCTGCTACCCAAAACGTCACAGGTAAATACAATATAGGATATTTCCTACGGTGTGTAAAGTTTACTTGCTAACATTATTTTTGAAATGAGAATACAGGGATAAATCTAATTATAAGTCACATCTTTGTTGCCATTACTAGGGAAAAGATTCAATAAAAATATTACGCGCAGGATTGTGGAACACATAGAGAAAGTTGAATACTTGCACCGAAATCAATATGGTTTTTGAGGGGACGAAGTACGGAAGATGCAACATATTTGGTTAACAACATATTTGGAAAATGGAAAAAGGTTGTTCATCAGGACTTCTCCTCGGAACCTGTTTGCTGGTATATACTTTTCGTTGGCGTTCTACGAAAACTCACAGAAAAGAGTGTACCAACTGTAGCGTATACGGATGATTTAGTGCTGTTATGTGAAGTGGAATCACGATGGCAGGTAGAAGAAAAAGGAAACCAGAATGTAAGAGAATTACCAAGAATATGTGAGATGAAAGGTTGACAGTTTCCAAATAAAAACTGTGGCAATGTATTTCGGATTTGATCATGCTAGGTGCAGAGATCCAATATAAAAAATTAGAGAAACTGGATAATGAAACTGGAAATGGTGGACTCAAGGAACATGGACAAACTAATATCAACAAGACGAAAGCTTTTTGAAAATAAAGCGTTAGAACAGCAAAGAAAATGCTAGATCGCGGGACAACGGCCTCCACCCTCGATAGAAGTCCGGTACAGTGTGGAAATGTTTAAGGTGGTGACGTTGACTTAACATCTGGAACTCAAGAAAATAATTCAGTGGAATATAGATTTGTACTAACCCCTGGAATGATTATTTTCAGAAAAGGGGGTTAATTGAAAAAAAAAGTTATTCAAATCTTGTTATGCGCTTGTGAGCCAAAATCAGATTGTGAATGCGCTGCTCATTGTCAGAAGTCTGTGCAGTGTTCGGCCTGCCGCTTCGCGGGAAGTCCCGAGCATTGGCGTGTCTATTTTTACCAGAAAATCTGCTTGTCCAACGACTAACTGTACTGCGATCAACAGCGCCATCTTCTTCTGTCCCCTGTGAATTTTGAAAGAACGTTGTGAATTTCATTTAGAGTGACCTTCTTATTAAATTAAA
The DNA here is from genome assembly GCA_002313205.1 of Laupala kohalensis. Classification (NCBI taxonomy): domain Eukaryota; kingdom Metazoa; phylum Arthropoda; class Insecta; order Orthoptera; family Trigonidiidae; genus Laupala; species Laupala kohalensis. The sequence continues at coordinate 382,739 of NNCF01130996.1, read as the reverse complement.
TGCCAATTAAAGAGAATATTATCTATCCTAGCAAAAATAAATCCATTTGTAAAATTAGGAAAACAGTTAATTAAACTTTTGTATAAAGTTACGAACCAATAGTAAACCTATAGTGAATGGTTGCAATTTCGAAGGGGAAATTCAAGAGATTAGATGCTTCATACAAGGAGGGCATCCGTAAGAACTGTGGCACCACCTCGATCACTATTTATTAGACCACCACGCCTCCTTCCTCCTTGCCTCCTAGCCCCAGAAGCTAACCGCTGGTTCTTGGCACTCGTCACTCGGTCATAGAAATAATTACATCCATATAATACTATGCTATGCTTTTATTAATGACCGGCATAAGTATATTATATTGTAACGCTAAAAGCGAAATAAAGTGAAAAATTGGGCTTACAAACATATTATTGACTGAAGTCATGTTTATGTAATGATCTTCTTCCAGCGATTATCTCGATCTAGTGATATCTTTTTTTGTAAAACCATCATTATTGTTTCTTTTGCATTGGTAATTTATTGCTTTAACTTATAGAACTCCAATTGATCTAATAAGTAAAGAAGAATGCGAGTCTTAAACAAGAAAAGACCTCTCAAAAAATTGCATACTTAAATGATTATTCAGCAGTAAGGATATCTAGCAGTAATAATTACTCAATCTATCATCCTAACACTTTTCTCCTTTATTGATCTGCAAATTCTTCTCGCATTGTTCACACAATCTAACTACTGTTTTTCGACAAAACTAATCCAATACGACATTTTACTACGAATAGAGCATTTTTTAATTTCTGATCAGAATTTTCCGCAGCTCCCAAACAACCTTCACAATTGAGAATCGCGTTGAATTTCCGAAAAATTTAGCTTCAAATTGAACTTAAAAAATAATTTGATTAATATGTAAAATGTAATTTTGAGTTTTGATTAACATTTTAAAGCTATTAATATAAAGGAACAAAGAAGAACAGAACATATCAAAGAGAGAGCCAAATTTAAAGATAATTGGTGTTAGAAAGAGTACTGAGATTCACTGAAATACTCGTGATTCAAGAACATATATAAATCGTTTGAATTATCTCAAAAAGAAATTAATTTTTCCCAATTCGAATCAACAATATTATTCAAAACGTTACACTCCGAATATCTTTAAAAGTAGAATTCTCTTTAAAAACGTTTTTAAAATATTAATTTTTAAAATAATAATTTTTGATAGAGATCATCAAACAAGACATATTTGACTNTAAGAGACAGTTCGGAAAGTTGTCTAATTATTTCTCCAACGTCATGAGAATGCCTCGACAACACTACACTAGCTTATCACAACTCGACGTTCCATGGCAAGTGCTACTACAACCTAGGACTAAATTCTATTCATTTTCGTTTAAACATGTAGTTTATTTATTACGACTAATAATGACACTCAATATGGAAGATACATAAATTATTTTTAGGAAACCATATAAATATCTCACGGTGAAAGGTGACTTTGTCTGGTGAGACAACGAGTCTGCAAGGTGTAGACTACAAGGGAAGGGTAATTGAAAAATAGCAAAGTTGCTAAATAATCTTAGTGGCAGGTTATGCTACTTTTTGAACAGGGTCAAGGAGGTCTCATTTTGGATTAGCCTTTTTAAAAACTTTTTACTACAAATGAAGTCGTTATCACTTTTTATTATTATTCCTAAAAGTGACGCGCAAAGAAATAAATATCTTCAAAAATAATTAGACTTTTCAATAATTTAGCTAACCTTACCCGGCAGAGCGACCTTAAGCTTTGAAGGTTCATTGGAATCGCCTTAAAACAATAGCGATTGAATAATTTGTTTTTAAAATCATATTTCGACACTCCAGAGTTTTTTTTATCCTCCACATTGTCATACTCAGTAAGAGTCTATCACATTTAATTATTACTTTTCACGTAATTATCACGATATCACGTAATTATGAAGGCGATAATCTGAAACCATTTTGCAATTCGAAACTGCCACGGTATATGCTCATCAAACTGTAAGTCGTGTCTCAGAGGCCGTGAGTATACTACAATGCCGCACAGCAGTTTCTCTTCAGAGCATATTCAGGGTGACCTAGAGGGTACGAAAATGCATGCTACCGGCGTCAATGTGAGCAAGTGATGGGGCTGGGGGTTGAAAAGACCCGACACGCGCTGCACTTTTCCAGTAAATCGATGATATTTCGGTAACTGTTGACCGTACGGTAACGCTGTTCATGCCATTTATTTCCTCTTTTGACTCTATATAACGTTTATATTATAAAATATAGTCGTAAAATCTACCATTTTCGCAGAAAATACGACACGAGTTGAGAGATATGTAAAATAAGGTATTCTCTCACCAATCACTATTTTGAGATGACTTAAGTGTACAAAAACACCATTTGTGGTGTTATCTTGAGTACTTTTTTAGTTGTTATTTGATCTTGCTGAAATCAGTGGCATAACGTACACTCCATCAGAAACCGCGCGGCGCGGTGGAGGGAGGGAGTGTTGGATTGAGAGGACCCGAAGGGTCTGAAACTTTGTAGACCTCTCGCTTTTTTGCTTGTTTCTTTAGCGGGCCTATAATAGTGAAAAGATGGAAAATAGTTTTTCATCATTCCATTAAATATAAATTGCATGAAAAGTAAAACTCCAAAACTGACCTCGCAAATGCTTGGGAAGTCTATGATAAATTTCAGGATAAAACAGACAAGAAAGTGGAGCAAAATTTTGGCGAACTTCATCAAAATGAGAGGTTGACAGGCAGCGAAAATATTTTGAATATCCTTTTCATGCAACTCTGGACACAGTGATTTCCAATTAACCACTAGGTACGAAGCTACCGCCGATATCAGAAGCCCTTGCTTAGTTCTTACCTCAAAATTTTTGATGGCAACAAATGCTTTGTGGTCTAATAAAGTGAATGTCCTGAGAAGAATATGAAAACGATCTGAGCATGGGCCGTAGATTTCAAATCAAATCTTTTTAGAATGGAACATTGTGAAATAAAAGACACTAAAATGACAGCAAATCTCTATTCTTGAGAATCTTCTCAATACCATTCACCCACAAAGTGTGCTAGAAAAGTAATGAGACTGATTTTATTGTAACCATGAAATTAATACTTCTTACAAATGAATGCTGTCCCATTTAAAATACTTCCTTTAGACTGTTACACAGTAACGTATGCATTGTTTCCAGTCTTCGTAGCGGTTCTGGAAGGCGTCTACTGTCACCTTTCAACTCTTCTGTTACACACTTCTGGATATTATTTGTATACCAAAGTGACTTCTCTCTCCCCCCCCCCCCAGCTCAAAGAAGTCAGAGGAACTGAAGCGTACGGTGAATAAGGGGATGAATAACCGCAAGAATGCTGTTTCTTGACAAAAATTAATTGATAGGGATTGTAGTAGGGGTGCAGCATACAAGTGCGTACTGTCTGGTCACACGCGAGCCAGCCTTTTTCAGAGTGACTCCTGATTTTTCACTCACAACTAATCATTGCCACTTCCGTACATACTACTCACAGTTCATCGATAATATGACCTCACAAAAAACTTCACTCTTTCCACTTCGTCATCCATTCTTGAGGTTGAAGGTCTTCCCCGCACGAGCTTTGTCAACTGACTACAAACTATAAACTATAAACTTATTACTACTGCTTACTATTTTGCTACTTACTCTCTGCCTGCTAAAATAGGTTGCTGCAATCTGAACACATGAATAGCGAGCAGAGAATGTTATCCATATACCTATTACTAACTTTCCATACGTTACAGAAACGATTTTGGCAAGCTGCACAACAAATTTGATGGCGCAAAGGTGCTCATATTTTGGCGAATCCATTTTTTCACGTACTTGACAAACACAACTTAACTTAAGGCGCTCTCCTCAATAATCATGTAATGGCTGCAGCAAGTTCAAACTTGCACTGAGTCAAGTTGACAATTCAACCTACTGTTATGTAAAAGGGAGGCGTCATTTTTTGGGGGTTCATGTGCATTGTTGCCTATCTTATTACTTTTGTAACACATCTGGCAACTTCCCTGACTTGTGCACCGCTTGTCTTCTCTTCCTCACCCTACCAGCAAATGGGACCTGGTAAAATATTTGCGAGGGGACCCCGCTGCAAAATGTTGCGCCACTTGCTGTGATATTGAATGCAACCTTACAGTCAGGTGTCAGTAACCAACTAGATAGATTTCCTCACTGCAGGAGTTACATAAGTAATACATATCGAACGTGGAAAGTTTTTATTGTTTTTGATCTACTATACTAAAGACAAATTTAGACCTAGTTTATCCAGACCTCTGAGACTCAAGGACCCCAGTTACAAGGATAGTCTGCCCTTCTTTAGTAATTAACGTTCAGAAGTGAAAAGAAAGGACAGATTTATTGACGAAGTATAATACGAAAACTCTACTAAAGATTTCTGCGTAAAATGTTTTTGTTTTATTTCAAAGAAGCATGAAATCTTGTTTCAAACTTTAACCTCAATTTTTAATCAAATTTACTAATATTTAATTGATATACTGTTGGGTACGCATGTACTTTGGTTAGTATATTTTGAGGCATGAATTTTTCTGCGTAAAACATCCAGAAAAAACAGCAAAGACAGCAAAGAGAACAATAACACAATATCTAGATCTGGATATGGATGAGTCAACGAATCTGAAAATATCTTGCACCTATCACAAACTATGACAGGAATCTAAAACATCCCAGAACTTTCCAGAACTTACATGCAAGGTTTTGTACCACACTTGAAACACTTATAGACAACAAATTGAATGTAATTTCCTCAGTCTTGAGACCTTGAGCAAGATGTCGAAACTAAAACAACCCATTATTTGAAGGATTCTGCTCTCAGCAGTTTTACAGTGCGAATGGGAAACGTACAAACGACAGAATATCGTCACTGGCATAGGGAAGGAGACCAACTGGAAACGTGTAATGAGTGAAATATTCCAGGTCTCTCGCGTGTTTTATGATGAAATGAACTTGGGCGATCTTCGAATCGTTCGGTACTGCTCTTTTTTGACATATTTTATTTCCCAAGTTGACTTATTCCTTGATATTTATTGTTTCAAAACTTGCACTCACAAACATGTTAATCACGCAATATAAATCTATTGTTGAAATATTCAGTGAATAAAAAAATCCTCGTTCCTTTACACTCAACCCGAATATTTTTCAATAGGAATATTACGAGAAAATTGATAATTTATTATTTCACCTATGCGTCCTCAATTCTTCCCTAGAAAGGCCAGTACGCGACGACATAGTTTCACCTCTGTGATATACACAAAAATTTTTAAAGTCGATAAACAACGATTAACATCGCAAACTTCAATAAATACTAATGTAATTATTTGTAAATTTTATGACTAAACATTTTGTAGAATGATTACATAAATCTTCTATTTATTTATCCCTATTGCTTAAATGTCTTTGCAGCTTTTGCCATGCGCGTTTTGACGGCACTCTATTCCATAGTATTTTGTATTTTTTTAAAATTATAACCAAATGTTATTCAACAGAGACAAATTATAAATTATAATAAAGAGAATATTAAAGTCCTTTACAGATCAGTAGCTCGATTAAAGCACCCTCATCTCTTCCTACACATGACGTTATTGTGACGTGGTAGTAGCGCTTCGTGGCGTTCACTTTCATATCAACGCCTTCGTCATGAGTTTATTGGAGACTTATTTTTCATCTCTTCCGAATTTCAAAATAAAAATAAATAATGATTAATTATTTTTAAGAGAGGGCGTACTTATCCTCTGGAGGGTGCATCGGCCCGCGGACCGGTCCGAGCCTGGACTTGGTTATTTATTTACTAACTGATTACCAGGCGTCGCCCGGAATGTTTTTATATGTTAGACCAATCTTCTTTAACACAGGGAAAATATAATCTAGATATATTATAAGATCAAAATAATATTACTTATTTTTTAAAATATATGTATGGTATCCTAAATTTACAAATTTATAACAACACAATTTTAATACAAAACCTGATTGTATACACCATTTTAAGTTTCACCTTCAGCAGAAAAAAAATCCTTGGATGAAGCCACCCTTGAGCGAGCAACGTCAAGTTCTCCGTGAGAGAAACAAATCGATCGAAACGTCATTTCTCTCTTAAATTGAATTATTTTAATACTTCTGTTTTAAATAATGTTTTTTTGATAATTTAGTAGATATCGAACGTTTTTGTAAAACTTTTTGAGGTGAACAATATTGCCATTCATAGTTGTCACCTTTTCCTAGCCGTTTAGGCAGGGCAAACGAATACATCTCTCTTTTTCCCGATTTCATCTTTCTTTTCACGCTTTTCTAAAATAAAAGTTAGTCTGGGTTCATCCTGAAAGTTTTAATTATGCTTTAATCCTTGCCAAATTTCATTATAGTCGGTTCAGTGGTTTAGGTAGCAAGCAGCTTTCGCATTTCACATTTATAGCATATTTGTATGGATTTCGTGTTATGTTCAGACCTGCTCTCCCACCCAACCGTAACTTGGGTGAGGAAATTAGGAAGGAGAGAACTTATGTTACCGAACTGGCAATAGAGGTAAAACCCCTGCTGAAAACCTCACCTAGATCGGCCATACAGGGAGTTGAACCCGCGTTCTACTACTTAGCGATATGCTAGCTTAGAAGTTACCACTCCACCACAGCTGGCAGTTAATGAAATTCAAACTCTGAAATGAGGAAATGGGAATGTATAAGAATGATTGTATAATTTGAAAAGGAAAAAAATATTACGAGGAAAAAAAAACTATTTGACAGAGATCCTCAAGTTCATACCCTAATTTCCATTTTCGCATACAAAGGATGTTTTAAGCTCGTGGAATATGTTCCAGGAGATACAAGACGTGGCAAGAGTTCAACAGACATCCACGCTTGCTACCTCACGAGGATTTGATCTCAAACTGTTAGCGTCTCATGATATTCTTGTCACTCTTAGGCCCAATTTCACCAAATGTAGACTAATCGCGATTTCCGTAAACTCGATTCGGAAAATGGAATCGCGTTTACGGTTTGTACATTTCACCAAGCTAATCTAATCGTCGATTATGTTGATCGATGTTTTTGACGAATTCTCTAGGTTGGTAGTAATATTACAATGCATTGTGGGTAATTTGAAGACAAAAGAAGCGAGAAAGAAGCGTCATGCGCCCCTTTAAATACATGCGTTTGTGGCTTCTTGTTCTTCTTGTTCGTACTTGCGTTTCTGGTGGTGTTTCTTTGTGAGGTAGTTGGTGTTTGATTTTATGGAGAGTGTGTTTGGTTAGTTTCAGGGTTGTTTTAATTTTCATTTTATTTTAGCTTTTTCATTTTATTAATTAAAGGGGTGGGTTGAAGTTTTATTATATTCTAGGTTAGTTATTTTCATTCTTACATTATATTTTTTCAGGATGGTGGTTTCAGGGTTGTATTTGGTTATATTTTATATTATTTGTGGTATTTACTGTGTTTTTTAGTAGTTTTTCATTTGTTCTCTAGTTTTTCTGGGTGTATTATTTTAAAATTTGGGCGGTATAGTGTTATTCTTTGTTGCTTCATATATTGTAAAAGTAGACTGTTTTTTGTAGTGTGTCTTTGAGTGTTTGTTGGAAGAGTATTTGTTTGTGTGTTTCGTTGATTGTGTGTTTGTGTATTACCTTGCAATATGTCTGAATGTGTGATGAATGAGAAGCGCAAGCGCAGCCCAAATTTCACGGTGAAGGAGAAGGAAGCACTCCTTCTCATCCTGGAGAGAGAGGAAGTTTTTTCCATTGTGGAAAACACTAGAACGGATGCTGTCGCGCTTAAAGAAAAGATGGCCATGTGGAGCAATATCTCAAAAGAAATCTGCGCAGTGTCTGGGAGCTACAGAACTACGGAAAATCTTAAAGGTGCGTGGGAAAATTTGGAAAAAAATGCACGTAAACATGCAGCAAGAGAACGTCAACAATAATTTATTACAGGTAAGTTTCATTTTTTCTAGTTATGTTTATTTTTGAGTTTATTCATCAACTTGGTGTTTCTTTTAGGAGGAGTACATATGATCCCATTTTGGAGAGGGTGAAGGTGTTATTAGGAAGTGGTGCAGTAGGATACTGCAATGTTTTTGATGCAGATGGTTATGACCAAGGTCAGATATGACGTATATAATTATGTAGTAATTGATTAGATATAATTATTGGAAAGTAGAAACTAAATGTTGTCATATTTGTTTTTCCTTAGATCGTGAGGAAGCAGGACCGTCATTCAGACCGGATGTCGTGTCCACTTTTGAAGTCCTAGTCTCTCAGGTACAGTGAGATTATTTATGCATGAAAAAAGTGAACAATATTTACAGATGTTAACACTTTACTACCACAAGAATAATGCAGGAAAAACAATGCAAGAATTTATGCATGACAAAAGAAAATTTGAGTACAATATTTAGTTAGTTTATTCTTGTGGCAGAAAAGTTAATTGCAACTTCACTGATAACTTTATTATGTGATATATTCAGTGGCGTACCTATAATATAAGGTGGATGAGTGTTTCAAGTAAAAAAATAAGTATATGTACGTGATTATTATTATTATTATTATTATTATTATTATTATTATTATTAATATACATACATATGTATATATTTAAATAATTAGATAATAAAACTTCAATATCATTATTTAGCATATAAAAACAAATCAAACATTGCTTCCTTCTGTTCAAACAGTAATCGAAAATATAAATTAAATATCACTGATATCTTGAGGTTGTATGTACGTAAACGAGGTGAAAATTGAACTTACTTGTCTGATGGAAACTCTAATTGGTTTTCAATTTCATCCAGGACATTCAGGGCTGATGTCTTGGACAGGCGAAATCGCGAAACGAAATTATCTCGTCCAACTCATCAAAATAATTGGATATCTCTCGAATCCAACGTGGACGCCTTTGTGGCTCCTCAAATATAAGGTCTTCCACCGTTTCATCCAAACCGTAGCAGAACATTGCGACAAGCAAAGACAAATATAGAGAAAAGAAAAATTTCAGCACACGAACCTAACCAACAAAACGACAAGCACGAGGGAAGTACACAAGCAATATGGCTGACAAATTTCGAGCAGTGCTGGAGATAATCGCGATTTGTGCTGGTAATCGAAGGGTCCTCGAGCGTTTAAGAGTAGATCGCGATTTACGTGTAAATCGATGTTGGTGAAACGCGCATTTCGATAATCGCGATTTACAACAGAGAACATCTCGTTTAAGGTATTAAACGAACGTGGTGAAATTGGGCCTTAACGAGTTACGCGACAAACAAGTTTGCCGAAAACAACCAAAATCAGTACTATTTTCCGAAAAAGAAAGTAAGTATAGTTGCAAAAAAATGCACTGAAAGTTCTTTCTCCTGAAACTTTAAAAATTGAAAATGGAATGGCAAATATTCATCAAACTGAAGAAGTTCGATTCACTTGGTGATTTTGCTCAAGAGTTTTATAAACGAATAATGGCATTATTTACTCAGGCGAATTTCAGGTGAGTTGATATTGTCTTCAATTGATACAAGGATGTTTCCTTAGCGCTCTCTGAATCATTATTATGATTAAAGTGACAATCTCCCTGCTTGGATGCGAATGTTAAATCATATGCTGCTGAAAATATTCCTAATTTTACTTAGATATACTAATTCTCAGCTTTGACACAGACACTTTTATTCTTAGAACTTATCATTGGAACGTATCGTCAAAATTCAACGTTCACGGGTTATTCTTTAGAGGCAACGTGGAGAAGAATCGCTTTTTGGTATGTCATTCTGCTGCTGAGTAGTTTGGAGGACGCGTAAGTGACGTACTACCTGCAATTGACGCTTTCATGCTAGCTCTTCACTTGGCGCTGCGTATTTGTGTATTTGCTAACATGCCCAAGTGTAGATGAGCTATTTGTCTGTATTTGCTCTATTGTTGCAAATGCGCAAATACACGAACACCAGTAATAGTCCTCTTGTGGGTTGTTTTTAGTCGCACATCAAAGGACTCAAATAAAGCAAATATTCGTATAAACTGTCTGCATTCGGTTATACGTGTTTCGTTCACTAAAGCGCTCACGATTGAGACTGGGTGAGGAAGGGAACACAACAAGAAACTTTATTTAAAAAAACGAGTTTAATATATTTTATTATTAGACTTGATAATCCGAGCACTGTCGCGTTTCGGAAATTGTGAACCTAGAAGCTCTCAGATGCTGAGAAAGTTTGCAAATATTTATTGAGTAATCACAAGTATACTGCGGACGAACTGAGACATAAATACCTTTCACAGAAAATAGATTTTGGTTCAATGTAACCCAAACTGTTCTGCACACCTGATGCACTAAAAGTACTCTGTTGACGTTTTGTGCCCCTGGTATACCTGTGGAAGAAATCAAGACATATAAGATTCGAACCTATTAACTACTTACAATTTAGATATGAAATCGCAGAAAACACATTCCTCCCTCCAAAAAGTAACCAAGACATGTAAACCTCCATCAGTTATAGTCGGAGAGCCGTTCGTACACTGAACCTATGGATCGAATACATGAATCAAATTGTGTGTACTAGCTCTCCATAGATCTAAAGTTGAGGCTACTTTTGCTCGCATCTTCGAAATATAACGTCATATCCAGTTATGATTTCAAATGTTGTCTTAAGTCGTTGAAAATGTGAATAAAACTTATGCCAAATAGTCGATTTTGATGTATAGAATGGAATTATAGTGGGGTGCCAAGGTTAATTAACTCGCAATGGGACACTCGATCAAAGTTATTTTACTTGACTTCTAATGTTATCGAACACATTGACCATTTCTTAAATTTTAAGCTTGAACTCTATTCGTATGCAAAAAAAAAGAAGGAACTGCCTCAGCTGTTTTGTCCGAATCAGCGAGGCTGCTATGATTCAAATGGTTACAACGCCTACAAGCATAGGCTTTGCTTAGAAAATATAAGTATTTATTTATTTTTATTTTCACCGCTTATCTAATTCATAATTTAATAATTTTGTCGAAATTTATTCGATATGAATAATTTTTAATTACCGACGTAATATTTCGGCTCGAGACTTTTATAATTATATCCATGTTTCTCTAGTCAAATAATACGGTTATTAACATTCTTGACTGGATATAATGACAAGAAGTTCGTTTCGAAAACTAAATTTGTCATTTGAACTGCCACTTTTACTTTTATAATCAACCTGGGGAACGGACAGGGGTCGTGTTGAAAGGAAAGGGAGACTTATGCCAGGATTTAACGTGGGCTCTGTCTTTCTTACTTACTACTATGAGGTTTACCTGAGTAAAATGAACAGAAATTGTCAACATCTGCTTAAGGAAGACAGTTAATGGTTTACCTGAAATAAACCGAAGAATTCGACAGGGCGAGGAATCTGAGACGTATTCTGGTCTTGAACGTCAAGGTAATGTTCAGTGTAAAGGTATGGGGAGGAAGTTACGGAGTAAGGAGTCTATGACGTGTTCATCCCTAAACAATTAGACGACATTTCCGTAACTTATGCCAGTCGAGCTTAAATTTCGTCGAGTTCAGTAATTTGCTATTGCTTAGTATTTCTATGTTTCTAAATTTTACAACTTCAAACATGTTTATTTGAATACAGTTCATTTTACGACTATTTGTTATATTATAAAATTTATGTAGAATTAATAGAAGAAATTGACAGAAACAGAGTTCTGCAAGATAATAATTACGAGATTGACGATTTTCTGGACAGACGCAGCCCTCGCAATGTATACTCCAAGTCATGGAACTTTGCCGAGAATTAGGCAAAGTAGGGAGCAGATTTTTGCACCCTCAATTTCTCTCGAATCCTACACTACAGGACGGAAGTTCCCAGCCTTGACCCCCATTACCTGCGGGATCCTCCCTTCGCCCTGCCAGAGCAGATAAAGAATAGACTTCGGACACTCACTCCGTCACCCGCTCCCACCTAGCGACACCACTCAGGACATTTTCTTTGAATTAACCACCCAAAAGGATGTAAAGTGAGTATTCATATTATTTAAGCATAAAAATGCTTCCTCCCCACTTCTCAAACGACAGAAGAGATGCGCTAGAAACTGTCAATTTAAATTATGTAAGTATTGGCTACATTTGAATTTATTTATATAATTTATTAATAACATTATAAGGAAATGCGCTTTTATTTTTCACAGACTAGGCTGGTCTGTGCTGAGCTGTCAACACTGAAATTTGATCTGGGTTAGTAGTTGTAGTTTGTACTGATAGACACATCTATCACATTCATTTTATCTTCAATTTTAAGTTTGGGAAAATACATGTACTATTCTCTTAGCGACTTCGAAAATCCTTCCATGAATCGTAACATGCACGATTTTGTACAAAAAAGACTATATTTAGCGTGTCCTATAAAATGTTGGGGCAGAATACCACTTATGGCAGAGATTTATTTAATTTACATGCAACTATTATTTATTTACAAGAAACTCTTTTTAGTCAATTTGAACAATTGTTTGAGAAACGTTTGCCTTTGAGTGATGGCATCAATTTTTTAAAATCTCAGAATGGTACCAAACCAAAACTCATGTAAAAAGAGAAAGCGGTAATTATATCAAATTCTCTATGGTGCAGGCACACAAATGTATAGCAATAAAAATACTTTAGTTTGATTAGGTGACTCCAAACTCACTATTTTAGTAACAGCTAGTAGATTCATTAACAGTCGTAACCCGTTAGGAAACGTAATGATATAGACGGGCAACAATAAAAAAATTAATAAATTATAAAAAACATGCTCTTGAAATAATTAGTGTTTACTGTTTTCTTTCATGAAATTTTTAGTAAAATCTGAATATGTCAATACTTTTTTGATTGCAGATGTCATACGACGGGAAATCGAAAAAAAGAACCTGCTGATTAACGATAAATTGAATATCTTATTATTAATGATATAATTCTAGACCAAAACACACTGATACCCCAAGAAAATAATATTGTACTGAAAAAATAGATAAAGAAGGGATATTATTAAAACGAAAAACGAAAAAAATGTGACACTTGTAGAATGCCGTTTGATGAGGGAATATGGATAATGTTCTTCCAGAATTTATTTTCCAATTATGTCTATGTTAGATTTCAAAATGTTTTCCTGTAGATTAAAGAGGAGTGTGTAAACAGACGAAATATCGATTTGTGCCATGAAAAAACTATATTTTTCCCCTATAATTCGTGCCCTCCTAAATGCATATTTGGTTGAATTCACTGTCATTTCGTAATAGACCAAGTGTATACCCGATAGGGTTGAATCGCGCCCCTGTTATGGAGTTCTCCAATCCTCCGCTGGTAGCGCTAGTAACGCCTTTTCGCCCCGCGCGCGCGGCGGCTGCGGCGGCGCCGGTGGGTTGCAGTCTCGTCGCGGTGGCCGACGGAGCCGATTGTGTGAGAGAGGTGTGCTTTCGCTCTTCAGTTCACCTGCCGTCGCCCGCGCTTCCTCCGCGCCGGCGGCGGCCACCATGGCGACGGCCGCCGAGGTAGTGACGCCTCGGTGTGCGCTCGACGCCCGCGGATGTCTGTCTTTGCGCGACATATTGCTATCGTTCAATGCTCCCATCAATGAACAACACGCGTGGGCGTTGTGCTACCAGAGCGCCAAGTGCTTGCAGAGTTGTTTACGCGGTGGCCGCCCCGCCCCCAGTGGGGCTGCACCGTCTTCTACTTCCCCGGGCAGGGTCTTCTGTCTCACGGAGCTCGAACACGTCTTACTTCATCGTGATGGACATGTACACCCTGATTCGGCGCTTTGCGAGGACGTCGGTGAGTCAGCTGTGTTGCTGTCAGTGGTTGTGCTTTAAAAAAAATGTTTTGTGTCCTCGGTATTCACTGTCAACACTTATTTGTTATTCTGTGTTATCTGGATGTGAATGTGCGGTCTTAATGGATTATTTTATCAATTATATCTTCTGAATGCAGTTCAAGTGCTCGTAGTGTTCGATGGTGTAATCACGATTCTCACATGTGACATTTCATTGATTGAATTCTCACTGGTCGCGCGTTGAACACTGAGTCTCATTTATTTTATCAAATTGAAACCTTGTGGTTATACATGTTTGAAAATATATAATTCTATAGTATTTGATTTTTTTAAATATGCAATATGTGTCGATACCATAAGGTACGTGCGTGACAGACAATAGCAAAAAGGGGGGTAAAGGGAGGAGAAAAGAGCAATATATTTACAATGTTGAGGAACTATTTGTTACTCTTAGCGATATTTGTTTGTTTTGGTGTTCATAGATTTATACATTTTGTTAGAAAGGGTTTTAATTTTCAACAGACGAAATATTACATGAAATATTTGACGATATACTGGTCGAAATGAAGAGAAAACGGGGAGATAAAAATAAATTTTGTATTTTACTGAAAGAATATTCAATACAGGTTTTGAATTAATACAAGAATGCTTGTATTTACTTATCATGCTACCGAACGAAAGTGAATTTCTCACGACTCTTTTTAGTTTCATTAGTGGATTATGGCTTCGAATGTCTCCAAAACGTCATATGGCACTTACACTGGAATATGTTTTTTACCAAACATAAATTTCTTGTATCATGTTCAACATTGTTGTATACGATACGTATTATCTTTGAATATGAACATAAGCTTTAAATAATTCAAATAGATTTTAATACACATTTTAATAAAATTACTCGGCGTAATTGAAACGCGTCTCTTTTCCATAAATATCATTCCCGTTCCTCGGACTCCGCAGAATGGGATTACACAAATACGGGATTAACGCTTTATTGGATAGATGGAATAGATGAAGAAGGTAGTTTTCGTACTATTCATTTTACCTAAACTATGTAATACTTATTGTAGAATAAAACAAAAAAAGAGATGTGTTATTTTTCATTTAGCTAAATACGATATTAATAGATAGTTTTTATCTCATAATTTGTAGTCTGGAGAGTCTGAATTCGAACCTGCAATTAATGGGTTTACCAAACGAGACCTTTCATGTCCTTTAAATATTTCTTTTAAGAGGCTAATAGCACTACTGGACGCGAGAATCGTTGAACCTCGTTATAAAGAAAATAGGTGGTAATACCGCTATATTTTATTTTTTCTTAAAAAATATGTAGTATTTTAGCTTTTAATATTATATGACTGGTAAAGAAAAATGTTGCAGACAATTTCGTCTTTTTGTGCTCGCGGTGTTGCACGCGCTAAAACAGCTGATGATGACTAAAACAGTTGATGATAGCGCAACATTTTTGTTAATATTAGCTATTTAATAGATGTTTCAAGTGTAACTGCCATTAGACAGAATTTTCTTTTAAATTAAAAAAATACTGAGTGATGTTGGAGGTGAAGGTGGTGGTAACAGCACATCAGGAAAGATTTAAAATGGTTAGTAATTTATATTGTATATTTCTCCAAGTAATACGTAAAGTGTTCGTTTACAGGGTAATTCGGTATTTTAAGGGAAAAAGTATAAAATTCTATAAGAGCTCAATATCCTGGTTTATTCTTATTTGAGAATTACAACAGAGAACCTAAAAAGAACCAAAAACTGATTTCGCCAATTAAATTATCAAAGACAGTGGGAGTGATATTGTTAATCACTGCTATTTCGATGAGTTTGAGAACGTTTATTGTAGGAATATTTTCGTGAGGATGTTTAGGAAATAGAATAATAAAAAATTAAAATTCTGAAGAGCTTTAGGGTACTTCTAATGCCATGCATCTTATACTGACTATTACTCGCGAAGAATTATTATTTTACTTCTAAATTTATAGCTTCTTTTTCTCAAATAACTATTGCAAGCTTTACGTTCGCCATATCCACGCTATTTGTAAAAGCATGCACGTAGCATACGGTATTGATTCTGTGCAATGATTCTATGGGTTTTGACGAACTTCTGCAACCACGTGTCATTGTTCAAACTCATCTGAAATAACAGATGGATAATAGGATGGTTGGTTTATAGAACCAGCGGAATGAGGCATAATTTGTCAAGAAATTCATTTTCCCTCGCCGCCAACGATCTTCACGTCCCTCACACTGAACCTCGCCAAGTCAGCAAGGTCAGCTAAGGTCCCTTGTCTCGAAACACTGTTTTAAAGTATCTTAATGGAAAATAAGAATAAATATAAGGAGTAAAATAAATATACGACAAAATAGTTTTCTTAGTTATTGGGATGTGTTTCATTCTTGTCTCCAAAAAAGGTTGTCTTGAAAGAAAACACAGAAAATGAAGTTACCAACAAATTTTCCTTTCTCCATTATTTTCTGTTTTCAATTTAACATTAGAGTTCTTGAGATAACCGAAACATGGAAGAATCCATTCATAGATCTTTTGTATATCATATTTTATTCTTTTATAAATTAAGAAAACAATTCATTTATTTTTAATATTTTGTATATTTCTCAATGGGTCATTGTTTTCAACAAAATACTGTAGTTCATAAGACCCCAGAAACAGAACAACTCAGGCATAAAACTATTATATTTAATCATTCACTTTATGAATATGTGACCGAAGCTGAAGGTTCTTTTTGTTTCGAAAATGTTTCTCAGAACCAAAACACTGAGATAAGTAGAAAGTTATGTTTTAGGAATGTACCGTAAGAATCATACAATTCAACTATTTGGTCTCGACAGAGCTATTTTAGTTTTCATGGCGATGTCAGGTACCACATGTTCATGAGTAACTGATTTTGATTTCTCGTCCGAAGTTTGAGGAGCCAGAATAGTAAGTTCGAATTAAATAGTATTTCTCACTACAGTACATTCCGAATATCAAATATTCTTCAAAATGTGTTACCTAAATAATTTACACATTCATTTGCTTTTAAAGCTCTTTGTACCTTAATGTTGAACATTTAAAAAAGTTTGTTTTTTATTTACTGCGACCAAGCAAAACTTATAACACAGAAAAATAAATAATCGCACTAAAATGAAACTCTGCGAGGGTTTTATAAACATATGTGGTAAGCTGAATATATTCATAGAGAAATATTTCCTTTTCGTAATAATGGGGGGGGGTAAGAGTCTGTGTATCGTTTATAAAAATTGCGTCGAGCCACCAAAATCTGATTGTCTAGATGAGTCTACTAGTAATATTTCATTTCCTTCCTTCTATTTATTTATTTCCTTTTCGTTCTTTCTTTTTCTTCCCTCTTTCTTCCCTTTTTCTTTAATATATCTTAAATAACTTAAATAAACCTTTGCTTTAATAAATGATACAGAAATAAGTGTGTTTAAAAAGAAGAGAATCGTGTAAAATACATAGTACCAATGTAATTACAAGTACACGGATTATTTTCAAGAATTTAGCAAGATGGATGAAACGGGAATAAAAAGGGTGTCGTCTGGGAAATAAGTTTTATGTAATAAATAATTACACGGAGATATGACGAAGTTCAATAGTTATAATAACGGACAACGGGTAAATGGATGCCTTCAGGATATGTAGAGTTTGCTAGCAATTGTTGTTAACAACATAATGGTAACCATGACTCTAGACCTCATGCAAACTGTCACTCCGGAAAGCATTGAGAGTGAAGTGCTTTATATGTCATTCTAGTTTTTTGTAGTGCGAAAAATCACGAATTGAGAGTAATACGTTACTTTATAGTTTTTGTTTTCTTAAAATTGGTGTATGAGTTTTAAGTATACCCATATAGTCTTACGTGACGACCGTTTGTGTTAACTAATGATCTTTTTTTTAATGACACATTTCGTACCCGACGAAAAATTGTTTTTAGTAGTATTATCCAAGCGAGTTATTCCAGCTCCACATGTGTTTTATATTCAATAGATCTGCTCGAGTACTGTCATAAGACTCGCGATTGTTCATCAACACGTAAAATACTACGGCGTTCAATTCTTCGGATTTTGTTGTTATTTCTGCCACGTTAAATTTTATGATTATAAATATATTTTTATAAACATATACGATGTCTTACAAGAGGTAAAATGACTGAAAACTATATTTTCAATGAAGATTTTGCATTAATTCCTCGCTTCGTATCAATTTTGAGTTATTCGGACGCTTTTAATTTTCAAGAATTGGGTTAATATTATCCAAACGAAGGAAAACCCCATTTCCCCAAGAATCTAGAATACTGATAATGAAATACGGGACGAATCATGCACTGCAGAACGGTTCAGGATTTTACTTTGAGGTGTCTTGTGTGAATCATAAGAAGCTGAAGTAAATATTCGAGTCGAATATTTTAGACTTGGGTCATCAAATATTGACGTGCGCAGCAAACATAGTTTCTAAAACCGGAATCCAGACAAACGTGAGCAGAAACAAATTCTTCCAGGTACTGTGGTCAGTAATAGAAACTATGGTCGGGACAGATTTTAATGTTATGCGAGAATGTTGTTCAAATGTAGTCAACCGAACAGATTTTTCGTTTCTTTTTCCCTTATTTGTTGCTCAGATATGGATAAGGTAAGGCATTCGTGTGAGGAGTAAATGTAGAAGACACAACTCGAATATCACACGTTCTAATTCCAAGTTCCCACCAAAGGTCGGGATTCCGCAAAGTACGACTTTATGCTCCCCTTGGCACGTCTGTCGGATACTGTGTCATTCTCAGCGGATGCGCCGAATTACATTTTGGAATCTTGCTTTCAATGACATTGACGACGACATCAACCCTTGCTTTGAAAGAAAATCTGCTTGAGGAGATCTTTTGTCAATATTATTATATATGAATATTGAAGTTGATATCCTGAGTTGGGCTTAAATCACGCGTACTTTCCTGAATTCAGTATAAACAAATAATACGACGTGTACATATTTCTTCCTTGTACCCTACACGTGGAGAAGAAATGCGATAACTTTCGGTCAGGTGAAAATGGCGACGAGCCGGGAATCGAACCCGTTACGACTAAATTTATTATTATTATTTCTGGAAGAAATCAGGAGGACAGCTTTTATTTCGTAATGTTTTGAGTCACCGACCACTCTTGTTAAACAGTGGACTTCAATCCTTATCTTATTTTGATGATAATTTCATATATTTTCGGTTGTGACTAATTCTATACCCTGTTTTCCCCAGCAAAAGGATGACTGTAACTATTTTGTGTGATATTCTGACCTCTATTATTCATGGTTGTTCTTAACGTTCCGCTTAATGGAGTCATTGATCTCTCGCCAATTTTTGAATTTACACCTTCATTCTCATCTCCTTGCCCCCAAAAGTGACTGACTACTGCACACATTCTTGCTTCAAACAATTTTTTACTATAACTTTACTGACTTATCTTTATTCATTTTATCCTTAGGACTTCATTTTACCCTTTTATCTCGGACACAACAGTGGTGACAACTATCGAATTATGGAGAAGTATGTTGAGCATATCTCATGAGGTGTCTGTCTGGTTGCGCCACCGGTTTGGTTGTGTCACTAGTTCCACGCGACTGTTACCATCACCCTGGTTGAGCAACCAAAAAATTCTTAGCTACAGTGCATTATCTACACGGCAACACATCTACTATTTGATTTTTTTATTTGTGTTTTTCTTTTGTCGCATTTGTTATGACTTTTCGAACACAAAGATTTATTGCGGAAATCTGAAATGGACACTCGGTTATGGCATACAACTCGTGATATCGGGAAAAAAATGTTGGTGTAACTCCCCAAATCATTGTGTCAGGTTAAGAACAATCCCCTTGAAATGCGAGAGACAAAAGGATGGATCTATAACTTTTTTTTCATTTCGTCCATTAAACTCCTTTTACGCTGGTCCTACAAAAGTAATAACTGTTTCTTCGACACCCATCTATACTAAAATTAACTATCATCAATAACCTTCTTCTCCTGGAGTCTCTCTCGGGTGGTTACTTGGTTGCTTAGTCTGGAGGCTATGTTAACCATGGTGTTGCCTCTGGTTGCGCCACTGTAGCATGCTGGTGATAAATAGCCCTTTTCGAATGTTGATATGTGGTTTCCTAGTTCTTGTGGCTGGGAATGACAAGGATGCCGGATGCCCTTCTATGCTCCTGTCCGAGGCACGTGATGTATGATTGAAGTGAGGAGTGAATGATGATAAGTGAATGGTGTGGTGGAATGAAAGGCAGGGGAAGCGGGAGTAACCCGAGAAATTGCACCACAGCAAATTCTACTTGGATCAACTCGGGGTCTGAACCTGCATGACCAGATAAAATGGGAGTGCGCTATGCTCTACGCTATGGGTCAAACTAGAATAGATAATAAATATGACTCAAATAGAGAATACCTATATTTTGTACACACACAAAAATCATAGTTCTTTTTATTGTTTCATATTTAATATTTTTCAAAGAAGCAATATGAAATGAATTTTGTTCGTTGACTTTCTACTTGAAAGTTTTATTTCATTATCTGTCAAAACTGTTGCATCTCAGTCTGTTTAAATCTGTTGTACTTCTACTTGACTATCTCTTATACCATTATCCTGAGGTTCCTGGCGTCGTAAAAGTTGGCGTCGGCTGCTGGGCGAGCTGATCAATGCGGCTTCAGGGGCGGTTCAGCGGCGCCGAGTTGGCGGCTGCCAGTTGAAGGCGCCAAGGTTCCGCGAGAAGTTAATCGATTGTTTGCACAATTTGCTGTTTTCCTGCAGACATATGTATGCTGCAGAAATTATACTAATTTTTTGATGTTAAGAACAACGAGGTTCAAGATAAGCAAAGGTGGGTAACCTCAAACTGAAATTTAGTTTCCTTAATCATTACTCAAAAAGTTAACGAAGTCGTTAATTGTTAAAGCGTTGTCTTCCTAAAAATTTAACGGAAGTTTAAGTTAACTGTTAAAAGTTAAAGGAATATTTTAAATGTTAAATCAGTCAAATAATGTAAGATTTTATAGTAAGTCAAACACGCAATAGTTCATTAGTCTGTGTAGAGAAGGTAGATAAAAACATATTTATTATACTTTCTTGTTTATAGTATTTGAAGTAGAGAGATAGTTTTTCATTATACTCAATCTTCTTGCATTAAGGAGACGATTTATTCCCTCAATGAACATTAACATATTAAAATTTTCATCTGAAAGGGATGAACTTTTACCCCGCAAAACATCTTTTCCCGAGGAAGCCGTCAAACGGTACTATTGTTTTCTTGTACGATATGTAGTGAAACACCATTGTCAAAACAACAAAATACTTAACAAATACATCAAGATCGTCATTTTAATTATTCTTTTTTGTACACGAGTTCGTTTACACTTTAGACTTTGAATTCAAGTTTTGCCCAAGAGTTGGAAGGTGACAGCAGAAGTGCGGAGAGAGAGAGCCAAATGATGTTGGCATCTTTTTACAATTTGCACCGTATTATCGAATTAAAATTCCCAAAACCTACTGTGAACGTAATTGCAAAGCCTTGGCACCTTGTCTGCATAACCCTTGTTCCCACGACGTGTCGTTTGTTGTATGTTGGGTCACCCAATTTTCTATTATGTTCCCTTGACAGTTTATTTCGAATTTCACGCCGTTTTGACGACGCATGGTTTGTTAATCTCAAACAGTGCTATAGTACTGAGTCGTTCTGAATCTAGTCATTCGAAACAAATTCATACGCTCTCTCTCCATTAACAGAAATTTAACTAGAAAAGACAAGTATCTCGAATGACCTTGAGCAATAACAGATCGTCCGTTCGGACGATGCGAGATGAGACAAATTTTCTGACCAATTACGAAATATTATAAATACTACGGAACTTAAAAGGTAATATGTATATCAAAATTTTAACTTCGTTATTCAACTAATAACGGATTAACTCTTTTCTGTTCAGATCAACTATGAAGATTTATTCTTCAAAATGGTACTATATGATGATAAGCTACAATATATTTTTTTTTGTATTTGTAATATATACTTTTTTATCTTCGATTTTTCATGGTCTTGAGATAGACTTCTCATATGAGAGGCTGAAATGCCGAAATAAACAAAAGTTTGACATTTGTATTATTTTCTTAATTTGTAAGTATTAATTTCTAAATAATAAGTATTATTATTTTCTTAATTTTTTTTTGTTTCTTAAATTCTATTTACTCTTTTAGAATCTTTTACTGCTCCTGTAAGGCTCGTCAAATGAAATTAATTTTTCGAACGATTCAGTATTCAAATTAATTATCTTAATGCATATATTTCTTCCGTGTACCTTACACGTGGAGAAGATATGTGATAACTTTCGGTCAGGTGAAAATGGAGACGAGTCGTGAGTCGAACCCGGGACAATTAAGCCCACACCGAATAGTGTGCCGCCTAGTTCACTTATCTCCTGTCTGGGGATGTGTCTCAGGTCATTCGGGGTTTAGGTCTGGGTGGAAATGGTGTACAATTGTGGAAGGCGAACGGGTGGTGCAGTGGTTAACACCCCTGCGATCAAAACAGGAGACCCGGATTCGATTCCCGGCTCATCACCATTTTCATTTGACTGAAAATTATCACATATTTATCTTAAGTTGTGAATATTTCCAAAAACATTTAATGAAGGAAGATTGTGTGGGCTTCGCCCCTTCCCAAAGTAACATCATTCTCCCCCCGCCCCCTTGCCTAAGATAAGTTAAATCAAGGTTTGATTAATATAATCACTAATCACATTTTGTGTTCGCGGTGTACATACATAATGTACGAAGAAAACATACGATGAGGTTAGGTTCATTGCCAGAAATGTATTTGGGGAGGGGAAAGTTATTTGTCCTTGTATTTTAATTTGGTCTATTGATTAGTTCACATTTATTAGTTGAAAAATGATACATTTTGGTGGGAGATTCACACAATTTTATAGTGTGGTTCATATCGTGGATGTTATTCTTCTCTTTGATTGTTCTACCTGTGGGGGTGTTTTCATTTTATTTTGAACTTAGGAACACTGTTAGTTATTGGGAAATTTCTTAACTGGAGCACCCCAAACTAAAATATATTGTACTTTCATTTTTAATTAGTTATCCAATCAATAACTGTATGTTATTCAGTTATTGAGCTCTCGTTGAATTCTTTTTCCTTTTCTTAAATTTATTTTTTAATGATGCTAATAAAATATAGTCAATTTCTGATTTTAATTAGGCATCTTATTAAAATGTATGAAAAAGTATTGCAAGAAAAACTTCTCATATGGAGTTCTTCGTTCTCAGAAACACCGGAACCTGTCCCGCTGTCCCACTAGTCTGTTGTCATCTAGTCTATAGCTCCTCAGCTGTAGTCTTACTCAGTTGCGCTGTTCCGCAATGGCATTTTCCAACAGCCTGTCGTCAACTTTGCATCATTAATGTCAAGCTTTTCCAGTCCAATAAACTTATCGCGCCTCTTATTTCTTTGTTGATGTCAGACACACATGATGAAACTCTTATCGGTAAGACAATTCACAAGTTTCTTATCACTTGCAAGTCGATGTACGTGAGAATGTGAAAAACGACAATATACTGATCTGTTACTTGACTGGTCCAGTAGTGTGGTCACTTTGATGAAGGCGTGGGGTGATATAAATAAAAAATATGGTTTTTAGACAATTTACACGTGGAAATGATATTACGAACATTACACATAGGTTTGACGGTCCTAATCGGCAATACATCTAATTAATAAAAATTAATATTTTGGGAGGGGTAATTATGACGATGAAAATATTACTACATTAGTTTGAGAGTTGAACTGACCGACACTGGTATTGTTGTTTTGTGTATTTATAGACCTCCTCAATCAGATCTTGACATATTTTTTCGGAACTTCGAAAATGTTTTAGAACATATCGCACATAAATCTACTAAATCTATCGTTATATGTGGTGATTTCAATATCGATTTCTTGAGTACATCCGACTCTGCACATTCACCAGTTAATCGATTCAAGAATCTTATCGACTCCTTCAACCTTATTACTACGATAAATGACCCCACTCGCCTCTCCGGCTCATCTCAAACATTGCTAGATCAAATTATAGTCAACAATGGAATCTCGTATCTCTCTGAAGTGTTTATCGCCGGGTACAGTGATCACCTTGCTCAAGTATTGACTATTAATAATACACTAAAACCGCTTAAAATTCTTTACAAATTTACAAGAGAGTTTAATGGCATAAATAAATCCATATTCCTAAATTATTTGCGTCAAGAAACATGGAAAGATGTTTACAATTGCCAAAACACCGACGACAAATTCAATGTATTTATCTCAACATTCCTAAAACATTACAACTCTAGTTTTCCCATAAAACGCAAGTTAATTAACACAAAAAAATACAATAGATGGATCACCCTAGGGATAAGAATTTCTTCAAAAAACAAACGCCGTTTATATTATCTTTCAAAACGCTATAACCAGCCACCCGAATTCCATAATTATTTTCGTAAATATAAGACTATTCTCCGAAAAGTAGTCTATGCAGCTAAAGTTATGGAAAACGACAGGCATATACTAAAATCGAACAACCGGATGAAAGCCATGTGGAATATTGTTAACAATTACACGTCAACTTCTGAAAATCGCGAAGAAAATGTTTCTTTACTAAACGATGGCAAGATCGTGTCAAATCCTCAGGACATCGCAAGTTTGTTTAATTCTCACTTCTCAGAAGTTGGTAAAATAACGAACTCAATATATCCAAATCAATGTCCTCCAATTATTACCACCCACATACCCAATTCTATGTTCACTTCCGAAACTAACGCCAGTGAAGTCATGGGAATCATCAGCTCCTTAAAAAACAAATTTTCACGAGGCATAGATGATATACCTGAGTTTATTGTTAAATCTTCGTCCCACGCTATATTAAATCCACTCGTAAATATTTTTAATAGTTCTTTATCGGAAGGGGTGTTTCCCAATATATTTAAGAGAGCTAAAGTGAAACCTTTACACAAGAAAGGAAACAAACTTAATATTGGAAATTACCGACCAATATCTCTACTACCCACTTTCTCAAAAATCCTAGAAAAATTGTTCTATAAGCGTCTTCTAGATTTTTTATCAAAATATAACATTCTCTCTGACGATCAACACGGTTTTAGGAAATCCTTTTCCACTACAAGCGCCATATTTTCCTTCTTAAACGATGTTACCACATCTCTAGACAGTGGAGAAAATCCTCAGGGTGTTTTTCTTGACTTATCCAAAGCATTCGATGTCATCGATCACGGAATTCTCCTTACCAAATTGCATTCTTTAGGCATTCGTGGACTTCCACATCAATGGCTAACTTCTTATTTAAAAGATAGATATCAACAAGTAGAAATATCCTATACTAAAAATAAAATACTTGAGCGTTGTCTTTCAGAAACAAAGCCACTTACTTGCGGAGTACCCCAAGGATCAATTCTCGGCCCTATACTCTTTTTATTGTATGTGAACGACATGTCATCATCCACATCAGATTGCAAAATGGTTCTTTTTGCTGATGACACTAATTTACTATGTAAACACGCCAATGCTCAAAAAGTTTTGTCTAACCTTTCGACTTGGTTCCATGCAAATCGTCTCATTGTAAACACTGACAAAACAGTGTCTATGTCATTTCACAATAGTATCACAAAATCTTTACCCCAGGTTTCTCTTTCTTTAAACGGAACACAATTAAAAACTGTTACAAATACAAAATTCTTAGGTCTCCATATTCAAGACAACCTCAAATGGAATTGTCACATTGACAATCTTAATTCCCAATTAAGCAAATTGTGTTACGCATTCCGAATCTTAGTTAACGCAGTTAGTCCACGTATTTCCCGTTGCGTATATTTTGCAAACGTTTACTCCCATTTACGTTACGGCATTACCTTCTGGGGTAATTCCGGTCAGAGTATTCAAACTTTCAGAATTCAGAAGAGGATAGTTCGGATAATTTGTAAATCTCACCCCCGAAACTCTTGTAAACCTTTATTCAAGGAATTAAATATCTTAACACTTCCCTGCATTTATATTTATGAAACAGTCGTGTTTGTTAAGACCGAATTACTGAAGTGCCACCCTTTCTTTATACGAAACAGTCTCGTTCACGAACACTATACACGCAATAGTAGTAATATTCATCGCCCTAGAGTGTCAACCACTCTTTGCCAAAAGGGACCATACCATTCGGGAATCGTTCTATATAATTCCCTGCCCAAGAATATAAAAGATATTATGAAATTGAATATCTTCAAATCCGCGGTTAAAAACTACCTCCTGCACCAGTGCTTCTACACTGTAAAAGAATTTATTGATTTTAACAAAAGTTAAATTCGTCTTGTGCTTTATCACGCCATTGCTGTAGTACTTTTTAAACAACTTATAACAATTTCAAAAACTATTTTCTTGCATGATTGTGTTGTCTTATGGCTCATATTAATTTAGTTTTATGTGTACTCAACATTGGCACGTTTGTGTACATAAATTCTGTAGCCCCATCCTGGCCCGGGTTTTTCTCCGGTTTTCCTTCGGGTAGAGGCGGATTTATCATACAGGTTCTCTAGGCTTTGTCTAGGGGCGGGTCTATTGTAACAATAAATCGTGAATTTAGTGTTATTTCAATTTTTAAGCACTATACTCAGAATAATCTATAGTTCGATAATAACTTACATGTAATTTTTTGCTTAAAATTACAAACATATTGACATTCTATTAGTATTATAACTCGCAGCTAACTTTTTATCTTATCTAGGAATTTTTGCTGAAATTTTTGAATCCGCCTCTGCCTTAGGGCCCTTGATCGGAATTGATGGGATGGTCCCTTGCTTGCTTCCGGAGAGTAAATTAGTTTTTCTTTTCCCTCCACGTGGTCATACGCAGTTTGTACTGTTTTTTGACAATAAATTTATTTATTATTATTATTCATTATTAAAACATTAATTTTTATTTATTTGACAAATTTCGGACAATTATGTTCGGTATTAATAGTTAGTTCCTCCATGTGTTTCTTATGTCATAGCAATGCTTCCTTTGACAAAAAAACTTTACTTGGTTGTCGAAATTGACTTTAACTTGGTGCACCATGATTATTCTTTTTTTCTGCTTCTATTAATGAAGTAGCCGTGAAAGCAATTACGTTGTTAGCAAGTGCAATATAATACTACAGTGGAGATAAACTTTAATTAGTTATCCATCTAAGGATGAAATAAGTTCCTTATATTGTAAATAATGTCAAGTTAATGTTCATGAACGTCTGTTAATGTGCAGAATTAAAGAATTGAAGGTTGGGGGCAAGTAAATTTCGATGTAAACAATTTTCTTTAAAGAACCGTGAATCTAGTTACATTTGTATGTGGACATCAATGGACTGGCACTTCCTTTGTTATCTTCTTGTCATCATCTTTTATTGTCTTGACTACTTTCCATTAAGGTGCGAGTAGTTCTCCAAGTTCGTCAAATCACTGAGAAGTATAGTTCTTTTCTTTATTTTCATTGTAATTCTTTTATTGTAATTCAGTTAATAATGTAGTACAAACAATGTTCAGGAACTCACTTGACTTGTTTGTAATACGTATGAGCATGTTAAAGTACGGTGGCCGAACGCAAAGTGATTTATGCATCACACCTTGGAAAAAGTGAAATATATTTTTGTAATGTCCGGTGACGTACAGATAACAGTGATGTAAAAAATCAAAGTTGGTACTCTTTTAAAATAAATTATTTCTCTATAATAAGTTATGACACCATCGATTACAAATACAATTATTTCTTTTATATGACTGATAAGGTATGTTTTCGAGTTGAAAACATTATTACATGTTACTCTGTACATTTATGTCGGTTTCATATATTTTAATTCTATCTACACTTCACAGGTCTTTCTCTCTACATCGTATTCTCTTCCTCTCATGAGTGGCAGGACGTTTGTCGTGATAATTGTCATGATAGACATTACCGCGTCATTTACCAAAGACTTTGTGATTGAATTAAATCGAACTGTGCGACGTAGCTTTATAACATTTTCAGAATCCTAATCATAGTCACCTTATGTGTACAACCGACAGCGGTGGTATGTATAGAACCTATAACAGACAGCGGTGTAGTAGTGTTTTCGCTTTAAATACACTGCCGTTGAGAGAGAGTGTTTTCGATCTCCTCGCTTTACTAAACTTATGTGACGTTTTCATCTTTGATTTCACTCGGAAAATCATTCCAGCCCAACGATGGTTCGGCACCTTATGTTCTCTGTCAACAAAGTTCTTCCAATTCATCACTTAATGTCATATTATTACACGTATGGTTAGGTGGAAGATCGCCTGAACCTGGATGTAAGTGATGAAATGAAAATAAATCAAAAAACTTTCTCTCTTTGTACAAAATGAGGTTTGGATTGGGGAAAATTATTCAAACAATACATTGGATCTGCAATTCTGTATAACTTCAATTGTGTCCCTCCAGTAGTATCGAAAGTAAATTATTTAACTCAGTGACATTCTCGTCTGATTGAAGCAAAGTTTTTACATGATTAAACCTGGAGGAATCCAAATGCGGAAGTGTGTGTGTGTTTTATGTGTGTATGTTGCAACCTTTTCACGACCATCCACTGGACCTGTCGTGATGTAATTTTGCAACAAGATAGTTTAAATGTTCAGAAATAACGTAGACTAACTTTATTTTTTTATTTTTTTAAGAACTAGAGATAAAAATGATTTTTGACGATAAAGTTGGAAAACATTCGTTACGTTCGCTACGTTATACAAACGGTTAGAGATAGGTTAGCAGTATGAGTGGCAATATTGTTCGCCTGAAAGAGCTCTACAAAAAGTTCGACAGCATATGTCTGTCTGTAGAGGTTAATCTAAAATATCGAAAAACTTGTTTAAAAGACGTTAAAATACTTAAGAAAGTAATTTAAGAAGGAAAAAAATCAATAATCATTCAATTTTACGGATTCTTTATTTGTGCATTTAACAAAAATAAAAAATATCTTTAAATTGTAAAATTTTATCGAATAGTTTCGATTTTACAAGCGCTTTAATGAAATTGTGCAGCCCACACTGCCGCCGTTGTCTTTTGCATCGGAAGCGAAAATTCGTCCAACGCTGATATTACACACATACGAAAAAAAAAAGAAGTGTTTTATAAAAGATAAAGAGTTTAATCCATAGATTTCGAGGTCTTTCAGACAAACAATGACATGATGCCGTACAAATACAGGTTCAGCATATACAGAGGTTAAATACCCCTAACTCTCCTACGGGTGAAGTCGTGTGCTAGGCCAATTGGTGACGTTTAGATTGATTGATTTCTCTCACGGACAACTTTAGTTTGCTTACTCAATGGTTTCACCCAAGGATTTATTTATTCTTGCTGCTGGAGGTGAAACTCAAAATAGTGTAGTACAGTCAAGTTTTGTATTAAATATGAATATTATGAATTTGTAAATTTAGGATGCCGTACGTATGTTTTTTAAAAACCAGTAAGTAAAATTATTTTTAACTATCAATATAGATAGATTTTTTTTCTGAGTAAAATAATATTGGTCTAGGAAAAATTCCGGACGACGCCGAGTAATGAACTAATAATAACATAAACCAAACATGCGTTCTCGATTTCTTGGTAATGCATTTGTCATTAGCATGTCCCTGTGTATTATGCGGCGAGAGTTACACGTTATTATAAAACATTGATCTTAATATAACGTAGGAGTGCTCATGTAGCTCCTAACAAAATACGAAGCAAATTAATATATACTTTCATACCCTTCCATCTCTTATTCACTAGTGAAACGTTTGCATTAAGAATTGAGATTGAATGATTTAATTGATATGCCAATCAAAATACTCTGACATAGTTTTTTCCTGAAATTGTTTGCATACTTAAAATACTAAAAATAAAAAATAATTTTGAAATTTTATTGTGAGATGTTGAAAAATAGTTACTATTATACGTCTTAAAACTAATGAAATATGAAAATGTAGAATGGGTACTGCCCTGGTAAAAATTCATAAGACTTTGTTCCAGACTAGTTTTATTTTCCTCACCCTAAATCAGAAGAATATATTTTTAAAGTTAATCGAAACGACGTAAAAATTGGTTCGAATCTACAGGACAATTTCAATTGTCAATTCAATGGACATTGTTCCTTCGATATTTCTTGTCATTCGTTTACTTGGTCAAATAATAGGACTCACAGTTGAATTCCTAAGAAAGTTTGTGACCGTAAATATAAAGCAATCTTCGTAAATATAAAGCCCCTCCGCGGTTACGGTGTCAGCGCGCTCGCCCGTCACCAAGTACCCCAATTCCCGATGGGGACAAGAAAAATTTGTAACTTTTCAATTCTATATCTCAGTTCATATTTATCTATGGCATTTTTTTATATTGTTGTGTTTGTAAATGGGAAATGTAGCGTGCTATTGAAGCTTATCTACATGGAGCGATAGGAGTTAGGAGTTGTGTGGTAGGTCGTATGTGGGCCGGTTAGCTGGGTTTACCAACAACTTGGCGCACGTGGAGGGGTTAGTACAAGTGGTTAGTAATACTTAGTTATTGAAACTAGGAGGAGCTGGATAGAGGAAGGAAGGTTTGCTTCTCAGTAGTCACAGCTATATGAACTGGGACATTAATGTTAAAAGCTACAAATTTTCTGGCCCCCCGGGATGACTTGGTGATAAGCGACAACACTACCACCTGCGCTACCGCTGGGGCTGCTGTGACATTCGAAAATTTCACTCCCTGCGGCTAACAACTAATACTCAAACACAGCTATCCAGATTCTATCTAGACGTTGTTCCCAAAAATTCACGATGTGTCTAGTAAATAAACTCACACAGAACTGAGCCTTACTAACACTCGTTATCGTGGTCCTTAGTTGACCTATTCGAGAATAAATACATACAAACATAAAGCAATCTATGACTCCAATGAAAATAGACCAGACATTAGTAAGTAGAATGTATGAAGTATACATAATTCACTGGATCTTTAGTCAGAGTTGCAGTACCTGAGAAGTTACACGAAAAGAATGTACGTGACTTAACTTCAACGAACTTTTAGTGTGACGACCTTCACGCTCCAGGCATTCTGCAAGTCCTGCATGTCGGGTTTTTGTCAGCGTGACCATTGAATGAGAGGGTCTTCTCTTGTGAGCGAAGGGAAAGCAGCTCCCCGTTCCGCCGAATTCCTCCAGACCCTTTGAAGCGCATCGTGGCCCTGGGGATTGTTGACGAGCCATGGCATTGTCAAGGCCTTCTGAAACCACACTGGGCGGTGGTGGTGGGGGCGGTGTCGGCACAGGAGGCAGGTGACGGGTGGAGCACGATAGGCAAGTGCTGAGACCGCAGCAAGGCAACCTGCGTTCCCTTGCCCCCCCCTCCCACATTAATCGCTGTCCGTCCGTCTGTCCCCTTCGGAGTACACTCGTTGCACAGATACGAAGAGCATCGAAAACTTTTGTTGTGTGGAAGCATTTGTTATTTGCTTGATATGTGTCTTTATAGTTGTGAAAAAAGAAATTATTCAAATAATGATTCTGAAGAAAATGTATTCTTGTATTCTTATTTTCATTAGTTATTCACTTCACAATACAACGCTACTTACTTACATTTGAAAATTGGTTACTCTCCAATGCCCTACGATATTTACGATTTTGCTTAACAAAATTTAAGATAAATCTTATGGTAATCAGAAAAAAAATTACTGAGATGTGTTTTTAGTGACTGATGCAGGTAAATAGTAAATAGTTTTAATTCATCTTGCGAGGGATCTGTCTGTATATACGTGCTCACCAATACTTACTGGGACCATTTTGTAAAAGTAACAGACAATACAAAGAAAATTCATTGTACTTGATTATAGAAGAACTCAAAGAATTGAAAAAGTCCATGTTGCTATCATTGGTGAAGACGTGAGGGTTTATACAAACATAAATTTTTTGTTGACTATGAAGATGAGAGAGCGCCTTTAATGCGAATTACACGTGTCTACAGAGCTACAGAGTAAGTGCCTCGCTTTCGAGGTGAGTGCGAATTCTCAGGCCAGCTGTGACCAGCATTCTCTTTTTCTCACAGACATTTTCATTAATGTCCTCTCTTCTTACTCATGTGTTTTTGTTTCGTTTGCACCGAAAGTTCTTGGAGAAAACCGCGAGTGTTTTTCAGTAAACATAGCTTCCAGTACTATTGTTCATTACAGATTTCACCACACAAATGTTGTATGATAGTGAGATAAAATACACATCTACTGATAAACTTCTTTGATGAATTCGGTGTGTTTTAACAGCACGGTAGATTCATTTATCGCAAACATTAAATGGACTAGTAAAATTTTTGATTCGTTGAGATTCTCCTCAGTATTTACACGACCTTTCTCTTTTTCTTACCACAATGCCAGTATCTATTTATTCAAAACGCTTCAAAAATCCAGAGAGAATTCTCAATTTCTGTCCTTGGATTGCTCTTCATGTGCAATTCGTCATATCGTACATACGTTCATCGCTTTCAGATTAAACTAAATAAGGAGTTACTTTCACTATTGAGCATGAAGATATACACATTGGTAAAATTTTTTGTAATTAGTACAAAGTATTTATTTCTAGGTAGAGTTTTGCATCTGTTCTCATGATTGTTCGCAATTTATTATGACTACGTATTTTCAATGAATATTCTCCTTTTTTCGTTTAAAGTTTAATTTTTGAATAACTTTTCTTTCAAAATTCCTATTGCTCGATTAGGTTGAATAGAAGAAGTATAGTGGGGGATTTTGAGGAAAATGACCAAAAAGCGTGTGTAAGGAATTTGAAATTTTACAATCCCTAAAACCGACTACGTATATTTCTACTTTTCCTAAGTGTTATTTCCCGACTAAACATTTAGATAACAGCGTTTTAAATTTACTTTTATTGGACCTGTAGTGATATTATTTTTGTTTTAATTGTTGGTTTTGGCATAACCTCTACGTTATTAGTTCGTTGTTTTAGATCAAACAAAAGTCTTAAATAATCCAATCGTATTTTTACTTATTTCCTGTGCTTCTATTATTAGAAAGAAAGACGGGAATAACTGGCTCTAAAATACTCTGAAATTGACGTGGTCGATCTTTGTCGGAGGACTGATTTCGGCTTTGCGGCATTCTTCTTACTTCAAAGACTCGCGAATCCAAATTATCGCGTTATAAAATATATTTGGATATTATAACCTCATAGACTGCTTTCGCGCTACAATTTCTGTGTCCTTCCATTACATATATGGCTTATGTAATTCTGGCTTCATCCTTAAGGGAATGAACAAAAGAGCTAATGGTACAGAGAATCATTTCTATCTGTAATTGATATATNTATATATATATATATATATATATATATATATATATATATATATATATATATAACGAAACTATGCGAAGTGTGTTAGAAAAGTAAAGTATTATGCAGTAATTTGTTGTATCACATGCCCCTCTTAGCCACCTATAAATCAGAGCAAATAATTTTTTTGTTTCTATTTCATTTAGTCTAGAATTTGAAGTCTGTCAGTGAAACTGCGAATCCCAGTTCCTTTCTCCGGGAATGACCATTGCATATCCCAAAAATCTAGCTATCCAATACCTCTGAAATTAATTCTGGATTCGACTAGGATTTGAACTCCGGATATTGGTGGACCAGACTATTATATTAAAGGGTTGAATACAGAGTCAAAATAACAGAAAAAGCTAACTCGCGCTCTAGTGAAGCAGGGCTGAGGCTGCAGGTGTCAATGTTCACTTAATAAAAGACAAGGGGTTATGTTTTCTCTAAACACGTTTAGCGATAACAATACACGAGAGAGGGAAAGGTCGAATAGGTTGTTCTAGAACGATCGCCGCTTAAGGCTCGGAGAACGGGATTCTATTTCCAGCCGCACCACCTCGACCCACGACCTGACGGACGAGAGCGCCGCCGCCGTCGGAGCTTGTTGTATTGATCGCGTGCGTAGTCACATGGCTCGTGGTTCCAACGGCAGCCACCGTCCGTAGCGGCGCTGCCTGCGGCGCTTTACGACCTGCGGTTCATTCATTCACGGGTCGAGTTAGGTTGAAAGTAGCATGAAAACAAGACGAGGAAACATGTGGTTTCCGTTGACCACGTGAACAACCGGGAAGCATCGAAGAGACATTGTCTCGAGGAAAATTCTTTTTACATGAATCACATCTTCATTTCAGTGTGTACTGTGTGCTAAAAATGAAAAGTTATAACTTGTTAGTTTTTGCTTGTTATAACTTTTTTGTTGCTTTAAGAAATAGAGTTAATTGAGTGTGCTCCATTATGAGTGCGTACTCTCCATAAAATCAGCTTAATAATTCAAAAATCATTGAAAATTATTAATTACATCAGTTTTACATCATTACATTTGCCTAAAAAAACAAAAACAGAACAAAAAAACTGAGAGTTCTATTATATTCGTTTATTTAGAAGTTTCACTTTTGAAGTATTAAAACTAATATGAGAGGAGTTTAAACTAATGTCAGTATCTCAAACCGATGAATATACCTACGTGTATTGATCTTCAAGATAAAAAACATCTATTTACATTCTATATTTCCCCGATAACTGCTGCAAAAAGAGAGAATTATTGTAGGTTACTGTTCGAAAATGTTCAACT
Organism: Laupala kohalensis; assembly: GCA_002313205.1. NCBI lineage: Eukaryota > Metazoa > Arthropoda > Insecta > Orthoptera > Trigonidiidae > Laupala > Laupala kohalensis. The sequence goes on along the minus strand of NNCF01130996.1, from coordinate 348,226 downwards.
TGTGGTCTTGAATTTTAATCTCTAAATTATATTTATTAATTAATTTCCATTGAAAAGGTTCAAATGAAATTTCCGATTAAAATAATTTATGTTATTATGCTATGTTATTTGATTTACATAATAAATCATTTATAAAAGTAAATTTACATCAATCTTACGATTTTCCAAGGATCCAAAAGGTGCTTTAACTTCAATGAAACTAAGAGCCAATTTCAGTGCTACGTAAAAAATATATTTGATTGAACATAAACATTAATTAAATCAGACACCAACTCTGTCTCAATTCCGTGTCTCAATACACTGATATAGCTCTGGACTTGGCAAACCTGGTGAACAAAATGTTATGGTATTCAAGTTGAGTTATTGTAAAAGAAGGTTTTATCAGAACTAAACTATACGTTTATAATAGTGTTAATTTTGGTTCGTGCACTTTTATGAACAATGATCCTTCAGGTTTCCCGGGAAGAGTCTTATGAGTAATGAGTCCGTTTCTTGGTTCCGATTCCTGTAGATCCAGAAAGAAACAAAGCTCCATCGTTGATATTTGCGTCATGAATTAGTCGTGAATCATGCCACTACATCCTTCCAGAAGGGGATAAACTCTTTTTACCATATTCCACCTGCTGCGTCAATTACCTTTAGTCACCTGTGATGAATGTTTCTGACCTACTTACCGTTAATGGGGATACCATATACGAAACTTCCAGAGAAGGAAGATAAAATCCCAACGATTCCCGTCTGGACATTGGAGGATTATTTTCGAAACGGGACAAGCCGGACCGTTCGAAATAACAGTGCCTTTAAGGGTCTGGATGGAGTTGATCCTTGCTCCGTACCCCGTGGTATAGTAATGACCTAGATAAGAAAGCTGTTGTGCTCTTGTATCTCAATACTGTTTCTGGGGTAGCAGGTAAAAGCTCAGCATTATTTTACTGGTCGAGCTATCGAATTATTAATATTCAGTTCGGAAAATATTTGTATGCTGTGATGTTTGGAGAAAATGGTTGTTACTATGATAAGGAGAGGGTGAATTTTAGCTTGTGCTCACAGAAAAGGGAAATAATAAAAGAAACATCCACGAGGACTGCCAGTGAGACCCTGTTTTTTGAACAGTTGCAATATTATCTGATTCAAAATAAACAGCAAAAGATTGTTAAATAAAATTTATAGTCCTTTGTGTTATGTATGAATATTAACCATAAAAATATTATGTAAAACTAGTTACGCTTAAAATGATATGATCCATGTGTGAGGAATCAAACCAACATAACGTATAAATAAGGAGGCTGCATATTTTAATGACATTAATGTAAAATATACTATCTAATTGTTGGGGATAAAATATCTGCATGTAAATTTAACACTTCGAATTAGATGGTGTGACGTACTGAATGTAAAATTATTTTTACAATTTCTTGGGATGTCACATTTAAAAAACAGTTTACTCCGCACTTGCCAACGTTTCGGTATAATATCAGGGCTATGATAAAAGTATTAAATGAAAATACATAACTAATATACAAAAAATATGTACTACCATTACCAATTATCAAAACTTGAAATTATAAAACATTGTAAACCACTGCGAAGGTTTCTGTGTTAAATGTGTTTATGTGTTTATGTGTTTATGTGTTAAAGATATGTGTAAAATGCATTCGTGATTTTGAGAGAGATTCGCAAGCAATATTTAGGAAATATCTCTATTGACAAAGAATGATCCTGCAATTGATGAATCATTCGTGATTGATATCAAGGCAATAAATGTTTAATTGTATGTCTCAACACAATTTTATTTCCATGGCTCTTGAACTTTATCTTTACTAATTAACTAATCTACGGAAATCTCGAATATTTCTCTGAGGTTTTTATCTTTTAGTTGCTTGAACGAAACGAGGCGCAATAAAGTGCCGGATCTCTTTTGTACACAAACTCTCGAGGCAGGAAAAAAATGAATCGAGTGAAAGGTAAGATGTGCGTGTGGTGAAAATAATCTATAATCTGTGAATTGCATATTCGCTTGAGTTTAACAAGTCTCGTACCAGTTGAGCGGCGGACGGCGTGCAACATCATGGCGCGGCTTCCGGATGGTGTCGTTCAGTTTAGGTACGGAAGGAAAGTGCTCGCCATTGTCACTATACACGGAACAGAATGGAATACCATCTCACTCCTCTTCTAGAGATATTTTATCTAGTTCTCTTAATCCACACGCCTTATACCTAAAAGTATTCGTACGAAAATAAGACAAATGTTAGAGTCAATAAAACTTTCGAAAATAAATTTCAATTATTTTAACGGAAGAGATATAGCGATCAATTCCCATAATTTTTTTTACACCTTTGAATCCCATATATTTATCTTTTTTCTGTCAAATTTAGAGGTGTAGGGAGATTGTCTGGTTATTCC
>NNCF01130996.1:335801-345810 GCA_002313205.1 Laupala kohalensis | reverse complement strand
TATATATATATAATAATTAATAATAAGAAAACTTTTTTAAAGGTTCATACGCGAGAGGCTCTCTTACATTATAGCAAACCAGATCATGGCAAAATTTCCAAAAGAATAGTTTGGGAACGGACAGTACATAACGACGGAAGTCCTAAGCGTCCTTTGGGGAGACTATTTCAAATTAGGTCACAATGCGAAATTTCCTTGGAAGAGAACCGTATTCTGGCGCACCTCTTTCGAATTTGGAATCGGCAGACCGGCAGGTATTTAACGAATTTTGTTACGTTCTCTTTGCATTGGCGATTGATAAGTACACTTGTGGACGACGATCTACGTAGATATAAGTGTTCTGCGACCTTTTTTGTTGACAGAAAGATACCCGATTGGATCCGAAACACTGAATCGATTGACCGTGCGATAACCTAGGTGAGAGGATCAATCCTAGAGGCTGTTGTTCGTTGCGTCCTAGTGGCCTCTTTACAATGGCGCAAACGAACGGCAATAGAGGACCCGCGGACCCCAGGCACTGCGTTGTTATTCAGCGCGCACTTGTAAATGCTATTCCTCACAAGTATACTTAATCTTCTATTTCCTCAATTCCTATTTCCTCAATCTTATTTCTTCATATCCTCAATTCTCTTTATCATCGTCTACATAAATAATAATGCTTCCGCTTTTCCTGGGGAACACTTAATTGTAATGAATATATTTTTCTTACTTACAAGGAAGGTTTTGTAAAAATTCAATGGACTACAAATCTTTACGTTGAATGCAATGTTATTCATTTACTATGTTGAATAATTATGCTGAAGTAATTCGAGAACTGGACACCTACACTAAAAACTCACAGAGCGGGACACAGTAATTATCATAGGTGAGCAGAACGATATCAACTTGTGTGGACATTTCAACGCGTCTGAACATTTACAAAAATTAAAAATGGCCTCTCAGCACACAAATATAGTACTCTCTAGCCCGCCTCCACGCTTCAACGTTCCACAAATAAACCACGAAATTAACCTGGCAAACATCTCCCTAAAACATCACCTGGCAGACACAAAAATCACATTTATTGATTTGCAACCACACCTGACTGCCATGGACTTTACCCAGCACGGTTTACATCTGAGACCGTCTGGGAAACATCACTTCGGTTCCCTCCTAGCTTCACATCTGACCTCACATCAACCACCTGCCCCTTTACCCACTCTTACACCTCCTCCTGCTCCTACCATATCACCATCTCCTCCTCCACCACCCTCAGCTCCTACCTCATCACCATCTCCTCCTCCTCCCTCTACTCCTACCTCATCACCATATCCTCCTCCTCCCTCTGCTCCTACCTCATCACCATCTCCTCCTCTACCTCCCTCAGCTCCTACCTCATCACCATCTCCTCCTCCACCTCCCTCAGCTCCTACCTCATCACCATCTCCTCCTCCACCTCCCTCAGCTCCTACCTCATCACCATCTCCTCCTCCACCTCCCTCAGCTCCTACCTCATCACCATCTCCTCCTCCTTCCTCTGCTCCTACTTCATCACCATCTCTTCCTCCTCCCTCTGCTCCTACCTCATCACCATCTCCTCCTCCTCCCTCTACTCCTACCTCATCACCATATCCTCTTCCTCCTCCCTCTACTCCTACCTCATCACCATATCCTCTTCCTCCTCCCTCTGCTCCTACCTCATCACCATCTCCTCCTCCACCTCCCTCAGCTCCTACCTCATCACCATCTCCTCCACCTCCCTCTGCTCCTACTTCATCACCATCTCTTCCTCCTCCATCTGCTCCTACCTCATCACCATCTCCTCCTCCTCCATCTGCTCCTACCTCATCACCATCTCCTCCTCCTCCCTCTACTCCTACCTCATCACCATATCCTCTTCCTCCTCCCTCTGCTCCTACCTCATCACCATCTCCTCCTCCTCCCTCTACTCCTACATCATCACCATCTCCTCCTCCACCTCCCTCAGCTCCTACCTCATCACCATCTCCTCCTCCAACTCCCTCAGCTCCTACCTCATCACCATCTCCTCCTTCCTCATCACCATCTCCTCCTCCCTTTGCTCCTACCTCATCACCATCTCCTCCTCCTCCCTCTGCTCCTACTTCATCACCATCTCTTCCTCCTCCCTCTGCTCCTACCTCATCACCATCTCCTCCTCGTATCTCCACACCCATTTCTTCTCCTGTCCCCATTCTTTCACTTACTGCTTCCTCATCTCCCACGTCCTCATGTATTCCTCCACCCACATCTCCTGCCGCCCCCATACACAGTTACAATTGTGCTCAGGAGTACGATGTGGTATTCGAAGGTGACATTCGCGCTCGGGTGCAGTGTGCGGGCTTTATCCGGAACTAGAAGCTGTACCAAATTCGAATTCCTCTCCACAATCTAACGTCGATTCCATTTCTCGTGAATCACAAACTCTTTGAGAAAATAAAATAATTATTTTTCTTCATAATGTCCAATCCCTTTCAAACAAATTGACAAACATTGAAATTCTGATACACGAAAATCCATTCGATTTGCTATGCCTCACATAACATTGGCTTTCAACTAACAACATCAACGATACTGCAATTTTTTAATGATTATTTAGCAAGTTTTAACTGTCGGCAAAATTTTAAAGAAAAAAATCCCCACGGAGGTACGTATATCTACGTTCGTAATGATATTTTATCTTCTCCACTGACAGGCTACGATAACTTCTTCGTTGATAGTGTGTTCGAATTTTCTGCAGTTAATCTGACCGACACCGGTATTGTTGTTTTGTGTATTTATAGACCTCCTCAATCAGATCTTGACATATTTTTGAAGAACTTCGAAATTGTTTTAAAACATATCACACATAAATCTACTAAATCTATCGTTATATGTGGTGATTTCAACATCGTTTCCCTGAGTACATCTGACTCTGCTCATTCACCAATTATGCGATTCAAGAATTTTATCGACTCCTTAAATCTCATTACTACGATACACGACACCACTCGCCTCTTCGGTTCATCTCAAACATTGCTACATCAAATTATCGTCAACAATCGAAGCTCGTATCTCTCTGAAGAGTTTATCGCCGGATATAGTGATCACCTTGCTCAAGTATTTACAATTAATAATATACTAAAACCTCTTAAAATCCTTTACAAGTTTTCAAGATAGTTTAATGACATAAATAAATCCATATTTATAAATTATTTGCGTGAAGAAACATGGAAAGATGTTTACAATTGCCAAAACACCGACGACAAATTCAATGTATTTATCTCAATATTCCTAAAACATTACAACTCTAGCTTTCCCATAAAACGCAAGTTCCTTAACACAAAGAAATACAATAGATGGATCACCCAAGGGATAAGAATTTCTTCAAAAAACAAACGCCGTTTATATTATCTTTCAAAACGCTATAACCAACCACCCGAATTCCATAATTATTTTCGTAAATATAAGACTATTCTTCGAAAAGTAGTCTATGCAGCTAAAGTAATGGAAAACGACAGGCATATACTAATATCGAACAACCGGATGAAAGCCATGTAAATAATTACACGTCAACTTCTGAAAACTGCGAAGAAAATGTTTCTTTACTAAACGATGGCAAAATCGTATCAAATCCTCAGGACATCGCAATTTGTTTAATTCTCACTTCTCAGAAGTTGGTAAAATAACGAACTCAATATATCCAAATCAATGTCCTCCAATTATATCCACCCACGTACCCAATTCTATGTTCACTTCCGAAACTAACGCCAGTGAAGTCATGAGAATCATCAGCTCATTAAAAAACAAATTTTCAACAGGCGTAGATGATATACTTGAGTTTATTGTTAAATTTTCGTCCCATGCTATTTTAAATCCACTCATAAATATTTTTAATAGTTCTTTATCGGTAGGGGTGTTTCCTAAAATATTTAATAGAGCTAAAGTGAAACCTTTACACAAGAAAGGAAACAAACTTAATATTGGAAATTACCGACCAATATCTCTACTACCCACTTTCTCAAATATCCTAGGAAAAATATTCTGTAAGCGTATTCTAGATTTTTTATCAAAAAATAACATTCTCTCTGACCATGAACACGGTTTTAGGAAATCCTTTTCCACTACAAGCGCCATATTTTCTTTCTTAAACTATGTTACCACATCTTTAGACCGTGGAGAAAATCCTCAGGGTGTTTTTCTTGACTTATCCAAAGCATTCGATGTCATCGATCACGGAATTCTCCTTACCAAATTGCATTCTTTAGGCATTCGTGGACTTCCACATCAATGGCTAACTTCTTATTTAAAAGATAGATATCAACAAGTAGAAATATCCTATACTAAAAATAAAATACTTGAGCGTTGTCTTTCAGAAACAAAGCCACTTACTTGCGGAGTACCCCAAGGATCAATTCTCGGCCCTATACTCTTTTTATTGTATGTGAACGACATGTCATCATCCACATCAGATTGCAATATGATTCTTTTTGCTGATGACACTAATTTACTGTGTAAGCACGTCAATGCTCAAAAAGTTTTGTCTAAATTTTCGACTTGGTTCCATGCAATTCGTCTCATTGTAATCACTGACAAAACAGTGTCCATGTCATTTCACAATAGTACCACAAAATCTTTACCCCTGGTTCCTCTTTCTTTAAACGGAACACAATTAAAAACTGTTACAAATACAAAATTCTTAGGTCTCCATATTCAAGACAACCTCAAATGGAATTGTCACATTGACAATCTTAATTCCCAATTAAGCAAATTGTGTTACGCATTCCGAAACTTAGTTAACGTAGTTAGTCCACGTATTTCCCGTTGCGTATATTTTGCAAACGTTTACTCCCATTTACGGTAGGGCATTACCTTCTGGGGTAATTCCGGTCAGAGTATTCAAACTTTCAGAATTCAGAAGAGTATAGTTCGGATAATTTGTAAATTTCACTCCCGAAACTTTTGTAAACCTTTATTCAAGGAATTAAATACCTTAACACTTCCCAGCATTTATATTTATGAAACAGTCGTGTTTGTTAAGACCGAATTACTAAAGTGCCACCCTTGCTTTATACGAAACAGTCTCGTTCACGAACACTATACACGCAATAATAATAATATTCATCGGTCTAGGGTGTCAACCACTCTTTGCCAAAAAGGACCTGGTCATTCGGGAATCGTTCTATATAATTCACTGCCCAAGAATATAAAAGATATTATGAAATTGAATATCTTCAAATCCGCGGTTAAAAACTACCTCCTGCACCAGTGCTTCTACACTGTAAAAGAATTTATTGATTTTAACAAAAGTTAAATTCGTCTTGTGCTTTATCACGCCATTGCTGTAGTACTTTTTAAACAACTTATAACAATTTCAAAAACTATTTTCTTGCATGATTGTGTTGTCTTATGGCTCATATTAATTTAGTTTTATGTGTACTCAACATTGGCACGTTTGTGTACATTAAATCTGTAGCTCCATCCTGGCTCGAGTTTTGCTCCGGTTTTTCTTCGGGTAGAGGCGGATTTCTTATACAGGTTCTCTAGGCTTTGTCTAGGGACATGTTTATTGTAACAATAAATTGTGAATTTAATGTTATTTCAATACTTATGATTTTTAAGCACTATACCCAGAATAATCTATAGTTCGATAACAATTTGTTCATGTTTATTTTTGCGTTAAATTACAAACATTTTGACATTCTATTGGTATTATAACTCGCAGCTATCTTATATAGGAATTTTTACTGAAATTCTTGGATCCACCTCTGCCTTCGGCCGTTGATCGGAATTGATGGGATGGTCCCTTGCTTGCTTTCGGAGAGTAAATTAATTTATTGTCGTCCATGTGGTCATACGCAGTAAGTACTGCTGTTTTGACAATAAATTTATTATTACTACTACATAAGGGATACATACAGCCCCGTGTATGGGATGGTCGGATTACTCATATGAATGTCACAGGACTGGGGAAGTAACCAGGATAGGATTGAAGATTTAGAAGGTGGTTTTCAAAGGTCGAGGATGTCAAATAGTTGCAGAGATAGAGAAAGAAGAAACACATGGTGTCAAACAAGAAACGTATGGAAAGGGAAAATTTAAGTTTGGCATATGCAGAAAGATTATCTACCACGCCATATGGTGTTACACTCTGTGAATACTTGTGTAGGATGGAGATTAAGTAGTTAACAAACAGAAATTGGTACTCGCCGTAACTTAAAATTCCTGTTGCGCTTGTAAAATTGTTTTATTGTCATTCGACTAAACAATCTGATCAATTAGCTTTTCCAATTGTGTTTTATTATTAAACCATTGATATTAACGAGTTTCAATGCAATATCCTTTAGTATTACACTTATTGACAATAATACGAATACATCGGGAATTGAACCCAGAATGACTTTGTGATGAGCTAGAACGCTACCACCTGTGCCACGGAGATACAGTAAAATGAGGTACTCTGAGGTTTCGTGTATATTGTGTGTTTAGTTTTAACGTACTGAACTTTTTAACACATTTCTGTGTGTAAACCATGTTGTGATACTATTTCGCACGATACTTTATCGACTGTGAACACGGTCTTGGAAGTCCCGAGGATGTAAAATTTATGGCATTCTTCTTTGCGCATATTAGTTATACCTCCTATCTTCGTTTATGCAAGAACGACTAGTTTACTTTATATTTTTCTGCAACCTGCTTTCCATTCTATTATTTTTTTCTAGATTGTTCCCCTTACTCGTTTCATTATTTAGATTAATTATTCGCTTTATATCTACTGCTTTGGTCATCGCTCAGCGTTGAATGAATCTTTTTTACTTGTATTTTTCGTGATTTATACTTATTGGGTCATAACAGATGGCTGTGGTTATTCATTTCTTCCTCAAGCAACTTGTCTCCTGAGCAGAGACTCGCATTTTTCCGAAGAGTCTCATCGCCTTCGCTTGTCGTACACCCCAACATCCGTTCCCCTTCTTTTCCCATACAGCGACGCTGTGAGGGCGTCTCGATAAACAATGAGGAGAAAGGAGGCCACGTGCAGCTCTCCTCCTTCCCCGCAATTCCCGCTACAACACTATGCGCTACAGGGGTATACTGATCATCCACCCTTGTATCTCTTAAATTCATCCCTTTGAATATCCTGGGTCACAACAATAGAGGACGTATATCCTGACGTGTCGTGCGGCAAAATTATTTTCATTATTTTATTTACATTATGGTTCCGTAGTATCCATAGGAACATGACTCCCGATAAGTTAGTATTTGATCTGAGAAAGAAAGAGGATATTGTATAAACTAGTGTATGAGTAGAATGTTTTCATTTTTAGTAGCAAATTTACTCTGCCATGCTTCACCCCAACAAGCAGACCCCGCAAAAAATATCAACTTCAGTTGAGTCATGTGGACAGTCCCGTTCTTGTGGACACCCCTGCTGGCTTAGCGGAAGCATTCAGTGGTCCATAATCGGGTTTGAACATCGGCAGTGGAGACGGTGTCAATGGTGGTGGTGAGGCGCGGGCCGTTAGAAGGTGAGGTGCCTGGTCCAGCGGCGGCAACGCAAGGCGCGCGCGCGCAGCCGGTGCACGGAACCCGGCTCGGCAGGTTCTCTTTAGAATCCTCTTACGCCTTCACCGCTTCTCCCCCCCCCCCGCATCACCCTCTCAATATATGCGTTCCACACCTAGGTGCTCTCTTCACCATTCACGATGCATTCATCTTCACATTCGATGGAGCTTCTACTTGTAATTGAATGGTCTTGATCGTTAACTCTTTCACGGGTTCTCGAAGTTTCTGACTCCTGCAAAACTTGGGTTTCTCTTTCATTGACAGATTTCAAACTGTAGCTATATTAATAGTACAATGATACGAGTTTTAATCATTTGGTGGAGAGTTATTAAGTATAGTTTTCTTTCATTTTTTGAACATGTGTTTTTGCGTTTTTGTCCTCTTTTTTGTGGGTACAAATTTCTTGAAATTTATACAATTGGAATATGTAGCTCTTTGTATCCATGTCCCAGTTTAATTACAAAGAGTTCGACCTCTGCGACTAACAACCGCAGTTGTAATGCTCGGATACAGTGCTCTGGATCATATCTAGACGCTGCCCCGATGTCGGTTATTAAGACGAGTCTAGTGAGTAAACTCAAATCAATAAATGAGCCTTATTGGTATTCGTCTTTCATGGTCCTCGTTGGCCGAAACGAAAATACATACAATTGGAATTTTCATATTGCAAAACCGCACAAACATTGTAACACATGAAGGTCGTGTTCTCAACATTAAAGTTTTTCAATTGTAGTATATTGGTGGTGTTTAAATGGGGTACCATCATTATTAACCTGTGAGTGGTCTTAATAAAAACTTTTAGAATATACTCTCAATGATTTAATACTGGCAGATGCCAAAATATTTTTATAGAAAAAATTACACTGAGAATCGTTTTTTAAGTATGAATTTGATTTTAATATCTCTTAAAAAAATAACGGAGTGTTTCCATAATAAACCATGTATAAGAACCCATTATTACGAGACGAAAACTAAGGAATCGAAAATTAGTTTGTTAATCCAATCTTCGTTTTAGGTTTGGCTGTTTTTATAGTACTTAGACATTCTTTGTTGGATGAGGAATCAATTTGTATGTGACGGTGTGTTCTGAATTGTAATTGATCAAATTAGTATTTACTTTAAGGAAACTTCTATTTATTTTATTAATAAAATTAGTGTGTGCGTTAACTTCTATTTCCGCTCCCACCACTGCTACCATTTAAATTTCGCCGCCGTCATCGCCTCCACTGGCTGCGCGCGCATAGACCGCCGCCGCGCCGCTGACCCAGAGACCGCGTAGCCGATGGATGGAGGGAGGGGAGCAGCAGCGCCAGGTGCAGGAGTACAAGCGGGCAGGCACTGGCAGAGGAGGAGAGGACGCTTTACGAACGGAATGACGAAGGCGACGACGACGGTGGTGGCGGAAGAATGATGTTCAGCGGGTTGCAGCGTGGCCCCTTAGCGGGCTGTCGTTGGCCCGCGTCGGTCCCACGGGGTACGACTTCGTCCCACGGTCGTCTCCGCCCCGCTTTGTGACCTGATGCCTGATTCTCGCCTGTACAGCGGGATCGTTTATGCTAGATTTGTTTCCTCCTCGCAGATTCCATGGTTTTGTTTCTACCAGAAGTTTATCACTATATTATGGTGTTGTCCTGACTGACTGAGACTAAATGACCGATTGACTGAGTCACCCATTTATAGACGCAAAGAAAACTATTAGAGCAAGGAACTTAACTTTGAAATGAAATTGCGTAATATTGTAGAGTATTAAAGGAAGTAAATGTGAAATCACACATTCAAAAATGTGATTTTGTATGAAATGTGGTTTTTCGAATTTTTGTTATTTTCCTTAAATTGTGGATACTGATTGATATATTATCTCCGTCTTTGTAAGTTAATGTTATTATATCAAATATCGAACAGATAGGAACTGGTATTGTAGAGGCTCAGAAAGAAAGGAATTTTCGAAATTGTGATTGGAAAAGGGATTATTTGTGTTCCGAGTTTTCTCTATGTCTCACGAACTAATTACGATATTATTGTAATTAAGATAATATAGATTTATTGAGTAACTCGTCAAAAAAAAAAAAAAAGGCACTTTATATAGGGGACATTTAGATTTATTTGATGACAACAATGTGTGTGTAAACCATGAGTATTTGAAACTATGAAACATACTCTTCTCTCGTTTGTTTGTTGTTTACCTCCATTGTCTCCATTCTATGTATATATTCAAAGCCTCTCTCGTGGACTATTCAGAAATTGACTTTTACGACTAGCTACTTGTATTAATTTTTGTTTTTTGTTTTGCGGACTTCACTACATAATGTGTGTTATTTCTAGCAAATTTTATCTCACTTCCAGAAACCAAAAATATAATTACTGTCGGCAAAATTTTAAAGGCAAAAATCCCCACGGAGGTACGTGTATCTACGTTCGTAATGATATTTTATCTTCTCCACTGACAGGCTACGAGAACTTATGCGTAGAT
>NNCF01130996.1:273103-333559 GCA_002313205.1 Laupala kohalensis | reverse complement strand
GGAATTGATGGGATGGTCCCTTGCTTGCTTCCGGAGAGTAAATTAGTTTTTTTTCCCTCCACGTGGTCATACGCAGTTTGTACTGTTTTTTGACAATAAAAAAATTTATTTATTTATATAATTGTCACTTAATGGTATTTTAAAAAATGACTACGGAAACTAAAAACCCTACTGCATGAGATAAAAAAATTAAAACAATCGAGAAATGTTTGTGTTTTATCTCATTTGGGTTGGTTTAAGCCTAAGAACAGCTTCTTTTAAGAGTATTATGATATTAGAGAATTCTCTGAGCTAACATGAAGTTTTTTGAACTCGTGTCCTTCGCAATCATGCTGCGTATCGTGTGGTTTGTTGGACCCATTGAAGTGAAACCAAGGGAATTCAGTGGCGAAGAAAACTGTGGGACCTTCCATAATTTTGCTCTTAAGAGTTTCGGTTTCAGGGTTTTATCCTCATCGACCAAGCAGATTCTGATTTGTATTGAAGCAAGGAAAGATTTAGCGGCAGCAGCTGCTGAAAACCTGAAAGGATTGGCTGCAAATGAAATTTGAAAATTTAGATAGTAATCTTGAACAACTTTCTGGTATGACCATTGCATTAAAATACAAGTTTGGTTATATAATAACAATTTTTGCAAATTTTCTGAATTTTTAATATAGAATCAGTTTTCATTGTTTTAAAATGTTTTTAAATTAATTGAAACTGTTAGCTCGTTTGCAGTGAGGGGAATTAAATGGAACGTTTTTGTAAGATATAAATTTGCATGATAAATTGTGAGTTTCAATTGAATGTTTCATTAGCATATAATGTAATTTTTACATTATTTGTACAATGAAAATAATTTTGATGTGCGGTGCTTCACATGCAACAAGAGAACTACATTGAAATAACTGAATACCTTCTCCAGGCTTTCAACATATCTGTTTTAGTTCAGGCAATGGAAATAAAAAGGCGAAAACCTTTTAATAAGACAGGGCGTAGTTTTATCGTGTATAATTCGAAACTCCACATCCACGTTAACATTCTTGCAATAAATTCTGTAAGAGCGAAATTCGCGATTTTTCATGTTTTTTCCATCTTGTAACTCGGGCATTATTCCTAGACCAAACTTAAATTTGTGAGGTGTAGATCTAAGCAATACCACTAAAATGAGACTTCGTGTGTCAAATCGGTTTAATAGTTATTGCAAAAAAATAAGAAAACCACAGTGTTTATTCTATTTGTGTTTCTTCTTTATTTGTGTACCATGCCAGACTTTAAGATGTTAAAATGAGAAATTCGCAAAATTATTTCCGGAGAACCCAGCTTAAATTATTTAATACCGAAAAACTACCCCTTTTTGTCATTAAAAATAGGGATGTTGTTATCAATTGATCCATGGGCAAATTAAAAGGGGACAAACTGTAGGGTGTTTCAAATACTTTCCACCTTTACCTAGGACATTACAACAATTTTTGACGTAATGCGATAATTGTTAATAAAAATGTTGGGATAAATAATTACACGTACCTCAGCAGCTAATTAACGTAACGGCGCGCATTGTTATATCGTTTTTGTCTTTGGAAGGACCACATTTAGAAACCACAAAAATAGAAAAGGATAGCTCATTGCTTTTTTTGCAATTATTATTGCAATCGTTTTCTGAGATTTTTGCAATAACTAATGAACGGATTTGAACTTACGAAGTCTCACTTTACAGGTTTTATTAAGAATCTCCAATTTAAGTTTTTTGTTAGAATCAATATCCGAGTTACTAGATCAATAAAACATGAAAAATCGCGAATTTCGCACTTTGAGTGTTTATTTTAAAAAATTGACCTCCTCTACAATCTTTCGGAAGTCGTGGAGGGTATTAGTTTCATATTTTACACGATGAAACTACGCCGATATTCTTAATTTAAAAAAAAAATTATCATTGGGTCGATTCCCCATTGCCTGGCTCAATTAGGATCACAGCATATTCGACGATGTATACAGAAAACTCAGAGGAGCAACGGATCTTGTCTTATCTTCATGATTATTATTTTATACTTCTAGACTTTTCTCATAATCCGACTCGATTTGAAGTAATTAGGAGTGCTACAAAACATTTTTAAATGTTTCGGTTTATTACTTGTCTAGTTGAATTCATTAAATCTCTTTAATTAAAAGCTTTTTAATAAATTTATGTGATTGTTATTTTCATGTTTGAAAATGAAATTATTACCTGTTTTACTATTTCATTACTATTTACTGGTAACAAAACATACTGGTAATACTGCGTTTCCTCTGAAAGTGATCGAATACCTGTTCATTGATTTGAATTTATCATGATAGTAAAATGTAAATTGCAAGAAATTAAGGTTATTTGTTGGGAGAGTTTTATAACTCATATGAGTTATGAATCATTGTGCGTATATTTGAAAAAATAGGCTCACTGGAATTGAGCCGTGAACCCAAAAGCACCCCCCAGAGACGCACCGAAAATGGGTCGTGGCACTTCTTAGAATTACACAAGGGGGAAAAGAGAAGCACAATTTTGACAAGAGGCAACAGGCATTAATTAACATTTGGTGAAGTCTGATACGCAAAGTATTTAGAAAATGCTATTAGATCAATTTCTTCATGGTTTAAATGAACAATGAAAAAGACTTGCCGCAATTGAATATTTGATACTTCACAATTCTCGCGTTTCTGAACTTTCGACATCTAACGTTATTGGACTTCGATTCGGTTGATCACAATATTTTAATAGCGACATGTAGAAATATTGACTTTTCCGAATATTCGCTTATTTGGATTATTGCTATCTGATATTCTATAAATGTGAAAAATGCTTCGGAAAATGGGAGAGAAATTGACAATATTTTGAATAAGACCTCGATTTTCTAGTAGATTGGTTTGTGTGTATTTTATATATTTCATATTTTTTTATTAAATTGATTCCAGAATAATTACAAGGTTCAAAATAAATTGCATCTTAACCTGCTGATGATTGGAAAATCCGTCTTTTATTCACATATTTCATAAATAGCTGTATATTAATAAGTCATTTCTATTTATTAATATTTAACCTTAGGATGGAATAAAACAATTAAATTTTCGTTTGCCAACCTTTATTTCGCTAGATCTTTTATTAATTTTTATTCTATAGTAAATTTAAGTATGTTTATAGTATGTTTAGTGCTATTTGTAAAATCATACATTTGTAAGTTTTTAAATTGTGAAACGGCAATTTAAATTTTTCAATGTATATTCTTCGTAATATTTTGTATCATTTTGTCTTTGGTTTTCATGTAATTTCTATAGTATTTGTGTTCAGCCTTCTGCGTCTTTAATTGAGTTGAGATCACTCTATCTGGTCTTTCCTCAATCACTTGAGATAAACACCGGGGTGATCCCTGGATTCATACCAGAGAGAAGAGTAATAATAGACCTCCTATTATTGTGATTTAATTTGTGTATTTATATATGTGAATATTATTATAAATTTATTTATGTTCTTTTTATTTATATATTGATTATTATATATTTACTGATGGTGGCAGACGGAAAAGCAGGCCAGATGGTTTGAACCTCACCACGTAATAATTTGTTATTACTTGATTACCTGACGACGGCGTAAATCCACGTCGAAACTAGTGAGTTCTTAACAACAAATAAGAAATATTATTCGTCTAAAAAAGGTCGCAAGTTTTTAATTATTTATTTAATTAGATTCCATAATGGACGTTATAAGTAGAAGAATCGGTGATTATTATAATAATTATTTTTTACTTTGAGATACTGTTAAGTAATCCGCTGAGGATGGGTGAGGGTGAGTCACGCGCCGAACGCACTCATTACCTCCCTAGTAGAATTTGTAATCAGGT
This sequence comes from Laupala kohalensis, assembly GCA_002313205.1. NCBI lineage: Eukaryota > Metazoa > Arthropoda > Insecta > Orthoptera > Trigonidiidae > Laupala > Laupala kohalensis. The sequence goes on along the minus strand of NNCF01130996.1, from coordinate 329,708 downwards.
ACTGACCGGGTCCCGACCTGGGTATTCCCGGCCCTGTGATGACCCTCGTCGGGTCTGTAATGCGATGCCATGTCAGTGTCCGGTAATGGGTCCATGTCAATGTTACCGGATCAGTGCTACGGATGTCACGGCAAGGCGGGAAATTCAATTTAATATTTGACCAACGATTCACGGAAAACCAGCGAATATTCTGTGGATGAGTTTTTTCGAGGCATTTTCCAGTCCGTTCACTGTATTCCCCAGTAATTGTCAATATCTCCGCGAAAACCATTAAGAGCTTTATACACGAAATTTTATTCATTCATGTTAATCATGAGACATCTTGTATTTCTATTCTATCAGACTATGGCCAATTAACGAAATTCATATCCAACAGAATTCTACGAACAAATTCAATGTTCTTCTAAATTTGAATGGATTTTTTTTAAAATTTAAAACTCAATGAGGAAATGATATGAAATACCATAAAATCTATCCTTTTTTAATAGTTCTAAGATCTATTATAAATTAATGAGATAAGATTATTATGGTTATAACATGGTTCAATAAACAACCTAATTGAATCATTAATTTAATATTAGTAAATAATTCAAAAGATTTTCATAATATTTTAATCATTAAGATATAATTTGCACTAAATCAATATATGGGATAATTAATAAGACTCAATATTCATTGGCTAACTCATAGGACTTAATTAACAAAGAAAAACACTTGAAATAAATTGAAAAATTGCGTTGATTTAGTCACAAAAATACATAATGTAATTTTCTTCTTCTCTCTGCTCTTCCTCCGTTTTGATCTTTGGTGTACCCAATGGCTGTTTCTAAGACCTGTCAAAATATATTTTCGTTGGTTGCACTGAATTTTTCTCTCGAAGACCTATAAAATGAGAATAATTAAATAGACACTGTCTTCGTCCGACTATGTTCAGCGTACAGCAAAGGGGGTGACAGATTTCTCTATAAAGAGATAAATATTTCAAAAACTGTTAGCTGAGGGGTTTTGCTAACTGAAGATGCCTGCGAACGAAATTTCTTTTTGTAAACTTCAATGCGACACAGCACTTGTACGTGGGATAACGAGATTGCCCTTTCGAAATGAGTAAGAAGAGTGAGTGGGTCATCATCTGGAAGGGGGAGGGGGGTTGTTGACCATCCTTGGGGATAGCCAAAGAGAGGCTCGGACCACTGCGCTTTTGTTGGCGGATTTCTTAGAATATTCACAAAGAAAGTAAGGGAGGACCGGGTCCGTGCCTTGTTTGAGGCGGTCAGGGAACAAAAAGAGCTTTTTCAATGACCTCGAGAGGATACTCAGAATCCAGTAGTGTGATTTGCAAGAGTTTCTTCCATGTGTTCGACCTGTGTTAATTATAATAAATTATTTAACACCACGTAGTTATTTCTGTAATAGCAGGCCAATCGCATTATTATCTGAAATAAACTGTTTTGGTTTAAACGTAAAACACTTTAGTGTATGTTGTGAAGCAATCTTCCGCATATTTTATGTTAAATGAGAATTTCAAGGATTGCTAGATTTGTAATATACAAATATCAATTGAAGGTTTATTGTAAAATCACAATTTCGATCGTACATGAAAGCGTTGAAAATGCATTACGTTCTTTTTTTATCAAACATTGAGACAATATTCTATAACGTAAATATGAAGATGCTACATTAAATTTTAAAAATTAGTTCATTGAGATCATTATATTTTTGTAGGTTGTAAGAACGTCGCCATCAGAAAAAAAAATTAAGAACCGTTGGTACAAACTTAAACTCTGTGCATGATGGGGGAAGTAGCAAAACAAATTAATTTTAAAAATAGTATTGCAAAAAAGCGAACTTTGAAAATGAAATAAATCAAACCATACAATCGTGATTTTTTTTCAAACACTAATATTAGAGATATGTTCCGGATACTGTATCTGTTTATGGCTTGTACTCTGAGGTAAATAAATCCTCTTCACTCAGATCAGTCGCACATATTTTGCTATTAATATGTTAAGAACATAAATAAAATGTCTTCAGTATTTTTCGAGATTTTTGAATTTTTGATCACGAAGCAAAAATGCTGATAATAACAAAATCTGATTTCAATGGACAACGAGAAAGTAACATTGCAATGACTAAAATTGATAATAATGATAATGTAATTAACGGCGCTATTGTGAAACATCGAGTCAATACTTGCAATATAAGACACGTACTAGCTAAAGATTTTATCTAATTGTCCGAACGAATAATGATTTGAATCAAATATTCTCATACCCTACGCTACTGGTAGATTGAATTCGCTACTGGTACTATGAAGAACGTATATTGAATTCTAAGCTGCCACCCACCCTTTCGAGAGGTTTCAGTTCATCCACCCCTTCGAGTGCCTTTCGCTCAGCTGGTCACGTGCTGGGGGAAATCACAGTCGTGTAGCCTCATAGAGGTTTTCAAAATTTGGAACCGTGGCGTCAACACAGGCCAACTTAATTAATCTGTTACTGTTTTCGTTGTTCGATACGCCTCAAAGATATACATCACTTGGATAATCAACTACAAAATCTGTTGTTACTTTACAAATACCTCTTTTTTTACACAGGTAATTTACAAGCATAATTTGTCGATGAAATTACATAATATAAATAATTCAAATTTTTTACGGCAACTTACTTCCAAAACATACAAGATATTGCAAAATGTATAAATATTATAATAACAGAAAACGAAAAACAATAGATGAGACTTCATCGTAAAATATTGTAGTTCATTTGAGGTAGGTCTTTTAACAGTAGCTGGCAAAATAAGAGTTTATTCGCTTGCTTGATTTTTTATAAAAACTGAATGTGCGAACATCTGACTGATCCGAATGAAATTTTACTATATCATTGTGGAGAAATAATCAAAAGTATTTTATTTTTATGTGTCAAATAAATAAAGTAAAATATAGTAAGTTTTAACTCGCATTTTTAAATTTTGTGCTACTTTCCAATACAATTTTCTATATTCTATTTTGAGAAACCAACACTTCCAGAGTTATTAGAGGACGTTTAAGAAAAACACACAATTTTTACACATTTTGTTATTTATTAAATCTAGCACTTACGTATTGCAAGCAGGTTGTAATGGAATTTGGCATAATTCAATGTCATCAGCCACTAAAATAAAATAAATTCACTTTCCTGTATGTACTTCTATGATTAACACAATCAGAGAACGTTGAAGAAAATGCGTTACTTACAAGATTGAATTACTTCATTGTCCAGTTTCTATGTATAATATTTCACTATTCTTTCTCACACGTATTCCTTTAAGCACTTTTTTTTTCATCTGTACCACTCCATTTCTTTCACATTTTAAGCTACATCTTCAGAAAAACCTTACCCATGCGCACTGCCTTTCACAGTCGTTGTGGCACTGGTTCGAATCGTTAATAAGCTAGCTCCACGAAAACCCGAACAGGCCCATCTATGTAGAATATGCCTGTGCCGAACGTATCTCGATATATGTCAAGCCCGGTGTACACCCTGCAAGGGCCATGTATGGCTCCCGTATAAGTCCCATTTCGTCACAGACCCATTGAGTTCCAGGCAGGGACCTAGTTATTTCAATGGTTTGCCGGGTTAAAATTCTACTAGAGCTACGGCTGACCGTACCTACTGGACTCACGACTCAATTTCGGTTAGGGCTGGGATGGCGTCAGTTGCCCTTCGGTGTATATTGCACTTACGTGTGCGTGAATTTTGCGTGCATGCAAAGTGCAATTTCTATGAACCACCTCACAGGATGGGATGACCGCGTGCGCAGTGGTGGGGTATTGCCAGTGCTGATTATTTCTTTCTTATTAGAGTAATAATGATATTTTTACAAAAAACTTGTTTCTAAGTTTCGACAATTTTTTGCGTTTGCTGGCGAAACTATATTGATGTTCAGTAGTACTTACACCTGATAACTTTATTCAAAAAACAAATCTAAGTCCCGTTTGAGATCAAGGCTCACGAATAAATATTTTAAAGCTTTTATTAGAATTGTATCCGCTCGTGACTTACAACCTAGAATGGAAGCTGGAGAGCCAGTGTAAATACTTTTGATAACTTTCAGTAAACTTATTTTTATTTATTATTTTGTGATCTTTTCTATAATTGAAAATGAAAATGTTGTTTAATACTATTATAACTATTGAAACCTTGAGCATTATGAATATTTTCAAAATGTTTGTTTTTGTCGTTTGCTCTGCTCAGTGAGTGACACTGTTTCTGTGTTTTAACTGCTGCCTTATCTCAAAGGAGGGGAGAGTGGTGGCGCTCGAGTTTCTACACCCTACTTCCTTCAGTTGTTGCACATTTGCACACACTTGCACGTAGCATTCTTCAAAGTGTAGATCGCTGGCCATCACCGGGTTAAGGGGCACGTACACGGAGCTAGTGAAGGCAACTTTTCAACCGATTCGTGTCTCCGCATAGTGGAGTATATCGAGGCAAAACCTGGGCAAAAGTATTTTATTCCGTAAATTTGGTGAATTATGGCGAAAAATCATTTTTAAGTATAGAAAAAAAGTTATGTCCATTATTCATGTTAAGAAAATTTATATAGAGCTTCTTTTTAATTGTTTATATAGATTTGATGCATACCCTCTCGGATAAAAAATACGCATAACTTAACATGACATTCGTTTAAATACATATAAACGATAATTCGCCATAATCCATCAAATACACGGGATAAAATTCTTTTGGCCAGATTTCGTCTCAATATACTCCAATGTGCGGCGTCACGAAGCTGTGTTGAAAAGCGGTGTTCACTTGCCCCTTTGGGCATCCCCCTTTAGGGAATTAGCGAACCCTTTTCGGTATCGAAGTACGTTGCTCAATATCAGTGCACCGTAATAATTTTTCGTGTTTAGGTCCCTGAATTTATTGAGATATTCCCTCCATAGATAACCCAAAACGATCACCTGCAGCTAAGACAATGTAGAACATTGTTGTTGTTGTGAATAGGTGACCGGGCACTGGAGCGTAATGGAACCTGTTCTCCAAGATGTAATTGACTCACAAGTTTATAGTTTCTGCTTCGTTGACCATGCTACCTATTCTATTTGTTCTTCGTGTGGACAATCTATATAGATATCTTTAAAAGATACATCTATGCCATTAAAGAAGGATATGTTTACTTATTCCTATGGTGTATTTAGATGTACATTCCGAGACAAACATTGATAGGAAACTACTTTTTCTGTGTCAAGCTTGCTTACTCTGTGTTCGCAATGTATTTCTACTCTAGTTTGTTTATTCTGAATTCATAATTTGAGATCTTTTGGCCACCTGAAATATTTTCTTGTGAACAAATTTCGTTAATATTGTATTATCTTTTGGACAGTTTTAAGATTTTAAAAAATGTTTAGTTAACTAAAAATAATAATAATTCGTGTATACATTTTATTGTATTAGATATTTTTTATATATTATTGTCTTAGTTCTTTACACTATTTTTTAGATTAAATCTTATGAGACTTTTTCAATAACTCCTCTAGAATTATCTTAACAGTAATTTATTTGAATATACAAAATATAAATTGAAATGTAGGTAGAATGTGACCTCAGTCGTAAGAAATTCAAGACACAAGATTTTGCAGGAAACACGTGTAATATCAAAAACTTTGGGGAATTTTCTAGATGATACGTTTCAATAAAAATCCGTATTTCCATTAAGTTAATGTCAATGATTAACTCTTTTATCTTTCATTATTTGAATATTGATAGCGCTTAATACTAAAACGAGAACTAAAAGTCTTCATATTTTCTAAATACTAATTATTTGCCGTTTGGAAGATGTACCTTATTTATTTTATTAATTTTCAATAAGCATAAAGTTCAATTTCAACCTCAGATATGCCGCGTCTTCATTAGAAGAAAATAAGTGCTGCTTTCTTAATATCGTTAAATCTTTGGAAATCGTTAAATCTTTTTTACAATTTTTTATGAAACTAATTGGTGGTATTCTCGTATTACTGGATTTCATATAATGCTTTTGAAATACCCGTAATGAAAGTTCAACTGAACGCATCACTTATTCAACATACTACATTCTCTTTCAGGCTTGTAAGACTTTGTGCAAGACTTGTAAGACCAACAGATTTTTGTGGAACGTCATTCATCAAATAGGAAATTTTGAACTAGCAGATAAGAGATATCCAAATTCCATTTTAGCCTTAACTCCGAAAGAAGTGATCGGAGGTGAAACACCGTGGGAACTCCGAAGTCCAAGAAGAGTGACAAGTGGTTAAGATATTTTGTACTCCTTTCGAGACTAGAATCCACCCAATCATTTCTCCCGACACCAACATCGCAGGAGGTGGGAACATCTTGGTCGCTTCTTGCGGCAGTGATAACGTTATTTCGGCAAGTCCTTTCCCCGTCCCCGCCGTTACCCCTCCATCACTCTTTGGACATCGCCATTCATGAACCGCTGGATGCCTGTGGCGCCGTTCAGTCGCCCGCGGAACTCTAAAAGACTCCACAAAAAGCGAAAACGAAGATCGAAGCGCCACGGAGTGGAGCGGGCGCCGCGAGCACCTCGGTTACGGAGTTGTTATTCACAGTTCTTCAGACGAAACACAAAAAAGAGATCCTTTCTGCGGAACAAGTTCTCGTTTACTTGTGTAATGCTAGAAACTGGAGTAGATGCTATATTTTTGTATTATTCGGAAATAATAATACATTAAAAATAAAATAATTGTCACAGAAAGAAGACTTTAATCCTAAGTAATTCTAACTTAATCTCAATTCTAACAAAATTTAGTTTACTTCGTTCGTATAGACTGAATATTGTTTTGCTTCTACGTATCTTATTATTTTTTTCTTGTTGGAAGTCCAGTAATTCTATAATGGTTTTGCAAGAAGCGAATTGAAGTAAGAGTGAAGTTCCATTGAAGACACTAAATCATTTACACATACAGAAATATAATAGTGTAAGAAATTCTCTCATAAACGATCCTCAAGTAGATGAAACGATTGGTTCTTGAAGCAGAGAACTTAATAGGGAAATGAAATACTTGGAATTTTCACGGTGATCAGTGTTAGCCGAGAAGATTTAAATTTGCGTATTGCGTGGGAAATCCTTACAGTTTAAAGAAGGCTTTGGTGTTTTAAACGAGCGCGGATAAAGATAATCTAATTTTACTAACATTTTTATGACATCATTATAACAGTTAAAACTAACTGTAATAATCTCGGATGCATTGAATTACAGAGTATTAACCAGAAATGAATGCTTAAAAATATAACTGAAACCTGAAAAGTGTGAAACACTCGCCGATATCATGGGTCATTTTTGTAATGAGTGAGATAGAATATTTGGATTTGAGCTTCGAGTTTTAATGACCAAATTGCAACATTTCATTTCCATGAACATTCTGAATTTTGCGCTCTTTAATGAAAATTATGTAATGAATATTATCTTTCAGTTGGTACTAGAAATGAGAAGATGTAAAAGAACATTAGTGTTCAATTGAGAATTCATATGTAATCAGATTGACTTGTAATATCTTTAAGTAAATTATGGACAATAGTTCGGAAAATAAAATGTGAATCAACTGAAATGAGATCCGGTGATATGGGCAATAAATCCAAGTTTGTGAGATTCTATTTCCGTTTTCCAAGTTTCTTTGTATTTGCGGTATCTCCAACATCTCTATGTAACGAAAGCAACATTCAACGTTAGATAAACATTTTTTTCCTCTCAGGAAGTAATTCGCTTCATTTCATTGCCATGTACGACGAATAGACTCCATGGTTGTTATTGTCCCGTGTTTCAACTCGAAGACATTGTAGAATCACTTACGCTAGGTTTCAAATATAAAGTAAACAACGACAGCGTGAATGGCAGTTAAAAGTTGATTTTCTGTGATTGAGACAAATGAATCTCCAAAATAAATTAAATATTGGTAGTAATAAAATACATTTAATTAACAACATAACTTACTTTCTGGCTATTGCTACAGATTTAAGGTAAGAAACATTTATTTCTACATTTCTCATAGAAATATTCGATTTATTTATGTGAATCTCCAAAATAAATTAAATATTGGTAGTAATAAAATACATTTAATTAACAACATAACTTACTTTCTGGCTATTGCTACAGATTTAAGGTAAGAAACATTTATTTCTACATTTCTCATAGAAATATTCGATTTATTTATGTGAATCTCCAAAATAAATTAAATATTGGTAGTAATAAAATACATTTAATTAACAACATAACTTACTTTCTGGCTATTGCTACAGATTTAAGGTAAGAAACATTTATTTCTACATTTCTCATAGAAATATTCGATTTATTTATGTGAATCTCCAAAATAAATTAAATATTGGTAGTAATAAAATACATTTAATTAACAACATAACTTACTTTCTGGCTATTGCTACAGATTTAAGGTAAGAAACATTTATTTCTACATTTCTCATAGAAATATTCGATTTATTTATGTGAATCTCCAAAATAAATTAAATATTGGTAGTAATAAAATACATTTAATTAACAACATAACTTACTTTCTGGCTATTGCTACAGATTTAAGGTAAGAAACATTTATTTCTACATTTCTCATAGAAATATTCGATTTATTTATGTGGAAGCAAAATAATGATTCAAGATTTAAATACTGATACATTTTGTATCCTAAGGAACCTGAACGTAAGGTAGTTAAAAGTATGTGTGTCACAATCTGAAAGTTAGAGAGATGGTATTAACTTTCAGTCTTTGTCTACCGAGAGCCCGTTGAGCTAATATTGACTCTGCGAGTTGCATATGTATGTGCAGCTCTTTTGGCACACTGTCAACTAAGCATCCTGCTCTACATTTCAGTCTCAAGAACATGTGTTAGGTGAAGACGAATTGCGGTCTAGAAAGTACAGAGAAAGCCTGTACGAATAATCATAAACGTGTTGATAATCCCGAAGATGCATAACCTGCTGAGCTGTTTGATGATCTTAATATTCATGTCCTTCATACTGTTAATGGTTTCTATTCCAATGTCACGTGAAAGATAATAATTCATTTCCATCACTTCTGACGGTGTAGGTAACCAGTTGTCCAGAGATGTCTGTGTTGATTGTGCAATTTCACTGTATTGAGATATTTTTTTATAATTTTTAACTAATATATGTGTACTTTCTGTATGTGTGTGTATAAATATTGTATATCACATATTTTTAACTTGTTTTAATGCCCTCTCATAAATTACCAAAATTCGAGTTCTTTTTGCTTATTTAGTGCAAAACGGTTTAAAACACAAAATAAGAGAATTCACGCGAACATAATTATGTAACTTGAAAAATTAAAATTCTTTACAAATATTTTGTTACCTCTTTCTTTCATATTAATGTAACATCACCTCGAAAAGCAATAACTATAGTTAAGATAGAATAGCATGATACAAAATATTTATATTTTTAGTCATCTGTTTTATAGCAGTTAGAGTTAACTTTTTGATAAAGATTTTTTTTCTGACTTTATTTGCTAGAAGAAGTTGCTAATCCAATTCAACATGTTAAGTGGAAACGAGGCTTACAATTTTTACTGAGTTGTTATTTTCAATTTCGTTGATGCCTATTCTTTGCATTTTGCGTGGTTGCTGTTATAGGCGGCGCCGTCTCTCTTGCTCATTGCGTGGGCACGGTTGACCCTGCACTTCCCAAAACGCGGCGTTGCGTGGAAGAGCATTTGCACTCCGATTGTATTCTCCAACTTAAGTAAAGCTCGTTGAATTCTATTGTATTTTAATTTTCTCTCTCTTTCTTTATGCATCAATTAGATCGACACACGTAACCTTAGTAATCCTGACAATTAAACCAGAAATATACAAGAACCAGAAGTCTGAATATTTTCAGTGTGAGGAATCTGGTGTCTCGTAAAACAATTGCCAAAAACGTTAATAATTTACTTTTTTCACATTCCTTGAAAATTACATAACTCTTGGATATTTATTATTGGTTATACGTAGAAAATTATTTCGCATTTTGATTTACTGCTGTAGAACCATGTGTCATTAATAAAGTGAATAAGGTGCGTCATTCTGTGAGGAGAAAGATTGAAGGATTTTGCCTCTCCATTTTTTGAGTGTACGGAAGTTATTATTGATGAATTTGACTTTTGGAAGAATGGTCAGGAAATAATATTTGAAACATTGCAAACGCGATGTTAGTGAAGAGATTTTGTTTTTCTTTTTAATAAGTAGTAAGTGGTATTCGAACAAATAATGAAACAATTGTTTAATAAAATGTAGGTAAAATAGTTCAATAAACATATCGAAACTTTCTGTAGCTAGTATAGTTAAATTTCGTAAAACTCTAAATATATTCCATAATACCCATGTCTTGGCGAAGAATAATTTTTTTTACTCATGAGGAAAATCTCATACTGTTGTAAATATTTTATCTGGGGTGGGATCCTTTAGGAGCCGGAGCGAAAACTAGCGCAGTTTTTCCTAATCTGGAATGTCATTTATAGTTTTAAGACGTTTATAACTGTTTTTTGTTGTAAGGTTTGTAAAAATGTATGTTGCATTTGTAAAAATGATCAAAAGTTATGTCGGTCTGAACGATTAGTTCTCAGCCACTATTCAATTAACCACGATTATATGAATTTTTATCTTTTAATAAGGTAAGAATCTGAGTTGTTAATTAATGAAAAATTAGAGGTCTCCCGGTATGTTTCAGTAAGACTTGTCTATACGTTACAAGCAGCCATTGTATTAGAATGTGAATAATAATAATGTAACGGAACGGAATCTCTGGTTACTGCTAAAAGGTAGTTTAGACTCCTGTAATTCAAATTAGGAAGATATACAATTTTGCTTAAAGTATAAATATGAACCATTGGTTTGACTCCGTGACGTAAAATAAAGATTATGAATAACGTAATTGAATAGATTATATAACCTTCAGTTAAATGAAAATGGCGACGAGTTGGGAATCGATGCAGCAAGCAGGATTCTCGGGTTGGATTCCCAGCCCGTCGCCATTTTCACTTGACTGAAAGTTATCACGTATGTTCTCCACGTTCTGGTTCACGGAAGAAATATACGCACAGATTATTATAGTTCGTTTATATTGCTATATTGTGATGCAAAAAAACTCGAAAGCTACTGTTGCAAGCGTTCCGTTGAGTTTTGCTCTGAAAAGCCACTTCTTCATCCGGAGGCTCATGGGCGCTCGAGTGACCCTGCACTTCCTGAAACAGCAGCGTAGCTCTGCGCGCACGAGCAGTCTCTCCGCGCAAGGGGAGGGAAACCAGAGGCCCGCACAGAAACAGGCAGGTTGCCTTTTGGGGATATAGTCAAGTGGGTGGATTGATTGTTAGTTCCGGGTATCCAGAGTTTCGAATGCGAGAAGAGGAGTTGCAGTTTGAATGAAGTACCAACTCTTCTATGAGGTCTAGAATAACTTTTTCTTACTCGCTATTGACTTTTAACAATCTTCGTGAAATGAACGAAATTGTGCAATTCCTTTTATGTTCTAGATATTATTATTTTTTCAATTAAATTATCCTATTGTTTTTTCACTCAGTTCACTTCATGAAAACCATCAAGAAAAGGAATGAAAAATTGTGTCACCAAGAAAGCGAGCAACGAAAGATAGAATTGCAGTAAAAGTTTGTAGTCAAATAACATTCACGAAAACTGAAGAATTGACATTATATCACCCATTAATATATTTTAATGCACTTGATCTCTTAATGTTATAAAAATATTCAAATATAATTTATTTTGTAGTGCGCTAAGAGTTTTTTTCGAGTAAGTTGTTACTAAGTCCTGATGAGGATTGACGACTACCACTACAGGGAGACAACTCCAACAATAGAACGGTGGTTGTAAGTTCAGGGAGTGGGCGCTTGGGAATAGAGAAAGAGAGCTGTTGTTCGAAAATAAAAGACATATTAATTTACTCGAAACCTGTTCTTGATGATTTTTTGTGTTTCTTTCATGCACTTTTTTAACTGTAATTTTTATGACCTAAGATTTGAATTTAAAAAGCATAACAATATACATGCACTGTTAAAAATTCAAGATGGAATTTGATGAAATTGTGCATGAAGCCGCCGTTCAATACTTTCTATAAATTTAATGCACCGAGTTCTGAATTTTTATGAGCGTGTCCATTAAATTTCAAATACATTTTCATGAAACTTCATAAATTCACGAATTTTTATAAATTCATGAAATTTGTTTAATAAATTAATGAACACGTTCATGAAAATTCAGAACTTCAATACATTTAAGGAAATTCTAACCTCAAGAATGTTTAGTTGAGTGTTTTAAAAGTGAAGTTCTCACACACTTCTTTGACATTTGTGTATATTCATTTGTTCGCCGGGTAGTTTCTGGATCTCTCTCTCGTGGGATCTTTCTTTAATGGCCATGTCTATAAATAGTTTCATGAGTATTCAATCTTGAAGTGAAGCCAATAACTAGACAAATTTCTCTACAGTTGATACCGGAAGAGACATACAAAAACGAGTTTATTCACTTGTTGATGAAGAATAACTGGAGAACATATTTGCCAAGATTCGAACCTTCGCCCTTGTGTTTTATAGTTACGTCTACTATCCACTGCACCAGGCCCAGGAGTTAGATATATGTAGAAAAATCTGTTGTATCTACTTTTCACTTCAGGACTCTAGTGGATTACCAGATGGTCATCAACGGAACATAATCACTGTAACAACTTCAGTAAGAAATCTGTATGACTCCAGTAGCAAATATAGTGCGTGGACTGAACATGTGGGCGTATGGGACACATTGTGCAGTTAATTACCTTATCAATCCATAAATAAGTTTTAGGGAACAACGTTCTCATTTCTGCTTAGACAACTCTGATGGTGATATTTTCGTGATCAGATTTACTGCACTCACATTAAGAATACAATTATCTTACAAAAATTCATTGAAATTTAAGAACGTGAATTAAATGTAAAGTCTTCTTCAACCGCATATGAAAACTAATGAACAGTTACTAAAATCCAGTTTTTAAAATATTGTTCATTAAATTAAATTAAAAAAATGTTCATTAAATGAGCATGAAATTTCATGACATCTTTAATGTTTACGGTATTCTTGGTTCGTAATGAGTAGTAGACAGAGAAGCAGAGCAAATTTAACTTCTAAATCCGTTAGTACGCAGGGAATAAAGCTCTCTAACATCGACTAATGTTGGAACCAAGTGACCTGACGGGACAATTCATTCCAGCACAAGCGGCGGTGAGTGTCGACACTCTACTCCATTGTGTGCGTGGTGCTGAGTCGCATGGGCGCTCTGCCCGTGCAAGGAGCGCCGCGCTCTGCCCGTGCAAGGAGCGCCGTGGCGCGGCGCGTCGCGTCGCCCGGGGACAGTTGGCGTCGCAATGGTGTCCATTTGGGAACTCAAGCCTCGCAGATGCGCCATCTAAGGCACATGGATGTGGTGGGGATCGGTGGGTGTTCGGAGACTGCGTTGGCTCACCGGATGGATCTGGAGATTGAGGTGGAGTACAGTGATGGAACTTCCAGAGGAGTGACCATGAATATTTGCATAATAGAGATGGAACTTGTCGCATGTGATGAAAAAGAAGAATGACCATTATACCTGATTCACTATGTAAAAGAGAATAAAATTGATGGACAGTGGTAAGTTTTCTTAATAAAGTGCAGGTAACCGTTGACGTACAATGAAGAAAGTACGTTTATAGAGCTGTTTCCAAAATCTTTTATAACATTCTAGAGAAATAAACGGTTAAATACATTTTTGTGCGCGATATATTTGTTTAAAATGTTTGATGTATAACATACATTACTCATAATTTCGTTACATTATAACTTCATATTTTATCCACATATAACTTTTCTTTGTTATGAATAAATAATTTGTACTAGCTAAACTAGAAAATTGAATGTCAACAACATTTCGTTCGTTTACCTTTATTTAGCAAAACTATTTTATTGACCTGAATAATACGGTAGATACTACTTTCCCCCACTTGATAGTTGTAGACAAGCTTCACTCGGTTTCATATTTAGGATTAACAATGTAAACAGGACATCGCAATAGTTATGAATAGTATATGAAAATACTCATGGGAACATTACGTAACTCACATACAATTCTCCGCGAGACTGTTTATTACTTACAGCTACAGATTATCAGCATGGGCCGACGCGTCAAAGCTGTAATGACTCAAGTAGTCAATAAGTGTTGTCAGGACTTATGTAGTCAACTAACGTTCTTTTCAAATGAGTCAAGTTGCTCTTATCTCGGAAATGAAAAGGTGAAAGATAAAACAAAAAGAAATCTCAACACTTATTTTGATGCTCTAAAATTATTTGTGTGATTTGCTGCGTCCGATTTCGCGGAAAAGGAACGCAAATTTTCTGGTACATTTGCTACTTTTTTTGTTTGTTGGGGCTTTAGGGCTCGTCAACATCCATTTGCTATATATAATGATATATATATATAATGATGAACGACTGGTAGAATAACATTTTATGAAAAAATACAACAATGATAATGTTCAATTATAAATGAAGAGAAGTGTTGGTATGTATGAAATTACATACTTCCAATTTCTTCCCTCTTATGTTTAATTTTCTAGGTGTATCATCAAAGATAGTGCGTTAGCTATAACGCGAGGAAGACATCGAAATATATCGTCGAAATAAGAACTGGATGCTCTTAACGGAGGAGGTGAACTGCAAGGATAGCGAATTGGGTTGTAACGGTGATTACAAAATTGATGGCTTCACCTGACTGATAGTATAGAGCGAAGAAGGAGATGGTGGAGAATGTGATCTTCGATCCTCGAACTGTATTTACATTCAAAGTGTAGAGGTGTTGGAGAGTAAATTTGGGTCGGCTCACCTCTCATGTTCCTGACTACCCAAGTATGTTTCTGGAGTCCCTTGTCCAAGAATCAAGTTTTTTCTTACTCGTTGTTACTTGTATATCATGTGGCAATAAGAGGTTCTGAATCTATGTGTAGTATGTAGCACTTTTAACTATGTGAATTATGTATAAAAACTACGAGTATTTTCTATTTATTCCTTCAATGTCATTTTCTTCCAATTACAGACAAGCTTTTTCGTCATTTACCATTGATGTCGACGAAATAGATTGTCTGTAATTGGAAGAAAGAATGCTCTAGATCGGAAAACTACATCAGTGTCTTACCACACGTTAATACAGTTCTTTCAACATTCTTGCCGAATCAAAAACTCGAGCGACCACCTGAGGGAGTCTTGAACAAGTATTAAGAACAGTTTTGTATTACGGCTTTTCAAGCTGATGTTTAAAAAAAACTCAAAAAAGAGGATTATCCAAGTATTCAATTCATTATTATGCCCTAAATTAGTAAATTTCTTCTAAATGCGATTCAAAGTTCTAGAACGTTTTAGAGGATAATTACTTAATAGTAATACAAAATTTTTACTCCAGGTTTCTCTTTCTTTAAACGGAACACACTTAAAAAATGTTANCTGTTACGAAATACAAAATTCTTAGGTCTCCATATTCAAGACAACCTCAAATGGAATTGTCACTTGACAATCTTAATTCCCAATTAAGCAAATTGTGTTACGTATTCCGAAATTTAGTTAACGCAGTTAGTCCACGTATTTCCCGTTGCGTTTATTTTGCAAACTTTTACTCCCATTTACGTTACGGTATTACCTTCTGGGGTAATTCCGGTCAGAGTATTCAAACTTTCAGAATTCAGAAGAGGATAGTTCGGATAATTTGTAAATCTCACCCCCGAAACTCTTGTAAACCTTTATTCAAGGAATTAAATATCTTAACACTTCCCTGCATTTATATTTATGAAACGGTCGTGTTTGTTAAGACCGAATTACTGAAGTGCCACCCTTGCTTTATACGAAACAGTCTCGTTCACGAACACAATACTCGCAATAGTAATAATATTCATCGCCCTAGAGTGTCAACCACTCTTTGCCAAAAAGGACCTTATCATTCGGGAATCGTTCTATATAATTCCCTGCCCAAGAATATAAAAGACATTATGAAATTGAATATCTTCAAATCCGCGGTTAAAAACTACCTCCTGCACCAGTGCTTCTACACTGTAAAAGAATTTATTGATTTTAATAAAAGTTAAATCCGTCTTGTACTTTATCACGCCATTGCTGTAGCACTTTTTAAATAACTTATAACGATTTCAAAAACTATTTTCTTGCATGATTGTGTTGTCTTATGGTTTATATTTAGTTTTCTGTGTACTTAACTTTGGCACGGTTGTGTACATTAATTTTGTAGCCCCATCCTGGCCCGGGTTTTTCTCCGGTTTTTCTTCGGGTAGAGGCGGATTTCTTATACAGGTTCTGTAGGCTATGTCTAGCGACGTGTTTATTGTAACAATAAATCGTGAATTTAGTGTATTTTCAGCTCTTATGATTTTTAAACACTATACTCAGAATAATCTATAGTTCGATAATAACTTGTACATGTAAATTTACAAACATATTTGCGTTAAATTACAAACATATTGACATTATATATGTATTATAACTCGCAGCTAACTTTTTATCTTATCTAGGAACTTTTGCTGAAATTTTTGAATTCGCCTCTGCCTTAGGGCCCTTGATCGGAATTGATGGGATGGTCCCTTGCTTGTTTCCGGAGAGTAAATTAGTTTATTGTCTTCCACGTGGTCATACGCAGTTTGTACTGTTTTTTGAAAATAAATTTATATTTTACTTCTTATTTCGCGTTAAGCACTAGTTCTCAAGCCCATTCTGACTATTCTCTTGTATTGGTCATGGACTTTATGCCTGATTATTAGTTAATCATCCATTCTCTGCTGTGAAGCATATCTGTTGTTGTTTAACTGAACGATCAAGTCATGAATGAAAGAAATATTTTGGACGATAGGAAACAAAACAAATTTCAGTCATACTCGAATTACTATTCTTCGACTTTTGAAGGAAGTAGGTCTATTATTAGATACTAGGAAAGTAATTTAATAATCCGTGTACCAAATAAATAGCATTCTTAAAATTGAAACATTGACATAATGTGACTTCCATTTGAAGAAAGGAAGGAAGTAAAAACTTTTTCTGGTAGTAATTTGCAATTTTATCTCGCTAACTCAAAAGATTTGATATAACTGTTGAAACAATGACTTTCAGTAGGTCTTCAAGAAATACTGGGAATAAGAATAATGAAGAATATTTCATTGATACATTTTGTTAAAGTGATTTATAAATATGACAATTAAGAAAATTACTTCTTTATTGAAATTATAAATAAATAATAAATAAATTTATTGTCAAAAAACAGTACAAACTGCGTATGACCACGTGAAGGGAAAAGAAACTAATTTACTAGGTTTAATTGGACTAGGTTTAACTGTTCCCCTTTGGCGTTTTTCGATAATTTCATAACAATCTATTGTTCTGAAAAGATCGTGAGCCGTTGAACAAAAATGACGTCATTGCGGTGCTAGTCGGAATAAATGATTAATGCTTTTGCCAATGCCCTTGATTAATGCTTTTGCCAATGAAGGACGATAAGTCGCGAATGGTGCCAGTGGATTAGTTCACATTGTGGAAGCATGAATGATCAGATATTTAGAATAAGTAGTCCAGTTTCTAGGACTCTTTCATTTCTGCGTGTTTGCACCATTCTGTATGAACGCGGCAGAAAAGCCCCTGACATTTCATAAAAATCTAACGAAAATATATCTGTGAAGGTGTACTCGTATGTGAAATGATAAGTCTGGTGTTCGAGTTTTGCTTAAAATATTCGCAATCGAGTCTTTTCTTCAAAAAAATATTTTCGTTGGGTTGGATGTCTGTATATATTATTTCTCCATTGTTTTATGTCAAAGAGAAAATGGAAGAATGACACCATTCGTTGATCATTCGTCCAATTTCTCGTGTCTCATACATTTGTTAGTGAAGGTATCAGTTCCATTGCAAATTTTATACAACATTGTTGGCAATATGTATCCGATAAGGATCTTATTACGAATGAACAAAAATGTAATTAAATTTTAAAGTTTGACGAAAATGGGAACAATAAGGAGATGCAATGAATATGGAAGATGTGTAGATAGGATGTGAAGCGCTACCATTTTGTAAAGTTAACAAAAGGAAGAGGATTAAATCAAGAGAGATGAAACACCCTTTAATGACTTGACGGCGGGATGATTGAAGACAGTTTATGAAGTCAAAATAAATGGAAAAAATACAAAACCAAAAAATACACAAGGCAAATCTGGCTACATGGACGTCAGTCTGACCTGGGCCTATGGTACGTGTTCTCCCATTTCTCCTCACTCTTTTGAGTAACATGAGAGGTAAAGCTAAAGTGTTTCCAAGACGTACAATTCTCAACTGAAATAAAACTTTCTTAATGTGTAGGAATTAAATCTGTAACACATTTCATAATGATCGTAAGAACGTAACTAGAAATTTGAACAAAACACGTGTGGACAAACAGAAACCACGACTGGAATTTTATTCATTTAGCGGATTTCGTTCACATCTAGGTATGTCTTGTTTATCTCATAAATAGCTCATAACTTTTGTGTGTATTCTTTCCCCCAATTTTTTTACCAAGATACCATATTCATAATATATGTTAAAAAATCGATAGCCTTTTAGTCCTAACTTTACCCACAGCGACGTTAATTTGACCAATTAATTTCTCTCCGTGTAAAAAATAAGTACCTGAATAACTTTTTGAGTTCAAAATTCGTTTACTTACAGAAGCTTTGTTTTTTCAATTTATGAATCATTCCAGTACTAACATTTGCTTATCACTAGCAGTACACAGCGAATTTACGGTGTGTGTTGAGAACATGCTCATTTTGTGACATTAATTAATCAAAAAAGAATAGTTTGACAGTGATCTGATCCAACTATCTTTTATTTAGTGAATGTTGACTGCGTGTTCGCCAGCTTGTCTATTTTTAAGTTTCTACATTAAGGGTACTGCAAATGACTCGTTGCGTCGCCTTATGTAAACTGAGAGTTGCAAATAAGATATATCTCATGCTCATCGGTGTGCGTTTCGCAGGGAATATAATCATAGTCACAAATGAAGTACGTGAGGCGCTGCGACTGTCGACTGTCACACGAGTGCTTCGTAAATTATAGCCAGGGATCCCAAGAGGTTATGCAAAACGGTTCTGACCATTACTTTACTGCACTTCTCTCGTCCCGAATGAAATTCTACATAATGAAATTTCCCATTGGAAATAAATTACTCTTTATGAAATTTTCGTGACTCCTCTGAAAATTATACGAGTGTTAAGAATGTTCAACGGAATTATTATTACGTGGCATGAACTTTACTTTTATATATCAATGAAGTGCAGTGAAACATCCATTAACGGATACTTCTCAATAGTGGACATTTGCTCTATAGCGGGCACATTTCCACTCTCCCTATTCTACGTTGACCTTAACTTCCCAAAAGCGGACACTTCTTTATAAAGGACGAATTTGAAGGTTCCATGAGTATCTGTTACACAGAAATTTTTCTGTACATATTGTCTGATGAAGAAAACTACCTACTAAAATAATTGTTTTTTAGGAAATATTTTTCTAGGTATTATTCTGCGAACGTAGGACTCTTAATGGAATTTTAACCATTATTTAATGAATTGTGAAAACTAACCTTTGAATTTAGCTGAAGTTTTTCTGTGTGAATAACTATTCTTTTGTAAATTAGTACGTGAAATAAATGTATCAATATGAAATTGTGAAATCCACAAGTACGGCGTTATAAAAGATACGAATCACAGTGTAATTTGAACGGGGAAGATAAAAGGTAAACTTCTCATACAAAGCCTTTTCTATAAAACGCTTGTAATACGTGACTGCACTCGGATATGGAAGTACAATAGGAATATATTTGTACAGATAATCTCGTAATGGAAATATTTCGTTGGTAGTTTGACTCTTTATATCTGTATGTATAAAGGGTTTGGTCCTGACTGACATTCATTCACGCAGAGATAAAAACGGGTACTGGAAATCTTGAGAGAATGTTGCTTTCACAATGTATAGGTTCACTAAACAAAATAGTAAAAAAGGATATTCGAAATTCCAATATATTTAAAGAATTAATTCGGTTAAAAGTTGGTTTTTCAAATTTTTACTCACAAAATTATTCAGGTTACAATTAAATTTGTAAGTAAATGTATTCTTTTTGTCTAAGTTTCAACGAGGTATTAAATAATACCATGACAAAAACAACTCCGTGTGAGGTCAGGGCGGGTTGATAGTATATAATTTACACACCAGGATTCATCCAAGAATAAATTCCCCTCTGACATCATTGTTCTTTTTACTTTAAAGAAACAATGCTAATTGAATGTTCATATTTTTAACGATAAAAATGTACATAAACTAATACTATTATGGTATCCTCCTATCCAACCAAATTAATAAGTATAGAAACTTAAAAAGATAAAACATTTCGAATTTCTTGTCCATCTTTCGTTCAGTGTATTATCTTTTCTTTTTGGTTTGAAGGACTTTTGGTTGGCAATGGAATTGTTAGAGTTCATTAACAGCAGATAATGAAAGAACTATCAGACACTAAAAGTTTATTGGTAGAAAACTTTATTTTCGCTTTATCACTGTATAGGGGATAGTACCTGCCTCTTGTAATGCTAGGGAACGAATAAATTCCAGGTACGAATTTTCGATCTTGATGACTAATTTAATTACATGTATCAATACACGTATACTCTTTCACCTTTTCTTGACTTAGCTAATTCGAATACAATGAATCTTTTTTTTATCTTTTACTTTTTTGAAAGAAGGAAATATTAAAGAATAAAAATATTATTAAATTGAAATTAAGTAAAACATTTGTTATCGTTTCAAGAGTAGAGCACATCCTTCTTCTATGCTGTCAACGTTGTGCTTAAGTCTCCAAAAATTCCACGTAACAATAAAAAGTACTCTAATTATATTCGACACTTTAATGAGACCTCTGTTCAATCTGATGAGGCTTGGAGTAAAATTGAATTGTATATGACGAAACGCTGCTCCGTATGAAGTGTCATCCACGCATGTGATTAAAATTATCTGCGTATTGTCTGCGGCACCCACTTCTAGGAACAGAATTAAAGCAATCCTATAATTTTGGGGTAATTAGGGCAATTTTTGTACCACATTAAAATTTTTTAGGGCTAACATGGCAAGAACCAAAACGATTATCGCTATATGGGTGCTCCTAAATATACGCATAACATATCGAAATACTGGGAAATTGAAAAAAATAAAATAAGTAAAACCACAATTTTATTATAATTTTGGGCTCATAATTGACACACGGAACATATTAGTGGAACCGTTTTTTTCTATTTCAAAAAAAAAAAATTCAAACTTGTAAAATTGCAACCCGCAACCATCTTCAATAATTAAACCCATACAAAACACCTGAAATAAACTCATTCACTTTTAAAGTAAGAAAGCTGCGTCATCTAATTTTTTGTATGATATATGACAAATATGACAAATATAATATATGACAAAATAATTTTCATGTACTATTAATCTAATTTGTTTTATAATCAATAATTTGTGAATTACAAATATTTATTGACATTAAAATACTGTTAGAAGCTTTTTTAAAATTATTTACTTTCTCTTTTCGGTGCGTATTTCGTGGGTCCTGTTGGACACCATATCTTGTATCTCTTTTGTTTCTTGTTTTATCTGCCTGATCATCTCCCCATGTGGCGTGAGTTTTATTATTCTGTTCACATAATATCGCGTAACATATTGCAATACAAGAAGAAATCAATATCACTGATATTTTACTATTCATATTATAAATAGATCTAATAAAAATGGAAATGAAAGAAGTGTTTTTCATTATTTATTCTAGTAGACATTCCAAATTATTGATACCAATAATAAATATATAGTTATACTTGTTAATACAGTAGAGGTAAGAGAAATGATAAATCCGACCAAATGTAAATGATAATGAGGTGCAAAATCCAGGATCGTTTCCCATGTCGTCGCCATTTTTCCTCGCTGAAGTTGTGTTGCTTAACATTTTTGAGAAATATAATTTTTGAAAGTACTTCATGGGAAGTACCCGATGACATTTAGATTGACCTCTTTTAGATTGACTTCAAGTTAGCAGAACAAGTAAGATAATATCATATTATGATCGAATATATTCATTTATTCCTGTTACGACAACGTTTCTGAAATACTAAAATACTTAAGAATTTTGTAAATACATTTTTAGAGCTTATTGAGAAAATTTTAATGATAATTACTTCCATAGTATATCATAATACTTCCAATTTCTGCAATACAGCATTTCCTGCCAGTAAAAGTAACTTTATCATTTTCAGTTTTCCAAATGATTGTGGTGGATAGTTACAACACAGAGAACCACTATTCTTGAGAAGAAAGTAAAGGATACGTACTACATCCGAGTGACTTACTTCAATACACCAACCAGTTTTTGCCTCACATTTCGAGCGCTGCTCATGCAGACATCCTTGTCACCATGTCTCTCCGAAGATCCAACTTCATTAGTATGACTTGTTAATACAGAAGAGACTCGACCGAAATTAATAAATGAGATTCTTCTACAGCTTGGCATTTCTCTAACTTTCTCATTTTCTATCATGGAAAACAAAACAAACAATTTATTTTTTATTATCTCTAATGCTCGTGAAATATTATTGCAGACTGATTTCAACATCAATTTGGAGATATTGATAACTGAGAAGTGTTTATTTTATTATTGAAATGTTCTCAACGTCGGAATGTTGTTTGAAGCCAAATAAATATTATGCCCTCACATCGAGGAATCCAGTTGAAATTTCACGGGCAATTCCAATAGGAATAGGAATTCGATTCAATCCCAACAGCAGTTTTAAACTGCAAATGACCACGTGAAGGTCATTATACTAATTTCCCCTCCGGAAGCAAGGGGGTGGGGGAATAATAAACGAATCAATGTTCAAAATGTAATTTTCCAATTTACATGTATCCATATGTGTGACAAATTGTGGAAATATTCTGAAAATGCAGCCTCTTCTGATTAAATAAACTAGATTTTTTAATTAATGCTTGAATTCTAGAATATAATCTTTTGCTTCGTCTTTTTCTATCTATCTGTCTTATTTAATTCTTATCAAAACATTTTCAAAAGTGGCATTTCAAATCCATCTATAAAAAGAAATTTCAATATATTCAATGTTTCAATGCATGTAGTTAGTTACGAGTTAGTTTTAAGGAAGTTTTGTAGGTGTTTTATTTTCTTTCAATTACGTTTTAACTTTATTATGAATGAATAGAGAGATTTTATGTTTAGTTAGATTCGTATTTAATAACGTTCAAGATTCAGAGAAAATAACAAAGATTATTTGATCAAAACATACTTTACACCACGAAGTGTGAGACCTATCATAATAATTATATAGTAAATTCTGATCAATGAATCTGGATACAGAATGTTGGTATCATTTGAAATACTAATTAGCGAGCAGATCTAAAATCCTTAGATTACGGGAATGGGATATTTTCTGTTACTTGGAAAATGAATAATTAAATGTAGTATAGGTTGATTTGTTCGTTCTTACTCTCCGTTCTATACTACTGAAGATACACTTAAATCAGAGGAAACATCACCTGGTTCCCATAACCTACACTGTATTACTCCCGTGGCCTTGTCTGCAACTGCAGTTATCGTCCAACTGCACCTCACACGAAACGGGATGCTTTGAAATGGATGGAGCGTCATGACGTCATCTTCGATAGTGGGAAACTATGGAACTCTCCCAGAAAGATATTGTTTCGTGGCTGAACGAATGAACGGACTAACGAACGAAAGAAGTAACATACAGGAACTGAGATACGTGAAAAGTACCTCGTGAGAATGCTTTAAATACAGTAGTATCGAATGAATCAGTGTAACGGTTTGGGGTTTCGAAACAACCCAAAATTACATACGCTCTCAAGATTGAGCTCGAACTTCCCTCTTAAATCATTCGTGTTCTGTTCCTATTCTATGAACTACAAGTATCGGTACGATGTCTGTGACGACTGAAAGAGCTACTTTTTAAAGAATGGAAAAATTGGAAAATTAATAAAAAATTGGAAAATTATTGCAAATAATTTTTGTTGACTTTAATAATTTTTTTAGATTACAGTACACGAATTACAGTCAATGATAATATATCATTTTGTAATTTAATGTTTTATTCATCAATAAAACATCATTCCATGACCTGTTTGGATGTATTCAAACACATGTATATTTACTTCATGATAATAGTTTGTCAACAGTTTACAAAAGCTAGTTAGAAATATTTACAGAGTTATTAGTGTTAATTTCTGCATGAATTATGGAAAAATATTTATTTTCTTAAGTATATTCAGTATCAAGACAAGACCAACTTTCGACCAAATTATCTCCTAATATCTACGAAACTTGCAAAGCCAGGTCCAGGTCCACACAGAAATCTAACACTAGTAATTCTGTAAATATTTCTGACTAGCTTTTGCAAACTGTTGTCGAAGTATTATCATCAAGTAAGTATTCTTAGCTAAGTTTAACTTATGACTCAAGTTTCCTATTACGTTGATAAGAGTCGTGATTTATTAGAACTGTTTTTATTCATGAAATTGCACAATTACTAAAGAAAAGTTTTTGAAACATATTATTGATTCTACATGCAATAGAACAGTAAAGCTCAAACTATTTCTTTCGCATTTTCCATACAAATCATCTTATTTACTTGCCACTTTCATGGGTGTCCGTGAATAAAGAGAATTATTTGTACATCATTTACAAACTGTACGCGAGAGGAATCCCGGTTATATCCAAGATTAAAATGAAAATTAATATTTTCCTTTTATTTTGTCTATGAAATGTGAAATTTCATAATCCAACTTTTATCTTCGAAACAAGATTTTTGAAGCTTCATTTTTCATTAGCATTAAATACGTGACTTATTGGAACTTCTAGGGAAATACAGGAATGCTTGAATCGATAACTGGCTCTCATAAGAGATAATGGGGAAAATGAGGATCCTCTTCAAGAAACTTTCAAAGTATTCGACTTTTTTAATAATTTGGATGTAGGGAGCGCCTCAGGTTGACCGCGAGTAGTATGGATGAAGAGAGGAGAAACGAAATGTTTCACATAAGAAATACATATTTTTGAAATTATATCATTTAATTATTTGATTCACACCAGAAAATATAATTAACAACGTAATAGAAATACTCCTGCTTATCGTTCAAATGTTTGTTTGTGAAATCAAAAGGAAGTATATAATTTTAGAATGTATATTTTTCTGCACCATAGCAATGACGCATGTTCCATTGTTTAACTCTTAAAATAAGATTTGTGTGCTATCATTTAACATAGTTTAAAAATATGTTATTCTAAAATTTTCAATAAATTTTATTAAAAAAATTTACATTCTGAATTATTGTAGAGTTACATTGTGGGTATGTTTCAGGTCCACCCGGTCCAAGGTGTCCAGCCACATGCGAAACGAAGGTGAGTTCATAGAAATTTAGGATTACGAACAAGGAATAATTTACTTATAAATTTTTAAAAAGTACAAAATTTTTGAATTAAGGACTATTTACGTTATAATATTTAATTAAAAATAATAAATACAGTAGTGGTCAACTATTATAATTGTAACATTTAATATTAAAGGTTATGAATGAAATTATATCAAACAATGGTCTTCAAAAGAACAATTCTCAAATCTTTCGAAAAAAATCTCCTGTTATGTATAAAACATTTTGATGCAACGGGATGTAAAGAGGTTGCATTTCTATTTCCTTCCAGGCCCTGTCAATTCTTTGAGGACATGTAACGGCATTACGCGTCTACGGACGGCTGAGACAATAATGTACTAATGAGATGATGGAGATTAAAACATTCCCCTAGATTTTGTTTTTATTAATTCAATTATTAATTAATTAATAATTTATTAATTCAAATTAATGAGTTAACAGAGTATTGATCCCAATTAATCAAGAACACCCACTTTCCAACAAATACATCCACGAATGCAAACTTTTTCTTTAATTCTAAAAAACAGCTCTGCCATAGGGAATATTTGCATTTTCCTGTAGCCTATAATGGGAGATGAGAGTAAACAGTTGCCCATCTGGGCGGTGACCGGTTGGTAGTTTCGCCCCGAGCCTGTTCCTGGAAGGGGTCTCCAAATTGGACACAAAAAATAATAATAGGTAAATTTCTAACGCAGATACTCCAAAACGTATTTATAACAGTTAATAATTCCTGTATAACTGAACACAACACAAATTTTAAATTTTTGCCATGTGCTAGAACGTTGGACTGTGTACTAAACATGCAGAAACACTCCTGGACATCTTGAGCTGCAGGATAAGTATATGTAATGTAACCTCCGACAAACGAAAATTTTGGCTAGATGAAAAAACCAGAAACCGTATCGTCAGCATTTCCTTGGAACATGATTTTCAATGAGCGGTTCGTTCATTCTGAGTGATTTCGGTCCTCACCGCCGCTTTGCTATGCTGCATTGCCGCCGGTGCCATAGAGGCCGTCGGTCGCGCCTCTCGCCGATGACCGCCTTGCCGTCGCGACGCCGACTCCACTGCGCCGCGCTGGTCGCGCCGCTCTGATTCTCTCATCGACGGCCGGTCGACGCGCCGCTCCGCGAAACGACGAGTGGTAAGTGCGGCCACGGTCACACCGCCTCCACCAGGGTTGCCCACTTCACACTATTATGCGCCCACTCTACAACAATTGATTTTTTTTCGTAATAGAATGAGCATAAAAACTGACTTACGGAGAGAACTCGTCTATGAACATCTTCTCCACCACTAAATCCACGCTTAATGTTCCTTTAAATTATTGAAAATAAATTTCTTTCTTAAATGATTGAATTTATCACAAAAATATACCTTAATAATTCCATTATATTCTGGCGTCTATTATTAAATCCAGTAAATTAGTTCATTGACCTCCTCGTGATCATACGCAGTTGTAACTGCTTTTTTGACAGTAAATGTATTTGCATTACTTAATAGCGCGTGAAGTATATGCAATGTTCTATATTGTCTGAATAAAGAGGTGGACTGTGTAGTAACGTAATTGAGAGCGCAGACTTCCACGATCTTGGCTATCCGGGAATCGCTGCGTCAAGGAATAGAAAACCACCATTTCAGCCATTTTTCTATGGTCTTCTTTAGGGTAGTTCGCGTTGAATAGTCAAAATAGTAACGTAATTGGTCTTCTCGTTTTCTCTCTTCCCGACATGTGCGGAACTGTTTGCGTCATTCTATTACTAAAAAATTCTACTGTACCCATCCACATCTCCTTGACCCATTGCAATGAACCGGCGATTGCAATGAACAAAAACGAATTAAAAAATTTCTTATTGTAGATTTCAATTTCTCAGAAATTGCTCTTAGTACCACATGATAACTGTGTATTTGTTTGTCATGTTAACTTATTGTGAGAAATTCTAACATTGCAAAGAAAATATGTACATTGAAATTAAGTCTAGCAAACAATTTTCTGTCCCTAGATAATGACCCGACTATATTTACTTAAATGTTCGGTTTTTCAAGTGCCTTGTTGGGACACTTCCCTAAATATATACGATACCTTTTCAATTTTTCTTGTTATATCGCTTCCTCTAATTTCCAAGATAACACTCTCCGGCGACAAATGATATCCCAATTTTAACGCTCGGTTTATATTTGCGAGCACTTGTAACCTGTTACGCATCTGGTCAATGGAGGTTTATTCCCATTAAGCTGCATCTTCTAGAGAAAGGTGTTAAGTAATCTACCGGATTGTCTAGTAGAAAGCGAATGCTTGTGAGTATGTAATTAAGTCTCTTATGGATATGAGATGATAAAAAAACTCAATTTTCCTTCACTTGTCCTCATATCCCTGGCGTATGTGCGTAATATTGCTTCTTTCCTTCAGAAAATACCATGAACTAAATGTTGGTAGTACCTACGAATTCTTATAAAATGAATTTTAATGTTGCGTACGTACTTTGACCTACCTAAATCCGAATGACCAACGTAAACGCCTTACCAGAAATTGTTCCTTATTACATTCCCGGTACATGAGTTTGTGTGACCCGTGGTGAAGTGCATAGAGCAATGGCCTTCTACCTCTGATGAAGTTGATTCAAACCCTGGCTGATCCAAGAAAAAAATTGTCGGGGTAGACGTAACGAGTTCTCGGTGGATTTTCTCTGAGTACTCTCGTTTTCCCTGCCTTTCATTCCACCACAACTTTTACGCATAATCATTCGCTCTTCATTTCATTCATAGATTACCAGCCTAGGGGAGTGGCATGGAAGGGCACCCCGTCATCCCTCAGCTACATCCCATCATAGACATTCGACACAAGGGTAAAAGGAAATAAGGCTATGTCAAGTGTATTCTTCGGAATCAGTATCCTTGTTTATTATTATACTCCTCGTTAATATAGAAATTTAAGACTCGAACGTTCATGTTACTTAAATGTCCACATATTACGAATGTATTTTATTCAAAAGAGAGAGTATTGCCCCTGAGGTTTGCTTCATGTAGTTAAGCATTCACTTGTAACTTGTATATTACACAAAATTATACAAATATGCTAATAGCTTTTCCACGCAACCTAAAATCTTTCTTGTATCAAAACCTTTAATTTAAATGTGATCTCATGCAATTCAATTTTTGAGTTACAATAGACTATCAGACAAAAGCAAATTAAATTAACTCGTAGAATTTTATATTTATTCTTCAGTACGACTAGAAAATTCAGTTACCTAACGCTTCGTCAGGCACTAGATGTGTTGCAAATCGGGGCTCATGGTTGAGAATTTCAAGGTATGTGCGAAAGAGGAAGGCGAGCGGAGATGAAAATTATTCCAGGGCATTTGCTTAATGTGATGCTCGCTCTGTTCAATATTCAAGTGACCGTTATTTAGCGAGTGCTTTGCAGAGATGGGGAAAGAAATTTTAGAGAGCACAAATTATTGCAATAATATGTAGACTGATATCGCGTATGAGCTTTACGATGTCACTTCCCATTACTAACACATTAGAACGGATTATCGTGGCTATACAACTATCCACGCTATTTCAAACTCTAGATATCCCAATTACTTTGCATAGAATACAAATTAGTCGAATCCATAAAATTTTCCGTAGTATCTAATTAGTTGTCACATAAAAAAATGCTCTATTACTTGACCAAAATACTAGTCAAGCAATTTTATGAGAGAATACTTGATATTAACTATGAAATATGTGCTGTGGTGGAATGAATAGTGGTGCTGTTATGGCTTTGTCGGCGTACGACATAACAAATAAATCGAAAACCTTTTCTGTTCTAATGCGAAACGTACCTTTGAAGAGACGATTTTGTACGGGTCAAATTGTTGTAAGTTTGTTGTACGTTACGTAGTACTGTTAGTTTCATTGATTGGTACTATTTAAAATGAATGTCCGTGGAAACACGTAATTGGGTGTGATGTTACTTAATTGTCACAATCATTCAAGAATCAATCACGATACATTATTGTCATTGAGAGACACTATGTACATTTGATTTTTTATTCTCAACTTTTCTATGCATTAAAATAATTTATTTGTACTTATGTATTGATATTCCCTTTTATAGTTCTTCTGCGTATTAATAATTAATATAACTACTGAAATTATTTTTAGTGGAAGTTTTTTTAAATTTCATATTCTGTAACTCGTGCAGACACTCAGCAAAACAATTTCAATATATCAATTCGTTAGGTAAATAATCTGATCAATTGGACATTAAAATCTATAATATTTGGTTGGAGACAATTTTCATATCTTTCATATGCAATCTACTTCTTTTTTCCAGAAGGTTGTTCCAGAATTATTTACATTAGAAAAATTTAAAGGAACTACCTTGTCACTAATTCACCATTTTCATTCATTAGATAATCGTAACACAAAGTAACGTCGTAACATATTGGATTAGCTAGACTGCTCCTGGCGTTAGCTGCGGTTGTAAATGAACTCTCTCTATTTTTCAGTATAACCTTTCTAATTATTTTATTTTTTCGAGTTTTTTGTGATCAGTAGTTGTACCTAGATCCCAACTTTCATTGTAGTGTAAAATTCTTTGTTCTGTGTGAGTGTTCAATGAAAAAAACACTAAAAACATTTCCTAAGGTTTTCAAACTCAACGGACCAAATATAATTTCATATTGTTTTCATATAGTGCTTCACTCAAAGGTGTGATAAAGTTTACGTAACTACAAACGGAATCATAAATTTAACTTCTTGGTGCATTAAAAATAATTATTTTGCTGCATTTACNAAATAATTATTTTGCTGTATTTACATTTTCTGGTGCGTATACTATTACATCATTATTAACTTACAAATAACGTACTCTATTGTTGCATTGCTCAAGTTTCGTCGTCGTAAATAGAATTGTTCCAATATTTTAACATTTGTTTTCGTGATCTTTTTGTAGTTATTCATTACAATTTAACATAATATTGCCTTAGTTATTGTGGAATTAATTTATCTGCAGTTGTCATCCTAAATTATTTCTGTGATTTTAGTTGTCGGTTTGTTTATTTACTTATTTAAACCCTGCCCCATTGTTGCATCCAAGTTATCGTCATAATTCATAGAATTATTACATTATTTTACAATTCGTTGTTCTTGATTCCATCGTATTTATTTATATTTTAACACAATATATGGTAGTTATTGTCGAATTAATTAATCTCCAGTGGTCGCCCTAAATAATTATTTCAATCATTTTTGTCGTCGGTTTGTTTGTATATTTAATTTATTTATTATCTCATTTGTAACTTCCGTAGTAATAAATATATTATTATACTAGCATCCTTCATTCAGTGTTAGTTGTCAGTTTTCGTGTATTCTCATTTGCTTTTGTCGTGAAGTTGCTAACTTTCTCACAACAATGGACACTATCGCATTCCTCAACTCATTCAAAGCTGATCTTCAGAAGGNGACACATGCTCCACCCCAACTCTTCACTCAGAATAGGTTTAGTGTGTTAGATGACATGTCCCTGTTTCCTCCCTTACCTACTCGTTTCATTCCCTTCCGTCCAGTACCCAGACCTGTTCACATACCACGCACTGGTAAGCACAACCGCCCAAATCACGTAAAGTAGTGCTATCCAGAGATGAAACCAACACTTCCACGCAGAAATCAAACGTGTTCATACTAGCTGATACGCACGGTAGTCAGAAGTCCTCCGTATTGCGTGGATTGCATCCTAGCCAGTTCTCAGTCTCCGGTTTCTTTAAGCCAAACGCTCGTTTGGCTGAAGTTATTCGAGAACTGGACACTTACACTAAAAAACTCGCAGAGCGGGACACAGTAATTATCATAGGTGGGCAGATCAATATTAACTTGGGTGGTCATTTCAACGCGTCTGAACATCTACAAAAACTAAAAAAGGCCTCCTTGCACACGAACATAGTGCTCTCTACTCTGCCTCCACGCTTCAACGTTCCACAAATAAACCACGAAATTAACCTGGCAAACATCTCCCTAAAGCAACACCTGGCAACAACAAAAATCACATTTTTTGATTTGCAACAACACCTGAGTGTCAAGGACTTTACCCAGCACGGTTTACACCTGAGACCGTCTGGGAAACAGCACTTCGGTTCTCTTCTAGCTTCACATCTGACCTCACATCACCCACCTGCTCCACTATCCACTCCTACACCTCCTCCTGCACCTACCTTGTCTCCTCCTCCTCCTACCCCATCTCCTCCTTCTGCTACTACCTCATCTCCTCCTCCTCCTACCTCATCTCCTCCTCCTTCTCCTACCTCATCACAATCTCCTCTTCCTATCTCGACACCAATTTGTTCTCTTTTCCCCTACTGTTTCTTTCACCTACTCCTTCCTTATCTCGCACGTCCTCATCTATTCCTCCTGCCGCCCCCATACACAGTTACAACCTGCGCTCAGGAGTACGATGTAGTACTCGAAGGTGACAATCGCGTTCTAGTGCAGTGTGCGGTCTTGATCCGGAACTAGAAGCTGTACCAATTTCAAATTCCTCTCCACAATCTAACGTCGATTCCATTTCTCGTGATTCACAAACTTTTTCCGAAAAAAAAAAAAATTATATTTCATCATAATGTCCAATCCCTTCAAACAAATAGACAGAAATTAAATTCTGGTACACGAAAGTCGATTCGATTTGCTATCCGTCTCAGAGCATTGGCTTTCAACTAAGAACATCAACGATACTTGTATTTCTAATTATTATTTAGCAAGTTCTTACTGTCGGCAAAACTTTAAAGAAAAAAAATCCCCACGGAGGTACGTGTATCTACGTTCGTAATGATATTTTATCTTCTCCACTGACAGGCTACGAGAACTTCTAGGTAGATAGTGTGTTCGAATTTTCTGCAGTTAATCTGACCGACACCGGTATTGTTGTTTTGTGTATTTATAGACCTCCTCAATCAGATCTAGATATATTTTTTCGGAACTTCGAAATTGTTTTAAAACATATCACACATAAGTCTATTAAAACTATCGTTATATGTGGCGATTTTAACATCGATTTCCTGAGTACATCCGAATCTGCACATTCACCAGTTAATCGATTCAAGAATCTTATCGACTCCTTCAATTTTATTACTAAACGACACCTCTCGCCTCTCTGGT
Source organism: Laupala kohalensis (assembly GCA_002313205.1). NCBI lineage: Eukaryota > Metazoa > Arthropoda > Insecta > Orthoptera > Trigonidiidae > Laupala > Laupala kohalensis. The sequence continues at coordinate 297,007 of NNCF01130996.1, read as the reverse complement.
TCACCTCAAATACTGCTAGATCAATTTATCGTCATCAATGAAATCACGTATCTCTCTGAAGTGTTTATCGCCGGATACAGCGATCATCTTGCTCAAGTATTGACTATTATTGATAAACTAAAAGCTCTAAAAATCCTTTACAAGTTTTCAAGAGAGTTAAATGACACAAATCAATCCGTATTCATAAATTATTTCCGTAAATAAACATGGAAAGAAGTTTACAATTGCCAAATCGCCGACGACAAATTCAATGTATATATCTCAATATTCCTAAATTATTACAATTCTACTTTTCCCATAAACCGCAAGTTAATTAACACAAAGAAATACAAAAGATGGATCACCCAAGGGACAAGGATTTCTTCAAAAAACAAACGCCGTTTATATTATCTTTCAAAACGCTGTAACCAACCACCCGAATTCCATAATTATTTTCGTAAATATAAGACTATTCTCCGAAAAGTAGTCTATGCAGCTAAAGTTATGGAAAACGACAGACATATACTAAAATCGANGTCAACTTCTGAAAATCGCGAAGAAAATGTTTCTTTACTAAACGAAGGCAAAATCGTATCAAATCCTCAGGACATCGCAAGTTTGTTTAATTCTTATTTCTCAGAAGTTGGTAAAATAACGAACTGAATATATCCAAATCAATGTCCTCCAATTATATCCACCTACGTACCCAATTCTATGTTCACTTCTGAAACTAACGCCAGTGAAGTCATGAGAATCATCAGCTCATAAAAAAACAAATTTTTAACAGGCGTAGATTATATACCTGAGTTTATTTTTAAATTTTCGTCCCATGCTATATTAAATCCACTCAAATATTTTTAATATTTTTTATCGGAAGGGGTGTTTCCTAATATATTTAAGAGAGCTAAAGTGAAACCTTTACACAAGAAAGGAAACAAACTTAATATTGGAAATTACCGACCAATATCTCTACTACCCACTTTCTCAAAAATCCTAGAAAAATTGTTCTATAAGCGTCTTCTAGATTTTTTTATAAAAAAATAACATTCTCTCTGACGATGAACACGGTTTTAGTAAATTCTTTTCCACTACAAACGCCATCTTTTCTTTCTTAAACGATGTTACCACATCTCCAGACCGTGGAGATATAGCTCAGGGTGTTTTTCTTGACTTATCCAAAGTATTCGATGTCATCGATCACGAAATTCTCCTATCCAAATTGCATTCTTTAGGCATTCGTGGACTTCCACATCAATGGCTAACTTCTTATTTAAAAGATTGATATCAACATGTAGAAATATTCTATACTAAAAATAAAATACTTGAGCGTTGTCTTTCAGAAGCAAAGCCACTTACTTGCGGTGTACCCCAAGGATCAATTCTCGGCCCTATACTCTTTTTATTGTATGTAAACATCATGTCATCATTCACATCAGATTGCAATATTNCATGTCATCATCCACATCAGATTGCAAAATGGTTCTTTTTGCTGATGACACTAATTTACTATGTAAACATGCCAACGCTCAAAAAGTTTTGTCTAACCTTTCGACTTGGTTCCATGCAAATCGTCTCATTGTAAACACTGACAAAAGTGTCTGTCATTTCACAATAGTACCACAAAATCTTTAGCCCAGGTTTCTCTTTCTTTAAACGGAACACAATTAAAAAATGTTACGAATACAAAGTTCTTAGGTCTCCATATTCAAAACAACCTCAAATGGAATTGTCACGTTGACAATCTTAATTCCCAATTAAGTAATTTGTGTTACGCATTCCGAATCTTAGTTTACGCAGTTAGTCCACGTATTTCCCGTTGCGTTTATTTTGCAAACGTGTACTCCCATTTACGTTACGGCATTACCTTCTGGGATAATTCCGGTCAGAGTATTCAAACTTTCAGAATTCAGAATATGATAGTTCGGATAATTTGTAAATCTCACTCCCGAAACTCTTGTAAACACATATTCAAGGAATTAAATATCCTAACACTTCCCTGCATTTATATTTATGAAACGGTCTTGTTTGTTAAGACCGAATTACTGAAGTGCCACCCTTGCTTTATTCGAAACAGTTTTGTTCACGAACACAATACTCGCAATAGGAATATTATTCATCGGCATAGAGTGTCATTATGAAATTGAATAACTTCAAATCTGCGGTTAAAAACTACATCCTGCTCCAGTGTTTCTACACTGTAAAAGAATTTATTGATTTTAATAAAAGTTATATCCGTCTTGTACTTTATCACGCCATTGCTGTAGTACTTTTTAAATAACTTTTAACGATTTCAAAAACTATTTTCTTGCATGATTGTGTTGCCGTATGGCTCATATTAATTTCGTTTTCTGTGTCCTCATCTTTGGCACGGTTGTGTACATTAATTCTGTAGCCCCATCCTTGCCCGGGTTTTTCTCCGTTTTTCCTTCTGGTAGAGGCGGATTTATCATACAGGTTCTCTAGGCTTTGTTTAGGGGCGTGTTTATTGTAATAATAAATCGTGAATTTCGTGTTTTTTCAACTCTTTTTTTAACACTATACTCAGAATAATCTATAGTTCGTNATTTACAAACATATTTGCGTTAAATTACAAACATATTGACATTATATATGTATTATAACTCGCAGCTAACTTTTTATCTTATCTAGGAACTTTTGCTGAAATTTTTGAATTCGCCTCTGCTTTAGGGCCCTTGATCGGAATTGATGGGATGGTCCCATGCTTGCTTCCGCAGAGTAAATTAGTTTATTGTCCTCCACGTGGTCATACGCAGTCTGTACTTTTTTTGGACAATAAATTTATAGATCCTTTATAGTTTACATTCTTCGAAGTTACGATGCTTCTAGAAATCATTCCCAGAAATTCTCTCTCTTTTGTTTGTGTTGACATTTACAGTTCGTAGCTTCACTGTTGCTGTTTCGAGAACATTCCATGTTCTTTGTTTCAATGGACTGCACGTGGTAATGAAATCTCTCTTCACGAATCTTTGTATATATCGATATTAATTCATTTGTTAAAAATATATTGTACTTGCGACCCTTGGTAGAAATAATAAATTAATTTTTCGTAAACAATATTTTTTCTGACCAACTGGGTTTTTGTTTTGTTTGGAGCATTGTTTCTTTCATCTATAACTCTCTTCAGAGAAATGAGAAAGAAGAACAAGAACAAAATATGTATTCAATAGTAAAAACTGAGATTGGTAGAAGTCTCATAAAATTTGTCACTCGCACTACAACCAGTTGAATTCATTTATGTGTTTGTTTATTATATACTAGGTCCTGAACTATTCACATCTCGTTCTTTATGGAACGAAGATCGCCTCAACACCCGCTGCAAACTACCGTTCTACCTCAATCTGTTAATCGGTCATACGCACTGGCCGTGGTCCGTAGCTCCACGCTCTGCTTTTTCAATTCTTCCCCAGTGACGCACCACTCATGTTTCTTCTTCCACTTCTTCTTCATTAATGTTCAATATACTTGGGGCATGTGCACTTGGGGAATTTTGAGGATGCGGGTATGTCTTCATGTGGAATGATACATAAATGACGTGAAACAAGGAAGAGAACTGAATATAGTAGAATGAATAATAGGTGAAAAGAAGAAATAAAAACCTGCCGCAGATTCCCTTTGTAATTCCTCCTTGTTAAGACGAAGTTTGAAGCTTTTTCCCTGAGGTCAAGGCAGTTAACTTCAAATTGTGGTTATTGGTGGTTGGGGTTCTCGTGGGCGAACACAGTACAGCTATTCTTCATTATCATTTTGTATTAGTACATTATTATTTGGTATTGTACATAAAGCCTTTTTACTTAGATTTGAAATAATTTGTTGCTCATATTAAATAAGCATTTTGAATAATTTGCACATATTTATTGTATTGAAGACTATTTAAATTTATCAAAATTCTTGTGAATCAACTCCCTTTTTACTCATAGTTTAGTTTTTTTTAATTGAACAATCATACTATTAAAATAACTGGACAAAAATTAAACATGAATGAGTTTCGAAACTATATTTTTCCATGTCATATGTGATGGAAAAACAAGATTTCTGGTGAGTTGCTCTACTTTCCGCTTTTCAGGTACTTAAATGTTATAAAATATTCATTTTATTGGATAATGCGGGATGTCGAGGTGAAGTAAAATGTGTTAAATTCAAAGAATATTGGTGAAAGTTGAACCGGATTTCCAATCGCTTCTTAATTTTACTTAATCTACTGATTATGCAAAGATAGTTTTGAGAGCAACTATTCGAGAATAACCTGCGGAAACTGTCAAATTTAAGAGTTCAGCTTTCGGTTCCTTTCAAGAACTAGTAATGAAGAAAGGGGGAGGGCCGAGAAATGATTTGAACAATTTCCAATAATATTAGCACTTAATAATTAATTTGGAATTCACATCTGCAGAGAGCAAATATCAGTGCTCATATTTGAAGAATAAAATAATTTCCTCATTTGTTTGAAACTTAATACGAACTACATAATTCCGTTCTACCCACATGTTGCTAATGAAGTGGGACAAACAGAAAATGTTGTATATTTTTAGTGGTATTGAATTAATTTTCTTCAGTTCTGCAGGGGAAGTACTGTAAAAATACTGAACCGCCCCAACAGAATATTTGGTAATTATTTTAACTAAAGTTTGCAACTTAATAGTCGACAAAAATCATCTCAAAAATTACACAGATACGAAATTGGAAAACTGACATGAACTTGAACAGATAAAATAAAAATAACTTTAACTTGAATGCGATGTATTTTAAACAATGCATTCAATTGCGTTGTATTTTAAACAACCATTATCTTACCTCACCGTAAGGTAATGGTTACTGAGAAAAAAAATTGCATTAGATTTGTATAATGTGACATTCTGTTTTTGATCTGCCATCATTTTTTAAACTAATCAAATCATATCAACTTATTGTACTCTTATGACTGGCATTATATCGATGGTTACAGTAATTTGGATCACCCTCATTGTATCGCCTTTAATCATCTTCATTTATCATCGTTATGTTTCGCTGATGTCGGATGTAGATTTATCGCGATGCTGATAACGTTAGTGAAAAAATTACGTAGTGAATTCTGGTGGATTTTGTTCAGTAAATTATGATAGTATTCTTTATTAAGAAATTTATATTAAGAATTATTATAGTATTTTATAAGACGGTATTATTAAGAAACACTATAGTACAAATTTTCATTCCCTATTACACGTGTGACGTGATTATTAATAAATAAAACGTAATTGGCTCCAAAAGAAAAATTCTGCTTCTTCAGTGGCGCAGAGGCGAGAACCCTGCATTCCAGGGAGCGCCAATGGCCTGGGAGCGCTATAAACTCTCTTAAAGAGTAGTTCTGCTCAAAGAAAGCACCATGCATCGTGCACCCTTTACTTTCTCCGTCGCGTAACCTTGGCGCAAGCCGCTCGGAACTGAGAAAAACGCGCGCGACGATGCTCATTAAATCGACGACGGACAATTTCTCCGCGGTCATTATATGGTCCGAGAATCCACGACTGTATTTAATGTCGCTTGTGCTTCAGGAACTACATCATAGGGTTATTTGTGTCTTATAAATTATTGGACAGAAGTTCGTGGTGTCATAGGTGTATTTTGAGGCGGCCTAGTGATTATCCAATGTTGAGACATGCTTTTTCATACATGTGGTCATAAATGTCTTAATAGCTCAACTTTACCCACGTTTTTTGTATGTTTTTTAATGAAATCTCTTTTAGAAGTAAACAAACTTTCTCTTATAAGTTAACTTATTTCACTTAAATTTTGAACAATATCGTTGGAAGAATTCGTGTACGACGGGTTTTGCGGTAGTAAACAACTACATGGTCGGATATATTAAAATAGCTCTTTGAGGATTTTAACATTAAACAAATTGAAACAAATTTAATTGATTTAGAAAACCAACCCACGTAAGGAGAGGGTACAACAAAGTTAATTATTAAAAACCTACCAGATTATTTAATATGACGTGAGCTGAATGATTAATTAAAGAAAGAGTCTAATCCAATGATGAGTGTTATGATTACTTTCTTTTGCTTATGTTTTTCCCACAATTCACAATTGAAACTACAAGATAGTAATTTTATATTTTGTGGTGAAACCGATTTTTTCCTCGAATCTAAAACAGGTGTTAGGTCCGCTTATACTGTTTGAAAGTGACATGAAGTGTAACGTAGGAAGAAAGTCGCGGAAACTGAATTTTTTGCGAATGAGTGTCGTCTGGAACATATAGTGGAAGATTCTACGTACTTGAACTCCGTGTTATTCTTGAGAAAATTTACAATAAGCTATTTATGCAACACTTTGTTTCGTCATTTCCTTATAGATTTTTGAATTATATTATAATGAATTGAAATTAAAATTTCTTGTTTTCCTTTCTTGAGTTAGTATTTTTGTTAGCCTTTAAATTTATCACGCCAGACATGTAACCTTTAAAATTTTCCTTTTTGTTCAAAAAATTCGACTGAAACAAAATGTACAAAAAGAAGAATCCAATAGTTAAGATGGGACGTTGGAGATTGACTATAGAAAGACAAGTGTAATATTTTGGCATGATAATAGATGAGAAATTTAGTTTTGTAAAACATTTCGAATACGTAACAAATAAAATAAAAAGATATATTATATACTGCAACAAATGAAATAGATAAAAATGCAATAGGAAGGAAAGAGTTAAATAAGACATATAGAGTGGCGTTACAACCCATTATATTATTCTGTTGTAGTTCTTGGTACAGGAGGTGAATAATAAAAGAAAATTAGCAAGTTTACAATAGTTTTGCTTACTTCGGTGGAGTAACTGTTATAAAACAATGTAAAAAAAGCACAATAGGTAATAACGGGGCATATACCTATAGACTTAGTTATAGATTAATATTATTTAGGATACAAGATAAGACGGGAGGGATATAAGACGGGGGATGGACAGATATTACGGCACGACGATGATGGATGAAAAAAACATAAAGAAAATATTATTCGGATGTTGGCAAACTCGATGGACAGCAGCAAAGGAAGGAAGAGTCTTACATTCATAACAAATGTTGACTTCGTTAAGAAAAACGAATAGTTTAAGACGAACGTGCCACTAACACAAATACTGACTGGACATGGGAATTACAACAATTACTTATATAGAATTGGCATACCAGAGGACCGAAATTGCATATGTGGAAATGGGGTGGAGGATGTTTGACAAAATGAAGACAAGGGTTTTAACTAATTTGAATAACGGGGCATGTTTAATTGGAAACAAAATTTATTGTTATATTATCAGAAATTGTGACAATACGGAATGTAGCAAAAAATAGAATGTAAGAAAATAAAAAAGAGAAGATGAAACTTTTAAGTGGAAGGATCAAGATGTGGATAGAAAATAAAAACAAATACAAGAAAAAAAGAAAGATGAAACTGAATAATGCACATTATTTTTAAGAAAAAGAAAAACTGATGTATACTTAACTCTGTTAATGAATTTGTGTTAAGGTACAGGGGAATGTTGAATTAATGTACTCGACTATAAATAAATCAAAATATAGTTATTAGAAGCAGATTTTTGCAAAAGTATACATTATTCTCGATCACGAAATATTTTTAAAATATGCCATTGCCATTTGTTTTGTTGCTTCGTAGATCCATTGATCTAATGTGTGGGCGTGTAAGGTGATAGTTTGAGAATGAGGAGGTCCAATTTCAAGTTGATACGTACAAATCTTTTACAATTGTATCGGTACGGTTTCGCTTGCGCAGGTAGGCGCTTGTATGAAAGAGAGTGGGGTAAATTAGCGTGAATGTAAATTGGCGATTTTACTGATAAATCAGCAGGATCTATGTGACTGATGTTCTCGACTGACCTTTCGTAAAATTATACTCTTCATCCGCAAATATTGTCTGAGAGACAACACAAATTTAGTTACAAAATAGAGAAAGAGTCGTTGGACAATTGACCGCTATGTATTGTTAAATATATTACACATGCGGTGATTTTAAATCTTCAACGTAGCATTTCTCACTAGAGGGTCGGTGAAGACGTACTAGATCCGTACGAAGATGAGATCATAAGAGTAGGCCAAATTATGCCCAAATGCTGCGTCTTAGTATCCGTTTTGTGGATTAAATATCGGGATGACAGAGTTAACTGCTCGGATGACATTGATGTAGTTTTAACTAAATGAACGCGTGGTTTATATATTGCGCATCTATTTCAGTATTTATGGGACAGCATTGCCACTATCGTCCAAATCATTCGCTGGAAATGTGTTCAATGCTGACGTTTCATCTGTTTGACGATTTGACATGTACGTAGATTTCAGGAGACCTTGGCGGCAATTTGTACCACCTGACGACGACTTCCGCGTAAAGTCGAAAGGTCCTGATCTTTGTATCACAAAATATATTGTATTCGTCCGTCATAAGGTCGTCAGTCTTTAATTATTTATTAAACAATGGAAATTTTAATTTTCTAATTTTAAGAAAGTAAAAAAACCATGATTTTTGGAAAGCGGTCAATGCTATCCCAAAATACCTTTATCTTGTGAATTTCATCAAAATCGGCGGTGGGATTCTCGAAAAAAAAAGTCCAGATATACATACAAGTATTGTTTGGAGAATAGTATAGATTAAAACAATAATGTTAATAATCATTTTACTTTAATTTGCGAAGTCGTCTTCTGAAATTGTCCTGTTTGAGTGACAATTTTCTTAAAAGAATAAGGATATTCATACGAAAATATCAATAAGTTGATAAGAGGATTAAACTGCTGACATCACTTCAAGTGTGAATACGTGAGGATCGTGGAGGGAAATTCTTTGTGTTGTCAGCAGCAACAACGTGCATAGACGACTGGTTAGTTTTCTCCCATTGTAGCATTGTGGTTCGACCTAACTGGTGAAAGCTGGGAGGTTCCCCTTCTATTCGCTGACCAATTTCGATAATGGCCGTATCATGTTCCCCGAAAGCGTAATCTGTGGCGAAATTCTTCACTTAATGTTGTAACAATCCAATTATATTATGCAAGTGGATTAACACAAAATTTGAAATCTTGAGTTACTCTTATTTTTATTTTACTCGCACTTCCAAGTTTTCTTAGCAACATAAATTGGAATGTGATCTCGAGAATTTTAATCTGGAAATATTTTTTCTTCATTAGTATGTTTGTTGGACCCGATAGATTACGGAACTCGATACATTATATTCAATGAACCTATTTTCTGCTTATAAATTTTAATATTCATAAAAGATTATTGTTAAAAGTTTCGAGGAGCAACGAAGTTAGTCATTCCGTCCTTCTCAAATACTTATCATTAGATTCGGAGTTACTGAATACGCTTAATGAAGGATACCGTATTGTGAGTGGACAAGCGGGCTGAATGCGTTGCAATGCGTGCCAGGTGACTTGCAGTTCCTCGTGTACAGAACACAAACAGCTCTCCGTTGGGGCGGGTGTATGGTGGTACAGCTAGATGGAGAGAGAAAGAAGGGGAGAGGAGGGATTGAGGAGGGCACGGAGCGACTGACATGTGCCCCTGCTACCGCTACGGTTCATGCGCCCGGGGCCTACCCCTCCACACCCTCTCGTCTTCTATTCTACGCTCTCCCACACTACATGAGAAGCGCAATAGAGAATAAGCGCGCGCGCTTCCTGCAGCGCTGTCGGCGGTGCGGGTGGGTGGGAGAGAGGGAGGGGAGGAGGGTGGGATTGTCCCGAGTCTGTGGGTCACCCGGAGAGGATTTTTGCTGGATCACGAACTGGGAGTTGCGTGGCTAGACTCTTGAGTGTTTTATTTCAGATTAGTGACGGATCGAAGTTCTACTACTCTCCTATGATTGAATCGCACATCTGTGTGTCCACGAAAGTAAGGCAGCTACAATATGTCAAGGATTCAGAAACGAAGATTTTTTTTCTCTTTAAACCTCACCTGTTACAAGTGTTACCTTTATGTAATGTATGGGGAAATTAATGACTTACTGGACAAATTTAGTAATACTTTCTCATTAAATGATGAAGTCTTCTATTGTCTCGCTTGTAGAAATAAATGGAGAAGCTGGTGTTCAGAAGAAACTTTCTGAGGGACATTGAAATGGAGCTATTCTACGGGAAATGATCGATTGTGGTGAGTTAGATCTTGGGTAGATAACCGCATTAGATTGAGATTCAAATCCAGGAAAAACAATTTAAAATGTATCGAGAAACTTAATGTTAAAATTCATAGTAATTACTTTATGTTCCACGAGAATTTGTGCCGTGGCAGTTAAGAAGTTACACGGATCAAACGAATCTCTGTACGTAGATATGCCGAAGACGTTGAACTTCATTGTTTGTCACAAGGGTAGATAAATGAAACTACAAAAACATTACTTGACGAAGAAATTATTCAAGGTATTTTGCGTAGAAAATTCTGAGATGCACTAATACTATTGCTGAGCTACTTTAGCTGAATCACAGTACTATTGCAAAGCTTCTTCAGCTGCTTTAGCTGTTTCAAAATTCCTTCACTTACATCACATTATCGCAAATGATCACAAAACTGATTTTCTGCAGGAGCACTCCTGTAAAACAATTTATTACAGAACGCTAAATTTATCGAAGCCGATCGAAAAAATTGTTCCTTCATCAACATTGACACATGTATTTTTGTTATTTCAAGAACCAATAAAATTTTGTCCATACTTCTTCACTGTCGGTCCATCGAAGGTTGCGAATGTCACAGAGTAACGTACACAGACATGTTTCGTAGTCGGTGAAATGAGAAGTAGATCAGAAATTTTGAATTTGACTCTATTCGTATGAGGAAGATCGTTAGGAGTAATATGATATACTAAATTTTGGTAATGTATAGTGGGGATACAGTGTAAAACGAGTACATTAGCTATTCGAATTTTATTAGGTTTCTGGCATTTTATTAGGTTTTACAAGCAAAGTTCAGCAAAATATAGATGTGCGGAAGTGTCAATAGAACAACGGATGTAATGAACAAGAGTAAACATCGGAAAGGATGGAATACAACTGTTTGTATGTACGAGGCAAATAATGCTGAATAATTGTCATGAATTTTTCATGTTCTGAGGAGTGTGTCAAAATAGTAGATAAAAATATCAATAATATTCAATTCCATCATCAGGTTCGTTCTCTAAGAGTAGGACTTGGGACTTGGTGACGAGGGTTAGTTCTCAGATCCTTTGACGATTTCCCACTGCCTCCATTTCCGGCACCGTCCGCGTCCTTTACCTTTGGTGAACACTCCCCACCCCCGTCGCCAAAGCCACTCTTTGCGCTGCTCGTGGCCCCTGAGGAAATTGGGTATCCAACAAGAACACGATCGACGTGGAACCGCCTGCTTCGTTGCGGTGAACGTCGACACGACCGACCATCTGTTGCGATATGGTTTGTGTCAGCGGTTTTTCACTAAGATTTAGAGGGATCCATCTCTAGAGAGGTCGTTTCAGCTGGTGAGTCCTCTTTTCAAATGATCCTTCATGTCATTACATCACAATCGTTTAAGTACTACATGCGTATCCAGAGTTATTTTTTTGGTGGGAAGTTCGACATTTCTGCAAGTTTGTTTCTGGATCTGCATTCGGATTTTGTAATCAATTAATAATTGTCTCGGTAATTTTATCTTTATGAACCCATTTCATCTAAATAAGAGCATTCTCAGAGAACTAAGTATATGCAATTCTCCGATTTATATTTTTTCTAGCAATAAATTTGATTCCCACCTTGGTATGTAGGTGGGCGGAGGGGGAGGAGGGTCTTGTCCGTCTAACCCGTCAGTGTGACTCTTACCTATAGGGATGATAATTTTACATTTAGAGTCGCTATGTCATTCTTTCGTCAATTTTACACACATTTATTTACAATCTTGAGAACATACTATGCCTTTGTTAGTATCAGTTTTTTTTACTTTGCTCTATTTTCTCAGTTCCTTTTCTTATCAAGAAAGCTATACGTGATCTTCTCACTCTACGTCGTAGTATGCACATTTCTTGATCATGCGTTAAAGTGTGTCCTGTGTAACTCCATAAAGTCACCAGTCCCTTTGTCTTTGAGTTTTAAGTAAGTCACAAAGTTCCCATACTTGTTTAATATTTCTAGTAACACTCTTTTAGGCTAAAACCATCGTCTGTTTTCTTTTTAAAAATTACATCCCCTACATAACTAGGCCTTCCTTCAATTTCGCAATATATCCCACCCTGTTTGTTAAACATTTAATAAATATGTAAAAAGTTTCTTATAAGCTTCTTTGTTTACCTCTTTATCATAACTACATTGTCCTGTATTTCTCTCCTTTTCTTTTATAGTCACGCCCGTGCCGGTTTTCTTTGTTGTAAACCAATGAAGGTGGACGTTACCGTAAAGATGGTGGTAGCGGCAGTAGTTATTGTAATGGCTGGCAGCCCAGTTCCTTGCAGAATTCACGGAGCGAACTCTTGGCGCCCTCCATAATCCATCTCCTTCTCCTCCTCCTCCTCCTCCTCACTCACCTTACCGGCGTGTCCTCCCTCGCCTCTAGGATCACTGGTCCTCATCCTGCCCCACCCTGCCTCTCATCCGCGACCAACGTTGCCGAATTCGCTGGTTTACCACTTGATCTAGATTTAACTCCTTGTGTTGCTACAATATGTACAGATTCATGCAATTGATTCATATATTTTCAACTTGTAATGGTGAGCTAGGGTTCAATGACTTTTGTGTTTTAATATGGTTCGTTCATTTTCGTACTTTCCAGCTCTTCTTTTCTCAAAATACAGAAATCAAACCACAAGAACGAAGTCGTTGATGCATTCGCTTCATATTTCCTGATTATTATTTTCATTGACGAGAAAGTACGCTATTTTAATAACTATGTAAAATATACGCACTTTTTATAGTTCTCTGAACATTATCGAATTTTATGGGTTAAATGTAGCTACGAGATCAGAGTTGGCAATACTGCACAAGATTCTATCTTATTTGGCTCGAAGGTGTCAGTGATCTCACTTCTCAGTCGTAGTCCAGACTCTTTTCAGAGCACAGCTAAACGCTTTTCCTTTGGAGTCCCAAAGCAGTTTGTCGTAGTTTTATTAGTTTTATACTTTATACTTTTCCGTCCGAAACTGGTTCCTTTAGTTTAGATCTCTGTCCACAGAGTCCATGCTTTTTGCCTTGTTTAGTGAATCTTCAATACTGCTCAGACTATTGTTCACTCATTTTCTTCATTTGTTAATTAAAAATAATCAATTTAAACTACTCTACTGCAAGAAGTTGCTTTGGAAGATGGAAACCCTCATTATGAATTGAGTTTGGAACATGATACACAATAGTTTTAATCATATTTTCTGGACTTGCTCGTTTTTGAAATTCGTTTAAAAAATTCAGAAGTTTGTTTGCAGTTGTTTATTCGTATCGTCATATCTCTCTTAATACAAAAGGACCTTAATTTATTTTCCACATAAATTATCAAAATATTTTATTCTACTCTTTCATGTATGTCCTCAAATCTTTTTCTATCCCCGTAAATTTTCAAAACGCTTTATTTTCTCTCTGTTTAATCATTCCTCTATTTGACGTTAAATCTGAAATAATAAAACTGAATTCTATGGAATATCTGTAGTGTAGAAATCGAGAAAATACTTGATGTATTGACCTAAACATTTGAAGGGTTCTTCTGAATAATTGTTGCAAATAACATGCAAAGTATGTTTAATATAGATGTCACACAAGAGTAAAAAACAATAAAAGCTTGGTTGCTCTCCAGTATATGGGGAAGTTCACTCGCATAACTAGTGACTATCAAGCTTACAGACGTGTCCGCTAGAGATCTGAAGTGATGCGCGAGTCGGAAGTCTGACAAACCGATGAATGAATAATCCACATAACACAACCATGTAAGCAGGATTAAACAAAAGATAATGACGAAAATTGTTTTCATTCACATAACCTGAAAATGTATTAAAACCAAAGAATTTATAGGTCTGAACAATACACTTTGCTTATAGAGCGTTCAGTATTATGTGTATTTTCTTTCAGTCTGAATTTCGGTCCACACGTTTCGGCAACTTCGTTGCCCTTTCCATTAAAATTTCAAAACAGTCATTTTTAATAACAATTTTGATTACACATGAATAAAATTATCATTCTGAATATGTTATTGGACTGATATACTTTTGTTCTTCTTTCCTTCGCTTTCATCCCGCGAGATGTGTTTTTTTCTCCCATCCGGATTTCCTTTTCCTCGCGCGTCCGCTGTACTGGCGTGTTCGACTGTTGAGTGGAGCGAACTCCGTGCGAACGAACTTTGTTGGGGCAAATGGCTTCGCGCGATCTGATGATAGACCCTTGCGAGAAACCAGGCCACTGAGACGCTAATGCCCACTCTCTTCAGCCATGAAGTACACCTGCAAACGCGGTCTGACAATTCTTGGACTTAGATTTACTTAAACTATTATTCCTTTTTCCATTCACTTATTTTTAGTGAACGTTGGGTTTTGAGACAAGCAGGAACATACTGCTCATCTTCTATTTTTTTGGCGATGTTAAGTAGCCTTAAATGCAACCTTTTCGATATTCCATATCTATAAAACCATGTATTATGATTATCTCTGTGGGACTGAATTCATAATATTTTGGTGGAATTCATGACATTTACTATCTTGAACAATTAAGTTTCTTCAAGTTTTCATTTGTTTTAAACAAAAACTTGTATTGCAATTTTTTACCATTTAATTAATAAACATGGTGTTATTTTCGGGAAATATCCCCCGTTTATTGTTGATTACGCATTTGTTTTCTTACACACATTAACTAAAAAATTCTCAAATATGTTTTTTATATATTACAGTCTGAAAAAAAATTATAATAAAGTTTACTATTATATTTATTAGGTGCATGGGTATTATAACATACACTGGTTCAAGAGAATGTTCTCTATATGAAGATGAGAAGAGGGGTATGCATTTCATAATGAATAGTGTAGTTCTTAATCTCTTGTAGAGATTTTTTATTATACTCTGGAAGATAAAGGAATCGAGGGATGTGTACTTAAGAAGCAGACCCATATAAGTCTGTTGGCACCGTATATTTATTAAATGTTAGCCGAATAAATTTAATTGAACGAGTAATTGAATAAAACTAATAATCTGTACGTTTACTTTTATTTAGCATTTTATTTAACTGAATAATTGAAGATATTTCTTTGCCGCGTCTGCTAGGCGCTGAAAAGTTTCATTCGTTTTCATACCTAACATTAAACAATGTAAATAGGACATCAGAACAGTTGTGAATAATATGTGATAATGCACAGTGGAGCATCACGTGACTCACGTAATATTGTTTGTACCAGCATTGTCAGACATACTCATATGCATGTTTATACCAGTTTCAGAGCGGTCAATTGTCATGACTCAAGTAGTCAACTAATATATTTTCAAATAAGTAAAGTAGCTTATTTTCTTCATGTGTATTTTGTAAGTGTTGTTATCTCGGTAAGGAAGAGGTGAAAAATGAAACCGATGTAATGGGAAATCGTCGACACGTCTTTTAATGCTCTAATGATACTTCACTTGATACTTCATTTGTGGTGTTTACTTCGTTTGGTACGCAGATAAGGAGGCAAGATCTTCTGGAACATTTGAGTACATGATTGTGAATCTTAACATGCTTTTCTAATTTGTACAAGAATATTTCGTCAACATCTACATCATTGAGCCTCATTTCTTTCCTCCTTTTGTCGCATGTCTTTGCTGCGCGGTGGGAGGGCGTCCGGTTGGAGTGGCGCTCCGTTGTGAAGAGTTCAACTCGGCGCCAAAAGAGCGCCATAAATCCGCCTTCCCTCGTCGTGCAAGAGTCGTTTGCACTCAGTGGGTGGTGGCTGATCCTCTTTTCTCGCTCAAGTGGAAACTTGTAATCCGTAGGAGAGCACTGCCGATACTTCTCAATCTCAGCAGATGGAGAAATTCGTTTTTTGATGCATCTCTAATGTGCGCCACAAAATTGTTTGTTATGGTTCTCTATACTTCAGCTGAACAAAAAAGATCGGCGAAAAGGGTAAACTTCTTGACCCTAAAGCATTCAAGAATTATTAATTGATTTTCTTAGTCAAAGAGAAGGATTGATGATCCAGAACAAATTTAAGTTTGTTTTGATGCGATAAGAGATTTTGGATTAAGAAAAAGAAAAATTGGTTTCATTGTAGTATGTGTAGATTATGGACCTACATTTGTAATATGACATCTACCTGTGGCATATTATGGTAACCCGCTTTACTGAACCTTGACGTTGACGAGCCATAAAATCCCAAGAAGAAGGAGGAGAAGAAGGAGGAGAAGAAGGAGGAGAAGAAGGAGGAGAAGAAGGAGGAGGAGAAGGAGGAGGAGAAGGAGGAGGAGAAGGAGGAGGAGAAGGAGGAGGAGAAGGAGGAGGAGAAGGAGGAGGAGGAGAAGAAGAAGAAGGAGAAGAAGAAGAAGGAGAAGAAGAAGAAGGAGGAGGAGAAGAAGGAGGAGGAGAAGAAGAAGGAGGAGGAGAAGAAGAAGAAGAAGGAGGAGAAGAAGAAGAAGAAGAAGGAGGAGAAGAAGAAGAAGAAGAAGAAGGAGGAGAAGAAGAAGAAGAAGGAGGAGAAGAAGAAGAAGAAGAAGAAGAAGGAGGAGGAGAAGAAGAAGAAGAAGAAGAAGAAGAAGGAGGAGAAGAAGAAGAAGAAGAAGAAGAAGGAGGAGGAGAAGAAGAAGAAGAAGAAGAAGAAGAAGAAGAAGAAGGAGGAGGAGGAGGAGAAGTTACTGTTTTTACCATCTACTATTCAGGAAACACAGAAATAACTTTAACTTCCAATATCGGATGTTATTAACAATATTCGTCCATTAAAGACATTTTATGAAGTAGAAGAAAGAAATAAGGGGGACTGTAAAGAATGAAGCGTGGAATAAAATTTAAAGCTTCAAATTATTATTAGAGAAAACACTTTTGTTCGAATTTCTATAAATTAAGTTAATTTAAAATAACCGATTAATTTATTGTGCTAACTGTTACTTTTCTTTTTCTTCGTAGGCCTTGATGAGGTTAGATTAAAAAACTGTAAAGTTTTTATGAGATCCTTAAGGCCGTTTTTCATCTTTCCGAGTTAATTTAATTAGATGTTTCTCAACATATTTAACTTATCAACCTTGAAATTAAAATAGTCGGAAGTTGAAGTTGGATTAATTTTATGTACATATATTAAAGTCACTTTAAATGTTTGTTATTGAATTGGCACTTAGTTTCTTTTTCTTTAATCGGATCCTTTGTGTTAAAGTAGGACGATTTCATGACGTTTTCGAATCTAATACGAAGAAAATTTGCTTCGGAAACTAACAGTTAAACGGTGTTTACCATAGCGAACACATTCGAGTGACTTAAATACTTTCTTTATCCATTAGTAGCTCTATCAAAGGCTCTTGAAGTTGACCGAGACATGTCTGATATGTTCAAAATCAGGTGGCTCAACGACGCCTTTTGTTGATATTACAATTGAATTTTGATTCGTCGAAGTTTCTTTGTGAAGTGTGTTTTGCCGAGGATGTGAAAGCCGGATGTGAGCATGGTACAAGAGTAAGGTGGATTATTGGGTTTTACTTATGGTCTGCTGATTTCGGTACGAAACATTTCTCTGGAAATGATTCTGGTGTGTATGACTAGATTTCAATTGTGCACATATTTCTTCCGTGTCCTCTACACGCGGAGAAGATATGTGATAACTTTCAGTCAGGTGAAAATAGCCACGAGCCGAGAATCGAACCCGGGACTCCTGCTTTGATCGTGCACTTAATCGCCGGTTTTACATGTACCTACGTGTTAAGGCTCGTCAAGATCAAGTTGAACAAAAATTGTGCCTGAGAGAGGTTATTTAAAAAATAGTAGTAAAATATTGAATTGTATATTTGTGATGTTAAGTAATCCATCGGTAGAATGTATTAGGCACAAGAATATATTGAAACGTCATATACATTAAGTATCATGTTAAGTTGTACATTTCTTGAGACCCACATGCCGCTATAAGACTGTACTTCTTCTTTCGTGTTCCGTTGAGCAACTGTGCTGTACCATCTACATCGTTACATTTCATTTACGCCACTCACCGTTGGCAGGGTAAAGCAGGGCGTATATTTCCTCCCAAAGGAACGAAGGGCGTACGGAGCGTGGGTGGAATAACAGACGCTCCCACATAATAAGAATCCGTTCTCTCTGCAGAGTCCGTTGCATTGAGCCACGAGCACCGACGCTCTGCGATAGCTGTGGCACGCTTGCACCCGACTTAATTGCAGACGTGCGAATTAAACCTCCTTCCTCCATGATTCGAGGCGGGGAGAACGTCTTGGTAAGGGCACGGTTCGGGAATTAAGTATGCGGTGCATAATGCAATTGACTTTTATGAAAATTCAAGTTTTCGCTGTGAAAATAATGCATTGTGGTAAATAATGCATTCCTTATTACGAGATAGTTTCTGTCTCGAGTTTATTCGAGAAATTGTATTGGGAGTACTTGTCAAAATCAATTATTACACTAATGACGTCATGTTTGATTATATTGTTCTCCGGTATTCCTGATACCTTAAGAAATATTTTTTGTCCTTATTACCAAATTTCTCGTTTACCGGTATCAAATAAGCCGAGACTATACATTTATTGATATAGACTCAATATTGAACATTTGAAAACCTATTTAAAAATAATTATACCTTATAAAGTAGTTCAAACAAAGTAGTAATTCAAAATAAAGTAGAATTTTTATGTTTAAAACACACGCACTGGCGAATGTGGCTTTATTTTGCTTCTCGAATATTTGTTGCCAGTCACTCAACCTTGGCGAAAAATTAATCAATATCATGAATACAAAATTGTGTTCAAAAATTTTCTCACAAAGATATTAAGAAGTTGTTTACTATTTAAACTATTTGGAAAAATCATAGTATTGAATTTCCAAATTTTAAATTCTATTAAATAAACACTATATATAATTATCTAATTAATTTTAGTGTTTTTTTAAATTTTTCTTGACACTATTAAGTTCTAGCATTTAATTTGTATCACATATTACAAAAATTCTTGATAATTCCTCGTTACCTATTTAAAAATAAATTTTAATGGCTGGAAATTCTTTGCGTTCCCCACCCAATGGGTAGCAAAGCTACTAATCATGAAACTGTTTTGAAGTTGGTGCAATGTAAGTTCGAATACTCTTTCTACACCTGTTAATCTTAAAAGCTTTTTATCCGCGTAGGGAATGCTTCAGTCGATTCCAAGAGTAAACATTTCTAACAGTTACCTTCCCGCGCTTTCACTACGAACAACAAAAACAATCCTCACTCACTCGCGAAAGAAAATGTGACGAATCAAGACGAGCAACGAAAATTTCTAATCCGCTCATCAATGAACATTGTGCGAATTATCATTGTGTTCACTTCTCCGAGTTGTAGTTTGTGAGACTTTGGTGTGAGAACTGATTCGATGCGAATACCGTAATTAATCGTTTGTAAGGTCTGAAACACCGATCCAAATGATGAAAACTCATTTTAATTAGTCACATAATGTTGGTTATTGAGAAGAAGTAAAATGAAAACTCGATTTATTTTGCATTAACTCTTCTAAATACTATAATATAAAAAACAGTTAATTTGGACAAATTTTAGTGCCCTTAGGACGAACTTAAAATTTGAGACATGAGAATAACTTAGCATCACGTAATTTAGTATGAATTCTCTCTCTTTACGTGGTATTATGTTATTATTTCTGTGCTATTCACAATTAAGACGTGAGATGGTGATATATTATTATCTTCAAAAAGTTTTACTTGTCTTAATAATAGGGTGGTTGAAAACAATAGATGGTAACCAAACTGTGATATACAGCAACACTATTAATTCCAATTAACTTCGTACGAGGTTCAGGAATGCCAAACTAGTTTCGGAACCTCGCTGTAGTCGCTGAAGTACCGATTGGTTTGCGGTGAGATGGGTGAATAAGAGTTCATGCATCATGTCGCCATCTGTGATGATCCCTCCCACGCGTATGCGCCACCTGTGTCTGGTGTCTTCCCCGCCATCAGCAGCGCGCCACGGCTGCGGATGTGGGCCGCAGGAGGAATGCGGTCCCGCGGCCGGCGCGACGTTGGTCGCTCCCATGGCGATGGCAGTGGCGGTGGAGGACCTGACCGCGCGCGCACAATGCTCGATGCTGCTCCTCGCAACCGTAGCCATGACGCTGGTGTACTCTTCACCGACGCCGCCGCCCGCAGGCGTCTCGGCGCCCCGCTTCTCGCTCAGCGTCTCCCGCCTCCCAGGATACCACTTAGATATCTACTGCGCCGGCGTTAAAGTCACCTTCAGTGAAGAAAACAAGGGCGCCAGCACGTCGAAATTATGGGGAAGAGGACTTGCAATATTTCCTTTCGAGGATCTCTGTAGGGAATGTGTCAGATATGGTCATAGTCTAACTATAGATAATTACATTAAACGTCATGATTTTTATTTAATTTGTATAACATGATCTGTCACAGAAATATTAAACAATATTTTTTGTCTTGTGAGGAGTCTTCAACTGCTATTGCGATGTTTGGGGTTTAGATCTTGCATGAAGTGGGCGGCAGTGGATGGAACTAATGTCGACATTTTCATTTCCGTTTCACTTCTGTGTATTCTACTAATACACCAATTGCTGTGCTGTGTGTGATAAAGATTGATAAGGAACTATGAACTACTTTTTGGGCTATTTCTGAAATTAAGAAAATATTTTTTTTTCTTTTTGTATTTACTTTGTGTCAAGTTTACGCCTTTTATGTCTCTTCCCCTTTTTTTCCGTTACTCGTTCACTCCCAAAATGAAATAAAATAAGTCGTTCTATAACACATACGCTTTACATGCAATGGAGAAAATAGACTGCTTGCATGCGTCATTAGTAATCTATACTTTTTACTTTCCAATAATATTTAGTATGTATTAGGAAAATATAATAATCTATCGAAAATAAAATCGGGATCTCTTCAGATCTATACAAATTGGCTCCAGGATAGTTAATTTTCAAATTTTTGAGATATAAAATGCATGTGTCTGTGAAGAATTTTATTTATCCGATAACTCATGAACAAATTAATGAAATCGAACCAAAGCAGAGAATTGACTTTGAATGCATTGGAAATGGAAGCCTATTTTTGGACATTTGAAAAATAAATATAAATATTTTAGTGTACATTAAATATGCGTATAGCTGTGTTTCCGTACGTCGCACCATTTTCGAGATACGGCGCAAAGTTATGAAGCGAAATAATATTGGAGGTGCCTTATATAGTATCAGTCTATGAGACAAATGCAAAGAGTTCAGGATTGAAGATAATTCTTGAAATCTGTAGTTGAATGAGGAGATATGAAATTAGACTTTTTATGGTGTTGAGGATGAATACTTTTATGCACATTGATCTGTTTGATGTTATTTTTTTTATAAGTATGCCTGTTTTACTTTATATATAAATTTTATTGCTGTGTATTATTGCTATGTACAACCTAGTTTTATTGCTATGCACCATGTTTACTACTGTGATACTTCTTGAAGAAATATAATTTGAATGTTGAGTGGGGCACACTCCAGATTTTTACAATTACCCTTATCAGGGCCTGTAAAAATAGGTTGGGTAACAGAATTTTAGAAATTTTGAATTAGTGAAGATAAGTTCTCACCTCCTCCCGCTCTTCCTTCTATCCTTCTCCTCCTTGTAAATTATTTTGAGAATGTTACTGTGATTTGAAAGAAGTTTCCAGGAACTATTTTGAGTCACGCCTAGATGCTGTAAAGACTGCCGATATCACATATATTTTTGAAAGAATTTCATTTCACAAAGGGCTTTGTGGAATTCCCCTCACATTCTGGAGGTGAATGGGACTTTGGGGATTGGAATTTGGTGGATCGATCAGTGAAGGTGGAACTATAGTTCAACCTTATTCCCATGCCCTTAGGACTACTTTTCTTTCATCTCTTTCTGTTTGACGTCATCCTATAATAATAATAATAATAATCATTAATAATAAAATTATTTTCAAAAAACAGTACAGACTGCGTATGACCACGTGGACGACAATAAACTAATATACTCTCCGGAAGCAAGCAAGGGACCATCCCATCAATTCCGATCAAGGGCCCTAAGGCAGAGGCGAATTCAAAAATTTCAGCAAAAGTTCCTAGATAAGATAAAAGTTAGCTGCGAGTTATAATACATATATAATGTCAATAATTTGTAATTTAACGCAAATATGTTTGTAAATTTACATGTACAAGTTATTATCGAACTATAGATTATTCTGAGTATAGTGTTTAAAAAAAATAAGAGTTAAAAAAACACTAAATTCACGATTTATTGTTACAATAAACACGCCGCTAGACAAAGCCTAGAGAACCTGTATAAAAAAATCCGCCTCTACCCGAAGGAAAAACGGAGAAATACCCGGGCCAGGATGGGGCTACAGAATTAATGTCCACACCCTGCCAAAGTTGAGTACACAGAAAACGAAATTAATATGAGCCATACGGCAACACAATCATGCAAGAAAATAGTTTTTGAAATCGTTATAAGTTATTTAAAAAGTACTACAGCAATGGCGTGATAAAGTACAAGACGGATTTAACTTTTATTAAAATCAATAAATTCTTTTACAGTGTAGAAACACTGGAGCAGGATGTAGTTTTAAACCGCAGATTTGAAGTTATTCAATTTCATAATGTCTTTTATATTCTTGGGCAGGGAATTATATAGAACGATTCCCGAATGATAACGTCCTTTTTGGCCAAGAGTGTTTGACACTCTAGGCCGATGAATAATATTCCTCTTGCGAGTATTGTGTTCGTGAACGAGACTGTTTCGTATAAAGCAAGGGTGGCACTTCAGTAATTCGGTCTTAACAAACAAGACCGTTTCATAAATATAAATGCAAGGAAGTGTTAGGATATTTAATTCCTTGAATAAAGGTTTACAAGAGTTTCGGGAGTGAGATTTACAAATTATCGTACCTCCGTGAGGATTTTTTTCTTTAAAAGTTTGCCGACAGTATGAACTTGCTAAATAATAATTAGAAATAGCAGTATCGTTGATGTTTTTGGTTGAAAGCCAATGCTCTGTGACGCATAGCAAATCGAATCGGCTTTCGTGTACCAGAATTTCAATGTCTGCCAATTTGTTTGAAAGGGATTGGACATTATGATGAAATATAATTATTTTATTTTCGCAAAAAGTTTGTGAATCACGAGAAATGGAATCGACGTTAGATTGTGGAGAGGAATTTGAAATTGGTACAGCTTCTAGTTCCGGATCAAGCCCGCACACTGCACCTGAACGCGATTGTCACCTTCGAGTACCACATCGTACTCCTGAGCGCAAGTTGTAACTGTGTATGGGGGCGGCAGGAGGAATAGATGAGGACGTGCGAGATGAGGAAGCAGTAGGTGAAAGAACGGGGAAAAGAGAAGAAATGGGTGTCGAGATAGGAAGAGGAGATGGTGATGAGGTAGGAGCAGAAGGAGGAGATGAGGTAGAAGCAGAAGGAGGAGATGAGGTAGGAGGAGGAGATGAGGCAGGTTCAGGAGGAGGTGAAGGAGTGGGTAGTGGGGCAGGTGGATGATGTGAGGTCAGATGTGAAGCTAGAAGAGAACCGAAGTGCTGTTTCCCAGACGGTCTCAGGTGTATACCGTGCTGGGTAAAGTCCTTGGCACTCAGGTGTGGTTGCAAATCAAAAAAATGTGATTTTTGTGTCTGCCAGGTGATGATTTAGGGAGATGTTTGCCTGGTTAATTTCGTGGTTTATTTGTGGAACGTTGAAGCGTGGAGGCAGGCTAGAGAGCACTATGTTCGTGTGCAAGGAGGCCATTTTTAGTTTTTGTAGATGTTCAGACGCGTTGAAATGACCACCCAAGTTAAT